>VWZW01000237.1:538307-555142 GCA_013397115.1 Edolisoma coerulescens | reverse complement strand
CCCCCCCGCGCGGGGGCGGGGCGGGGGGCGGGGCCCGCCGTACTTCTTGGGGCGGGACGAGGAGCGGAAGTCGTACTGTGTCACCTCCGGGACTCGCTCGCTGCGTCTCATCGTTGGGGCCGCGACAAGATGGCGGACCTGTCTCTGGACGAGCTCATACGGAAACGCGGTGTGACGGTGAAGGGAAGGTGAGCGATTGGGAGGGCGACGCAGCGCCGCGGGCCCGGCGGCCCCCGGCCGTCCTTCGTGTCTCCCTTCGGGTGGCTCCGCTCCGGGGGCTCGGGGCCGCAGCTGCCTCGGCGCGGCCCGGCCCGGCTCCCGCCCCCGCGTTTCTATTGGCTGAGCCGCGGGCCTGCGGAGCCGCGCCGCGATGCGATTGGCGGCGGCGGCTGTCACTCAGGGCCAGGGCGGGGGTCGGCCCCCCCATGTCGGCCCCTGTGCCTGGCGCTGCCCCGGTGGGGCAGGAATACGCACCGGCCCATCCCGTCTCGTTCTTTTAGGGATGCCTGGCACCGTCCCTTGTCTCACTGAGTCCTCTGACTTGCGCTGTCCCCGCTGCCTCGTGCTTGTCCCTGCCGATTAACCCAGCGCTGCTCCCCATGGCGGGGTCGGCCCCCCTGAGCCCGCTCGGTGTCCGGGCTGCAGGTGTTAATCCAGGCAGTGGCCTGGGGAGCCCGGTGCCCCCGCGAGCGGCTCGGTGCATTGTGGGAGAGCTCGTGGTGCTCGGGGAGCCGTAACCGACCGGGGCTGCCGGGCACCGGCGCGGGCGAGGCTGCCGGGCTGCGGCCGCGTCGCTGCCCGGGCCTCGGGAGCTGTCGTCCCTCTAGCGTTGTTAGTGGTGCTCCGACAGATTGTTTGAAGAGCTTGAGAGGACGTGGAGCATGTTGCAGATCAGAGCTACAAGGTCAGATTATTTCTTCGCATGGCAGATGTGGCCCAGTGTAGGCTGGGCCATTTACTGCCACAGTTGGCAGTTCTTACCTGGATTCTCCTTCGGTAGCTTTTCGTTTTGCCTTTTGTCATGGTCTCTTAATGCTTCTGAAGACCTTGTCCTCCATCTCTGTTAGCTCAATATGCTCTTGCTTTGTTGGGGTTTTTTTTGTTGCTGGTCTTTTTTTAAAATTTATTGGTCTTAGTTTTTAACTCTGAATGTATATACACTTACATGTCTAGAGTAATATTCTGAAAGTTACCTGCTAACATATACTACCAAAACATTCAAACATATTTAAATCCTAGTCTAGACAAGGCCTTGGCTTTGCACTTTCATTCATGTTATCCTGCATATTTGGAACAGTCTTAGGCTGCTTACTATGCCCCAAGTACCTCCTTTATCCTTTTTCAAATCCCTCCTTAACTCTCCTTTCTTCCAAGAATTCTTCCTGCTTTTTTTTTGCTGAACAATAATCCCTCTGCAACACTGTAAGAATTGTTGTGCCCCGCACTCCTCTTGTACGTCATGTTTAACTCACTTTATAAATTCCTGAGGTAGCAAACTTGGCTTTGTGAAGGCTGGATAAACTGAATAAACTTAAATCATTATATTCATGCTGTTCAGTAGTGTAGATGAAATAACAGAAAGATCTTCACCTATAAAATGTACTAATACATAACATATTCAAGCCAGAGCTTGGAATCCTGGAAAGTGAATTAGATGTTTGAGATCCGCTTTTATTTCAGGTGCTGTGGCACAAATACCTAAGCAGTTAATGCTCTTGTAGGGTAAGCAATTACCTGGGGAAGACAGTTGCTTATTAGGGTAAACACAACTCTTCAGAAATGGTGTAATCTTCAGTACAGTTTCTTAACCTGTTTCATTGGGTTTTGTCATCAACAGTCTTTAACTAATTCTGGTTTAAATGTTGATACAGATATTTCTTGTTTTATTTTGACCTCTCTCGTGAACTACTCATCCAGCCCTTTGCAGCACTCTAGCTGAATGCTTTCAACATGGCTAAATAAATGCTTTTAAAATTACAAGGAAAGTCTTGCTCTGTGTCTGTTGCTTTATGGGTACTGTTACTCTTCTGTATTATTCTGGGTATATTTTCATAGGTGGTCTTAATAATACTCCTGTTTCTTCTAGCTGGTTTGCTTTGGCTGTATGAGAGAGCCATGGGACTCTTAGGTAATAAAATGGGACTCCAGCCCCAGCTTTCCAGACATCTGGACACGAGAATAAAAGAGACAGAAGCAGAGGTTTCATCTCTTGTTTGGTTAGTTGGTTAGTTGGGGGCTTTTTTTGAAGATCTCTCCACTGAAAATACATGACTGTAAATAATGTGAGAGTTGTGGAGTTAGATCAGGAAATACTGATGTAAAGGTGTATGAAGAATTGAAATAGCATCATTTGATTTTATGATACTAACCTTTTGAGTATTACAACAAATTCTAGATATCTACTTCTAGACTTTATGATACTGGTCAACACATTTCTGAAAGCAGATGAATGCGGTAGCCCTCTATTTTGACTTTTAAAAAGTCAACAGCAAGAATATTTTTTCAGTACCTTAACTTTAAAATTTCTCTTACTACTTTGTCTTTTTTTTTTTTTTTAATATAAAGAAACCAAATGAAAAAAAAACTTCAAAAATACTCATTAAAAAATTAGATAAGCTGGTTTTGTTCTTAGGGCAGATTTTGAAAAAGTGTATCAGACCTGTAATAAGAAGGTAGTTCTAGCTTTCACCCCATATTGTGCTGCTTTTTAGGAATACTTGTCTACAAGTACAAATGCTGCAGTTTTTGTGGGCTGTTGACTTTCTGTGCTCAGTATTGTGATAATGATTTGCTTTAAAAGTAAAGGCCATCGAGTGCAGTAGTTCTTTTAGTAGATTAAAGAAGAGGCAGTCATGTTAAAAAGTAATTTGACTAATGACTATTCTTGCTGGAAGCTAATCAACCTTGAAACTGGTGGCTTTGAACTGAGATTGTTACTGGTGCTTGTACATCCTAAAATTCAAGTTGCTGTGCACCCGCAAATCTGAACTTGCTGCCCAGAATTCTTGAAATCATGTGTAATTCCATGTTTCCTTTGTATCAGGATGTATTACTGTATTACAAAAGATGCTTTAGCAGACCTGTTCAGTCCTAAAGCTAGAAGGTCTGTTCCTGTTCCTTGTTGTCTTCACAGGTTTCCTCAAAGTACGCAAGTTGTTGAATTTTGCTTATAGTATGTACTTAGCACAGCTGAAGTCAGACCCCTTAGTTTGTAGATGTGGGCTTAAGGATGGATTTTGGAAACCAGTTCCTTAGCTGTTTATGTAGAAAGTAAAATCCAGCATAAAACAGCTTAGGAGCTCTACTGTTGTATTTAGACATCCAACCAGAGTGGATTTCTGTGCAGTAATAATGAACTTTTGTTTGCAGCAATGCAAATACTTTTATTGACACTGTATCACATCTTATAATGCCTGAAACTTTTTTCTTTTTCCTTTTTCTTTTTTTTTTTCCCCCAGAATTAACACAAGGCCGGTGTTTGGGGGTGTAAGATCTCGCATTGGGATCCAGCAAAATCTTCTAAATAGATCATCACCAGCTGTGAGCTTCCAGCGGACGTTTGATGCCCGACAGAAGATAGGACTCACTGATGCCCGACTCAAACTGGGGGTTAAAGATGCCCGTGAAAAACTGGTTCAAAAGGACGCTCGGTTCAAAATCAAAGGGAAGGTGCAGGATGCTCGAGAGATGTTGAATTCCCGTAAGCAGCAAAGTGTTGTTGCTGAAAAGGTGACCAAAGTGGTGGATGCCAGAGAGAAGATCAGCTTAAAAAGGAGCACTCCAGCTGCTATCAGCCCAGCTATGGGGACAGTAAATCCAGCCATGAAAATCACCAAAACTATCCAAGTAGGTGAAGCGAGTCACCTCTGAGCCCCTCAGTTACTCTACAGCAGTTCAGTAGACATGATAATACATTATTATGTTCATATGGTTACAATAGAAGCAACAATGATACAGTTCATTCCAGCCTGTGGGGTAGGATTCTGATCCTTTTGTGTGTCCTTGCAGCTGCTTGGGACTTTTTGTAGAATCACACCTTTCATTTAAATTTTCATTTTGGGCCCAAAAAGACTAAGGCAGTGCTCCTATCAGCATTAAAGGAGCTGTGTTGAATGGTTAAGTAGTCCCTTTCCTACCTGAATGCAAACAAAATGATGCAGGTTTTTTTGTCATTCTTATACTGCCCCTCTTTGCAAGTCTGATGCGGTGGATTGTCCTGTATCGGTAACTGGTTTATCCTAGTGGTGGGATAACAGTTTAGAATATGCAGCTGTATTTGTATCTAAGAAAATTTAAAATTCAGTGAGCCCTTCTACAATTTTCTCTTTTTATACTTGTCTGGTTTTCAGGAAAGCCCTGGTTTCCAGGGAGTTGCCTGATCACATGAAGCATTCCCGCTGAGGCTCAAGATTTATTCAATTGTATTATAATCAGTTGGTCGCCCTGACCTGCTGCTTTCCTGGGCCAGTTTTCTGATTTCACTTTGCTGTGTCCATAGTAACTTGATTCTTAACCAGCTTCTCTGAGAAACAAGTGCTGTTGGACTGGGTGTCTATTAGGTACAATGGGCAGAGTCAGAAGAGAAGTTTCCAGACTGTTGGGATTGTTGTTTGAGTGGTTTTGCTCCTTACCTCTTCAAGCATGTAACTGAAGTTCCTAGCCTACCTCTTCCATTTTCCTCCTCCCAAAAATCAGCAGTGTGCTTACACATACCCAGAAATCTCCTGTTGTCATCAGTTTGAAAGCCTAGATGAGTCTGCTTTCTGTTCAGCTGTGGGTTTTGCTCAAGAGCATGAGACATGTTTCTTCTGCAAATCAGCCTAGGAGGTTTCCCACTACTCTGCAGATTCACTGCCAGGCTGATGTAAGAAAGAGAAAGGACTCTTGAGGCAGTAAGAAGGGGTAATCACAGAGCAGTGGAGCAGTCTGTTCAGCAGTTGTTAATTAGGAGGGTGATTAGTACTCTTGCTGTCCTTCTAAGCCAAATCACCAGCATCAGCTGTGAGGAATTGAACATTTTCTACAAAGTTTCTGGGAGTTAAAGTAGTTTCCAGAGACTTGGTGCAGTAGCTGTTTGTTCTGGCCTGGTGGTTTGGGGGTTTTTTGTGACTTGGTTTGACCAATAGTCAATTTTCAGTTTATTGTGCAACATAGTGCAAGGAAACATATATATTTATATGTAGGGTATAGTGGTGATTCAGGCTGTAGACAGAACCTTGCACATGAGCAATTACATTTTTTAGAATATTTGTGCTGAAATTCCAAATTGCCCATGACCCTCCTATCTTCCTGAATGTGGAAGTGGAGTCAGACTAGTGTATCTTGATCCAAGGTACAGCACACAGTTCTAAATGTGCTGTCCTGAGGTCTTGTTTCTCATGAAGCAAGGAAAAATCTTTGAAACAAAAAAATTACTGTAGATCTGCTGCTGTTTCTGTAGGATGGGTTTCCTTGTTTCTGAATTGATTAGCAAATTGAAACATGAGGTGCTATGGTGTAAGTTGCAGTCTAGAGAAAATGCAAATCTGGAGATTTTACTACCTGTGTGGACTGTTTTTGTAAGAAGATCCGTTCTTTAATGGGCAGCATCCAGCTTTTTCAAAAAACAAAAGGGCGTTTTTAAGGGTGTTGTTGCATGATTTCAGTTACTGATTAGTACAGCTACATTCCCTACCTCCTTCTGTTGTGGTTTCCCTGTTTCAGGATACAATGGGCTGCAGAAGGGGCAACTACACTACCCTGTGCATCATTTTTATTCCACTACAGTTTATTCCAGCTCTAGTGCCAAGGGGCAGTATATACTTCTCCTTCTGTTTGATATGTATGTTTAGTTACCTGTAGCATGAAAGAAGAGACACTTACTTTCTGACTTACCCCATTCGTGGTTCTGTGTTGGCAGAAGTGTAGATCTAGTCAGTCCTGACAGGACTGAAATTAACTTCCCTTCCCAATGATCTTGGACTAAAGCCTAAGTAATTTGAATCGATTTCTTCATGTGGTCTTAGATTTTCATTTCAGTGATGCTATCTCATATTGAACATATCACGGGAAATATAGGTGTTACCTCAGAGCATATTGTGGTAATATATTTCGAAGCAGGAAGGTGAGTTTCATTTAAGTGATCTCAGGGTATTCAACTAAAGCTTTGATCTTCTGAAATGAGGACCTGATGGACTGTAGTGCATAATGCTTTGGTTCTTTATCTCTAACTGTAGCAGAAGGCTCCAGTTCCTGGACACTCTCATCCAGCAGGAATGAGGATCAATGTGGTGAACAACCATACACATAAACAGGTGTGTACCTGCTCTGTACTCTTACTTTTGGCAGGGAAGAAAATGTGTCCATAAACGTTGGCAGGTGCAAAGAAAACTCTTAAGTAGGAAAGAAAAGTGTTTGATAGATTTCCATCAGCTTAGCTTTCATGTCTTGCGTGGTTGAGATAGTTTCATGGTAACTGAGGTTTTCATTTAGTATAATTTATCTTGATTCCTAGTGTATTATCTGAATTAGAAGTAGAATTCCCAGTTTTATCTGTGTGTGCTAATGGGTTTTTTTTTTCCCTGGAGGCTGACCTCTAGCTCTGATGTTTTTCTATAAATTTCTTAGTGACACCCCATCAGATCAAGTTGTTGGTTGTTTTGGTTCACCATGCTGCCAGCCTCTTCAGAGAGTGGATGTGATTGTACATGGTCAAATGTGCTACAGTGAGCTGGGAGAGGGTAAAACCTTCCTGTGAGATCCCAGCTGTGGGCCAGTGCTGGAAACCTGATAGTGAATGATGTTAACTAGTATTCTGATGTACTTAGGAAGTTCCCATAGCCCTTATCAAGCAGATTTTGAGAAAGACCCTAGAGTATTGTCTTTATGGGATCAGTTTTAAAGGCCTTTGTCACAGCCCCCCACCATTCAGCCACCTTACCACCTTGGGCGCTTTCAGAGAGGAATTGTGTGATTTTATTACTTACGTTATTTTGTGTGCGTACACATAAAGTATTGCATGAAATACTGGAAAACTGACATTCCCAATATCATGTCAGGGCACTTTTTTGCCCTGATTATAGTAACTGTAGCTATTTGTGTATGTTACTGTTATGCTGGCCTGCTACCCTCACCTATCCCAGATGCTGTTGTTTAAGGAAGTGTCTCCATTAGTCTGACCTCATCACTGTAAACGTGGAATCCATTCATTTTGTCTCAAAGTCAAGTCCATTGTCCTGATGCCTAGTGTTTTTCCCAGCCCTTTTATTTTCTGCACAATTCTCCTCTGTTCTCTATCCATTTTGGGGTTTTTTTTCCTTCATAGCATTTCTGTGACAACTTCCCTGTTTGTAAACCAGAATCTTGCTGGCTATGACAACCCACTGATTTTGCAAGCCCTCATTGCTAATCCTCCATTTTTCTTTACTTTTCTACTCAGTTAATGGGAAGCTGTTTGCAGTTGTGATTTCTTGTGTTCTGGGCACTGCCATATGTGTCTAGACTTTTCCTTAACATTATTTAGAGTCAATGAAAAAAATACTTGTGTGGGAGTTCACCTCAGTATTTTAAGGCAGGACTATGAGTGGTAAGTTGAACTGAAAAATTAATTATTCATTCAGTAAAGCTCTTAGTGCAGTCTTTTCTAGGGCCAGATGGATATGTTCTGTGCTAAGAAAAGCAGGCTATTCAAAAGGAATGTTCAGTTTAGGTGTATTCAGTAGGGATTTGTTTAATTAAAAAAAACAACAACAACAACAAAAAAACTCCCCACCACACACCCCCAAACTAATTTTAAAATTACATGCACAGGCTTCAGTTGTAAAGATAGGAGGGTGTTAAAAAGTAAGACACTGAGGCTTTATTCCATTAACGTAGCTTCAGCAGTCCTGGTGAGGTCTAGGAGTAGAGGAATCTGTATGTGATTTCTTTATATCTAGGAAAACAGTTTTACTGTGGTGTTTTTGGAAAGGAAGTCTGATAGTTTTTATACTGATGTTTTGACATGGACTTGTGTACGTGAAGCTAAAATCCAGTGTAATTATGTTCATTAGCTGAGGATGGTTGAAAGCAGGAGGAAGCTGCTTATTTTTGAAATGTCTGAATGAAATCTACCTGCGTGTAAACTATAACCTCTTCACTTCAGGGTCTGTATGACGCGGAAGATGATGATGAAAGCGTCTCTCCCCTTCCTAGCAAACAGATGAAAATCACCACCACCAACAGTTTCCTGCACAACTCGGTGAGAGATTATTTGAACAGTCCCCACCATGCCGTGCTCCCATTGCATGGACTCAGAGGCTGTGTCTTTACAGGGCTTATGTTCTTTTAAAGTCTGTAAATGATGTTTTCTCCTCAAATATTTGCTTTTCACCCCACCCTTCCTTTGTGCCAGTGCTTCTACTATTATTTTTGGAACAGAGTTCTTACAGGGTAACTGGTTTTATGGGCCCTTAGCAGCCAGAATGTGTGCTTTCTGCCCTGCTGGCAGGTTGCTGCATCCAGGCTCTGTACTTCTTTCTTGTTGAGGAAGTGCATTGAACCTGTCTTGTTACTGTTTGAGTAAACCAGCAAGGGAAGCTTTCTGCTGCTTCTGGAGACTGGGCATGAAAGCAGGAAATCTCTTGCTGTGCAAAAATCTTAGTTGGTGTCTTGGTGGGGAGGACTGTTGCTCTGGAGAAGATGGAATTTCAGTACAGACAAATGTACGGTCCTGCTTTTGGCATGGGGTGACCTTCTGGAGCTTAAACTGAGAACTGACTGGCTAGAAAGCAGCTTTGTAGGAAATAGCCTGGGGGTCCTGCTGTGTGATCTGCTAAGGAGTCAGTAGTGCATCCTTCCAGCAACGAAGGCCAACTGTAGATGTAGTGAAATCATAGCCAGCAAATCAAGGAAGATACTTATTCCTGTTTGACATTTTGAGAATGCAGCTGGAATTCTTGGGGCTCTGTGATACAAGAAAGACATGACTGGAACCAGTACAACAGGGTGGTCAGAGGGCTGCAGCATATCATGTGTGAGGAGAGGGTGAGAGAGCAGTGTCTCAAGGCTGAGAAGGCTGTAGTGAGATCTGTCCACTCTCACTGCCTGGTCATGGAAAAGGCAAAACCCAGGTCCTTTTCAGGAGTGACCACGGAGAAGACAAACCAATAAATTTACTGCAGCAAAAGCAATTCTAGTTGATGAAATTCTCATGGTATTGATCAGCATCTGGCACAGGGACCCAGAGAGGTTGTGCAGTCGTCATTCTTGAATATTCAGTGCTTAGCTGGATAAGGTCCTTAGCCAACCTAATGTGCCTTTGAAGTTAGCCCAGTTTCAGACATGGGAGTTGGACATAGGTTTGCACTAAGTTATTCTCTGGTTTTGGAAAAGCAAATTCATGTGGTTTCACCATGATGAAGGTACTGTAGTACAGTGATTACCCCAGGAATTTATTTCCTCGTGGATATTCAGGATAGAACTTCTGGCTATTTGTGATTCTCAGATAATCTTATGAGGGTCTTTTGAGGGTTTTTTTTAGGAGTAAATTTGTTCTTTACAGTGTTCACAGCAGCTTCCAAGCACACGTTTTAGTCTGGCTTTAAACTCAGGTATTTCCAGCTACAAAGGTTACGTTCCATGTCTTTGTGTGCCCTAGCTTGGTGATTCTGAGGAATTACTGCTCTTTGTACTGGGGCTTCTCAATCTTACTGTTAATGAGCAATCTTTGTGAACACTTTGTAAAGTACTTGAAAATCTTCGGATGAAAGGAGCTTTTCAAATTCAGATCCCATTCTTAAAGTTCATTTAAGAAAAGTATGAAACCAAAAAGTGCTTATGAGGGAAGTGCTGTTTCTGGATAAACATACCTTTTTATGTTTATGCCCAGAAGCTTTTGCTGATTTTTTTTCTCAGAGCCTTTTGAAAGTCTCCAGCCCTATGGTGGTTTTGACAGTGGGATGGACATGCAGTTCTTAGTGCATCCTAGTAATATGGCGGTGGGGCTTGAAGAAGAGTGATGGCTTTTGTAGGCTGCAGCTCTGAGATACTTTCTTTTTTATTCCTGTAGACTGGTCTGAGCAGCAATAAATTCTCTCTGTCCAAGACTGTTCCCCTGACTAAAGTGGTCCAGAACGATACATACACAGCTCCGCCTGCACCTCCCGCTCCTATACGGACAAAGGCCTTGACAAGCATGTCCCGGACCTTAGTGACAAAGGAAGAGCCTCCAAAAGAGCCAGCACCTGTTGAGGTGAGCTCAGGAAAGGGGAAAATGCTCCTTATAGAAGTCTCTGAAACATCTGAAACTTGCTGTTCATCAGACACATGAGCAGCCTGCCTTTCACCATTACTTCTGGGACATCATCAAGGTTATTCTGATAACTGCAGTCTGTGTCCCAAGAATTTGAAACCTGTCTAAACATCCTTTCCCTGCACATGGTCCTGGAGGAATCCATATTATAGGGAGGTGGCAGTTGTGTGGACACTCCTTGGTGGCTTTCATGTCCTTAGGAGTAGTGTTCTAACGCTATTTGATATGTTGTATGTTGTATGTCCACTCCAGCTAGCAAGGAGAAAAAAGAGTTCTTCCAAATACAGCTTTTTGCTGTACACACGAGACCTCCCAGGCAATTTGTAGACAATCTGCCTGGAATTGCTTTGCCAAACTGCCTGATGTTGGGTACAAGTAACCCACCAGGTGTTCCTAGGTGTGTTGAGTTCAACATGCTCTTGAGAGGCTGGAGCTGTATTTTGGGGTTTGGTGGCTGGTGTAGAGTACAACAGAGACAGGCTATTAAAAGTGTGGGCATGACCAAAGTACTGTGTATGCAAGTTGATGTTGCAGATAGGTAAAACCTTATAAAAGTGAAGGCCTTGTTACCCTTGTAAAATCATGGTTCACTTCTGTTACTTTGGCTAAGTAGAACGGGATTCTGCGTAATGACTCAGCTGGAATAGAGGGTTAAGTTAGTGTTATTCTTGGGAATAAGAGTGAAAAGTTACTTCGGAGAGAAACTAGCAAAAGGAGCTCCTTTTTGCCATCAGATGAGCTGGGCTTTAGTAAACATTGATACTTCCCATTACTAGCTGTAGCTCTCTCCTTTGTGTGTGTGTACAGACATTCCCAGACATACCCTTAATGACTTTTTATTGCTTTCTCTGCTGTGCTGTATTATGTGCTGTATTTCTGACCTTTTCCATGTGATGCATTTGTTTGTGTTGGCAGCTGGCGTTCAGTCCTTTGGAAGGCACAAAGATGACCGTAAATAATCTGCATCCTCGAGTCACAGAGGAAGATATTGTTGTGAGTGTTGCTTACTGCCAGACTGTGCATGACACTTCCTTTCCTTATCCTACCTCATTTGATAAATCACTTGATCTATGGTGAATGCAGTGAAGAGGAGTGTGATGTGGATTTACTGTCCTTGCAAAAACTTCAAGGGTTCCTGATTGTTTGGGGTTTGTTTACATTTTTTTTTAAAAAGTGTGTGCTTAAGAAAATGGGACGAAATCCCACAGAGTATTTTGAGATACCTGACATCACAGAAGAATAGTTCATGCCAAATGATGCTTCTACCCAAACTTATGCCCCCGTCCAAATTATCTAGGGGCTTCCATTCTCACCGGGCTGAGAATGAATCTGGTCTTCCTGTGTGAAAAACACTACTGGATACTGGCCCTGAACTTCCCTGCTTGTGCAGTTTCTATTACTAGTGCCAAGTACTTACACCATAACAAACACAGTAAACGAGTGTCTAGATCCTATCAGGTATTTAATAATCAGGATGGGTGGTGTGATGAAGCAAGTAAAGCCTTCTCATGCAGTGCCTTTGATGTGACCATGGTCATGACTGACTCTCTGCCCTCAGGAGTTATTCTGTGTGTGTGGTGCTCTGAAGCGAGCCCGGCTGGTGCACCCTGGAGTGGCTGAGGTAGTATTTGTGAAGAAAGAAGATGCTATCACAGCATATAAGAAATACAACAACAGGTGCTTAGATGGTAAGTTTGATGCCAGAGTTGCACTTAGGATAAATAAATCAACAATGACTTTTCCACTTGAGTGGAAGGTTTAAAAGCATCTTAGATGCTAATATGCTAGCAAGAGAGAAATACCAGAAAATCAGTTCAAGAGCTAGATAAGGTAATAACTGCTGTGTAACTCGCTGAATATATGCACAGTTTATTTAAATGCAATAAAAAAACCCACCCACATTTTCCTAAAAAAGAATGTTCAGAGCTGGAGGCAGGGTCCCGATGAGTCTCCTGGTCTGACTTCCAAATGAAATTTCTTTTTTTCTAATTTGGTACCAAGAGCTGGATAGTCCTTAGGAAGGCTTTACCTACTTACAGAGCTGCTTGCAAAGTACAAGTAAAACTAGCATTTGCAGTAGTTTCAGGGTGTACTCAGAGACATTTTGAATTTGACTTGTAAAACAATATCAGATTCTCCATAAACTTTGAATAATGCAATTTTATTTTTTAACCATGTTAAACTGAAATTAATGTTGAACTGTTAATTTTCAGCTGGAAATAGGTGCTTTTTCTTCCTGTAGGTTGAGGGACATGTTGTAGATGTTAGATGAGGAGCAGACAGCTAAGAATGGGAGATCCTCTTGTGTCCCTGCTAAGGGCTTCATACTTCTGTGTAACTTGTTAGTTAGTGTGATCCTTCATATTGTCCTGAGTGTTTCAGTGGCTCTTCTGTTGCTCTGATTTTTCAACATAAGATTTATCAGTTCTTCTTCCTCATGTTTCCCCAGCATGTTGAACTCTTACTGCTTGCACTGTTGCATGATGTTTCAAGGATCTTGCCTTACCCCAATTCTGATAGAATGAATTTTGTATTTTGTTTTTATTTAGGTCAACCAATGAAATGCAATCTTCATATGAATGGGAATGTCATCACCTCAGACCAGCCTATATTGCTGTAAGTGTCCTTCAGTGGGGAAAAGAACCAAATGCTTTTGCAGGTTCTATTTTGAGAATTCTTGTCCCATGAATTTTCTTTCTCTCCCTTTCTGTGGCACAGTATGCTGAGTGGAGTGCAATGTAGCTTGACTACATAGTGTTCTCAGCCCTGAAGCTCAAAAATAATCTGAGATGAGGATGTTTTCTTGTGAGAAAAGCGTATTTAAAACTTTATCTCTAATATTGGTAAGGGGGCAACACTGATAACAGTAAATGCAGACAGTGTTAAAATTTATTTATCATAAAGAGAGGTTAAATACTGCCTTTTTTTTTTTTTTTTTTAATCCTCCAGCCGATTGAGTGATACCCCTTCAGTGAAGAAGGAAGGGGAACCACGCCGGCCAAGTGCAAGCGCCTCCTCAAATCCCCCAGCTGAAGTGGACCCTGAAACTATCTTGAAGGCACTCTTCAAATCCTCAGGGGTCTCTGCCTCTGTGCAGCCCACAGAATTCAAAATTAAACTCTGAGAGGGGGGAGCAAGCAGTGGACTGGAAAACTCATATAAGTCGGGGGATGAGGAAAGTGCAGGAGTGCAGATGTTATTTGCATTTGCCTATCCTGAAATTTTTTGTTTTCTATGATCGCTACCTTACTGTACAATAGTGTTTCCTCTTGTGTGTGTACTTTCTGTTTTCATAGTTGGAGTTTTCTTCCATGATTTTTTTTTCCCAAGATAATAACCTCCCCCTTCTGCCAGTAATGTATTACCAAGCATATACCATGTAACTCCATCCTTTACTCCGAAGCCCCCAGTGGCCATTAAAAGTGCACATAGACTCTGAGGGAAGGAGTGGTGATCTCCTTCTATTTCTTCTGACTGACCTTTAACTAAAAGGTGCATCCCCTTGATTGTCCACAGGCAAGAGCACCACGTTGTTTCTGAAGTTGCTGCGCTGGGTACAAAGTCAGGTTGGGCTCTGTACAGGAAGGACTTGTATGCATTTGGTAGCATACCTCTTCCTTCTGGCTGTTGGACACTTCCCTGCTCGGCAGCCGTGACATTGAGAAGTGGCAAAAGCTGAGCTGCCCGCTGTGTGCCAACAGCGACATCGGGCAGAAAGGCCACATGCACAAGTGCACCAGCCATTGTGCAATGGGCAAGGATGTTTCAGCTCTGGTAGTGCTGGAGAGTTGTTCTGGCATTTGTACAATGAATATATTTGCTCGGGAGGGTCAGGCTCAGTTGCTCTCCTCTTTCTGGATGGAAAAATTAAGAACCAGTTGTGTTCAGAGCTAGAAAAAGCCCAGCTGTTTGACTCCCCTTAAACTATATTGCCTCCTCCTGCTGATGCACAGACGTGAGTTTCTTTCTTACCTTCTAACTCACCCAGTCTCCCATAAAAAGGAAGGACGTGGGACCCTTTTCAGATCCTAATACACACAAAGTCTCGTGTCTGAGAACGCATTTCTTTGAGAGATGCTGTTTGGGCAGTGTTTGGCTGCTGTGCCGGTATGCTGCTGGCATGCCTGGATTTGGACGATGATTACTGCAGTGTATGGCTTCGGGGAGAGGTTTAGGAGCAGAGGGCAGTTAGCACTGTGTAAGGAACACGGGAGAGGAGTGTCAAGTCCCGTGCAGGGCGGCACGGACGTGGTGTGGGCCAGCGAGTGTGTGTGACAGGCCACTAGGTGGCACTTCCAGGACTTCCCATTGTTTGAACGGCATTGGCACCTTGGATGTTGAAAGTCCCAGTAGTTCCACTCATTCGTGTTTGTTCAAATGGTATTCTAAGAGACGAAAGCTGAGAGCAACTTCCAGAATCTGGTTGGGGTTTGAACTTGATCCTACTAGCTGGGAGACTAACCTAATCCGTTCTGTTCTGCTCTGCTGAGTAGCTCCTGGAAGTCCAGATTCTGTTTCTTGGACAACCCGATGTTTCTTTTGCTTTCTTGTTCTGTATGACCTCTTTCCTCTAGCTCGTGCAGACCATTCCTCTATCTCACTGTATCCCTTTTAGCCATAGAAATAATAAGGACTTGGCAGGACTTGTTTTTCTGGAGTACTCTCTTTGGTTTGAAGGCCAGTGACACCATGATTTGGTAGGGTGCTTCATGTGAACAGCAGATGTTTGTAGGGGAAGGGACCTAAGACAGCTATTGTTCTCCTTTTTTAGATTGCCCACCAAATACCTGTGTTTTAATAAAAAAAAAGAGGGGGGGGAAGGGGGAGGAAACATTAGGGGTTGGAGAAGATAATGTATTACCTGTTTCTGAATAAACGTTTCTTATACAGAGAGTGGATTCTAAGCCTTTTCAGATGCTATGAAGGAACTAAAGATAAGTGGTGGTGTTCCAACATTGAGTCAGTTGTGCTTTCTAGGTAAACATAGAAATTTCAAAACCGATTATGTGATGAAGAGCAAGAGGAGCATATGGGTGAGAGAACTGCTACTCATTCACCTTTTAATCTGGATCACAGAAATTAGCAGCTGACTCTTGCTACTAAATTGGAGCCATTTGTGTCCATCTAATTCCAGTTCTCTTTTCACAGAAAAAAAAAAAGCACCCTTTGTTACTGACAGCCTGGTCGTTCAAAAAGTAATTTTATAACAAAAACAGCTTTGAAATCAGGATACCTGTTCTAGGTGAAGTGGGGTACTTTCATTATCAGCTAGACAGAAGGCTGTTTAAATGTGAAGACGTATTGTGAGTGCATCTCTTGCCTCTTTTGAAAGAATGGGGAGACTCAAGGATTTTTTTTAAATTAATGGATTCATGTCCATTTGAAAAGCCAAATAACAAGATGCATTTAAACTTACTGTTAAAACTCTGCATTATGTTTAGGTTATCTGAGAGTTTTATGATGACATTGACATACTTCCTTGGAAGAACTACTGACTGCTCTGTTCCATAGCTCTGTGATCTATGGCAGTATATCCTTATTTTTTATAAATTGGTGAATTAAGTGGTTGTCCAAACACCACTCCCTGACTTGTCTTACAGCACTGTCTTGGTGTACACTGGTATTCTGTTCTTGGTCAGCTCTTTAATGCACCATTGCATGGCTTCTTCCATTGGGCACTGAAACAACAGTAACTGTTATTCCTAGTTCTTTTCAGGTTATTCCCAGTCCTTTCCAGGTAGTTCACCTCGTCTCTCCAGTTTCTCCTGGACGTCCTGCAATTGTCATGCTAATCATGGTTGCACACCTACCACCTTCTGACCTCACATCTGTCTACTTTCATCCTCATGCAACATGGTTATATTTTTGTGTTGGTTTTCTTTTCTGGACTGGTAGAAATTATGAACTTGCATATGAAATACTAATTGCCTGCTCTCTAAACTAATGTGCATTCATTTAGATATTAAATTAAATGGCTGGCCAGGTCAGGTGGCGGGTAATTTGTAACGGTGTTTCTTTTGTTTGCTTTTGGTTTTTTCTTTTATTTCAAAAATGTGAGGACTTCTGAAGTGATGCCACAATGTGCAAGTTCGGTGTATTTTCATGACTTTTGCATGTACCTTCTGATAATGTTCATTAACTCGATGTTTGGTTGGGTTAACTCTCCATATCATGTCATATTTTGTCACCTCGTACATTAGTCTTGCTTCAGTATTTTTGGAATGGTCCTGTCTTCCATTACAAGTTCCTCTGTAAAGGTTTTTTTGAGTTTTTTAATTAACAAGAGTCTTTAAAAACAATTGTCTTTGAATGTTTCTACATCTCTTTAAGATTTATTTGCCTCTCTCAGATTAAGGACAGTGCCTGAGTTTTACACTGTTTTTACAAAAACAAACTCAACGCCGGGGCTGCGGCGAGCCCACCCGCCGCCGCCATTACCAGCGCCGCGCCGCGTCCGGGGAACTACAGCTCCCGGCGGCCCCCGCGCCGCCGCGCGCAGAGAAGATGGCGGCCGCCACGGGGCGTGCGGCGGGAGCGGCGCCGGCGGGGTACACGGGTGAGGGGC
>VWZW01000237.1:514964-538298 GCA_013397115.1 Edolisoma coerulescens | reverse complement strand
CGGGTGAGGGGCAGCGCGGGGTACCGGGAGCGGCGCCGGCGGGGTACGCGGGTGAGGGGCAGCGCGGGGTACCGGGAGCGGCGCCGGCGGGGTACGCGGGTGAGGGGCAGCGCGGGGCACCGGGAGCGGCGCCGGCGGGGTACATGGGTGAGGGGCAGCGCGGGGCTCCGGGAACAAGGCCGGGGCGGCAGCGGCGTTTCAGACCGGTGCGTCCCTCGCAGCTCTGGCGGTGAAGTTCGCGGAGCGGCAGCGCTCGCCCCACTGCCTGTTGGTGAAGGAGCACCAGGTGCGGGAGGGGGCCGACACCGCGCACCCGCCTCGCCGCACGCTCTTCGTCCTCAACGTGCCCCCGTACTGCGGCCCGGTGAGTGGGGGCGGCTGGGGGCTGAGGGCAGTGCCTTAGGGGCCCGGGAGCCTTGGGGCTGCTGCGGGCGGGGGCCGGGCTGGGGCCGGGGGGCCGCCCGGAGACCGCTGCCGGCTGTGCGTGGGAGGCATCGCTCCTGCTTTGCTGTACCGCGTGTTCTCTCTTACTGTCCGTGTCAAGGACTCTCTGTCTAGGCTGTTCTCTCGCTGCGGGCGTGTGCAGTCTGTGGACATCTGTGACAAGCCAGGGCCAGGAGAGAAAAAAGATAAACTGACGTCCAAATTCTTCGACCACAAAACTGTAAAGGTAAAGCTCGTGGGGGGGAGAGGAATACTGATGCTTTAGTGGGAAAAGATGGCAAGTACTGAATGGTTCTCTTCTTAACATGAGGCACAAGAAAATATATCGGGCATTGGGTGATATGATTACTTAAGTTTACACTGCCTTTTTTTTCTTATCCTACTGCCACTTGTGGTTTGATTTTTATTTTATTTTTTTAAGTTATTTGTACTGCAGTTCCTTGCTCCATCACCAGTTTCCCCGACATATCTGACTCACCTGGGTGTTTTTTTCTTTTAGGGATTTCAAGTAGCATACGTGGTGTTCAGGAAACCAGCAGGTGTCCAGGCAGCCAAGGCTCTATCACAGGAAGGTCCCTTGCTAATATCAACAGAGAGCCACCCTGTGAAAACCGGCATTAGCAGTATGTCAGCTCTAGCTATCTTTCTGCTGGCTAATACTAGGGAAGAACTATACTCGTTTGCTCAATCCTACCCTGCATGTCCCATTTTGTTCTAAGCTGGGGGATGTTCAGTGTTTTGTGTGCTTTTATTATTCACAGAGTAGCAATCTTATTGAAGCAGGTGTTGAAGTCTGGTCCAGTGACCCTATGGGAGAATGGGGTCACTTGGAAGGGTGCTTTTTCCTGACATTTTTTCAGTATTGCATAGATTCAGAGATACTGTCTGCATCTTGTCCTCAAAATGGAGACCAGACTCATGCAACAGGCACCAGTTGTCTGTCAAGATGACAGCACTTCACATATAGCCCCTTGACAGAAACACAGCCCTGAATGTTGTGCCCCTTTGGCTTAAGGCTAGCCCACTTCTGCCTGGGAAAGTTGCAAACTCTTCCCATCGCATATTGCTTGCGCTCGCAGCTGCAAGTCGGTTTGAGCTATGGCAGAGGGGAAGCTGAACACAAATGGGAACGGTGTGTCCTTCCCCCACTCTAGAATTCACTTTAGAGCTGCCCAAAAGCACCCCACTAGCCTGCTTCTAACAACAGCTACTGCTGACTTGTGCCCTCTCTGTCTCAGAGTGGATTGCCAGCTATGAGGCCTCCATCGTGGATCCAAAGGAGCTGAAGGCTGAGGTGGATGCCTACATGCAAGACTATGATAAAAGGATGGAAGAGGTGAGGCCAGGCTAGGAAGGGAACCCACCTAAGCAGTTTTCTTGGGGGAGAGGGAACGAAGATTTCTCAGTGCTCTGGCCAGAGTGGAAAGGGCTGAGGGTCCCTCTGTTTGGCAGAGGTTTTTTATTCCCAGCTGCTGGTGGGCAGTCAGGCTCTGGTTTGGTCTGCAACACCTGACCCTTCCCCCAGGGCTTACAATAGATATCCACAAATAAATTGGCTCCTGGCTGGCATGCAGTGTTGTGACTTAGAGTTGAATGCTTACAGCCCTGATCCCATGCCTTCCTTTAAATCTTGTGTGGAAGCAGGAGCTGTAACTTTGCCTGTGTTTACGGGAGGGCTGTGCATCAGGCTGTGCATCTGCACTGGGCTTCCTCACCCTCCTGTCTTTACAGGAAGAAGCCAAAGCAGCCAAGGAGGAGGGTGTTCCAGATGAGGAGGGCTGGGTGAAGGTGACACGGAAGGGCCGGAAGCCTGGCCTGCCCCGGACAGAGGCTGCCAACCTGCGGGTGCTGGAGAAGGAGAAACAGAAAAGGGCCCGAAAAGAGCTGCTCAACTTCTATGCCTGGCAGCATCGTGAGAGCAAGAGAGAGCGTGAGTGTGCAAATCTCCTCCTACCCCTGTCCGTGTCTCCTGTCTCTCATACTGTGGCCTAAAGAGCATCCTTCTGCCTTCAGTGGAGGCTACATCCCGCTGCCAGTAAACAGCTGGCTGGCTGGGTCTGAATGGCCTCGCCAGCTCTTGGAAGGCCTCTTGCCACCACTTGTTCTAGCAAGGCCTGCTGGAATATTTTGTGGGAGGGTGTGCAGGTTGTGGTTTTCCAAGAGATGCTTATTCAGTCTGCACAAAGGCAGCGATTGAAGGGGGAAGCTAGCCAGATTCCTCCCCAAGAGGGAGCTGCAGCACTGCCGGAGATGAACGGCTGGAGCCCCAGCTTGGCACTCAGCCCAGGTGTAAAATGACCCGCTCTGGGAAGTGTATGTTTGTGGCTGTTGGGACTGAGCCCCTCCTGGTGCGTGGAAGTGAAGCTCCCAGGAGAGGGAGCTCTGCTGCTCCTGTGTGACCTGTTCTTTCTCTTTCTCCATGTTTTAGACATTGCCCAGTTGAGGAAGAAATTTGAGGAGGACAAGCAGAGGATCGCGCTGATGCGAGCCCAGCGAAAGTTTCGGCCATACTAGGTTGTGCTGAGCTGTTCCTCAGGTGCCTGTGCTGGAGAGGGTAGGAGAGATGCCTATTGACTCCATTTGCCAGAGGATTTTAAGGAATTTGAGGCAGCTTTGGGTTGCCTCTACCCTTGGATCTGAAATGGGACATCCCAGCAACTGCTGCTGGGGGGGAGTTCCCTTTACTTGCACCAGTATCCTCCTGCTCTTCTGTCATTCGACCCTGTGCCACCACTTCTCGGGGTGCTCAGGTCAAGGGGCTGAGGCACATCCTGTGACAACCTTTATCTCCCTGCCACCCAGAAACACACCTCCTAAAGCTTGTCGAGAACTGGGATTGACCTAGCACAGCCTCTGCAGGGGCAGGGAATGGCGGAAGAACTGTAAATAAACTGCTGCTACTGTTTTCAGAACATGGGGATGCTTCTCTTTCTCCCCGGTCTCCTGTGGGAAACAGCTTCTTGTGTGCTGGGATGGTGGTAAAAATCGTGGCTTGTAACCTGGTGCTCCTTTGCACATTTTATTGAAGGAAAGAGGAGGGAAGTGACTTTAGGAAAAGCCTAACTGCAAAGTCCCCAGACCTGTTGTCACAAGGAAAGATCAGTGGTTTGGTACAGAGCTCTACCCCTTCTCCTGGTTATTCCCTCCCTGGCAGCTCCCTCTCCGCCAAGTGTTGCAGTGCCCAGTCATCCAGCTTGCATGGAGCTCTGCAGCCATGTCTAGGCCATGGGAAATTGCCCATGCTGATACCCAGCACTGTTGCAAGAACAAATGCCACTTTGAGCAGCCTGGTTTGGAAGGAGAAACCAGACTCTCCACGGCCTGTTTCCATTTAACCTGTCCCCAGCCCACAGGCAGGTAAGGATGGCAGCAGGCACATTTAGGTGTGGGGCAATGTTTTTGTACTGCTCCTATAGCATTTGTGCAGCTTTGGACATGGTGGTAGGTACGTGATCGAAGTAACCCACCCAGCCCCAGGCTTTTACACATTTATTTTACCGCCTGCAGCGTCACTAGAGATGTGACCATGAATGTAAGGTTTAAGTGGTGGTAAATTCCAGAGAGCTGAGATAAAATGGATTTACCCTCTCCTAAAAATCCCACCGCAGATCCAGTTTGCATTGCTTGCGGAGATGACGGGCCTGCCTGCTTCAGTGGGCTTTGTGCATCAATTTAACTGGGAGGCAGATCCTTAATATGCCCTACCTAAGGCAGACAGTGTGTAAAAATTGCTGCCTCCCAAGATGCATTTTAGCTGCTTGGGTGAGCAGCTTGAAAGACAAAGGAGGTTTGTTCTCCTATAGAGTCAAGACAGACTTAACATTAGGACATTAATCTTTATTTAGGACAGAAATAATCTCTGCCAACTTTTCCATAATTTGTAGTTCTTGCAGCTGCTTCAGCTAGAGGATTAGGGACATTCTCTAGTGTTCATTAAAATGGCCTCTTCTGCACAGGTGAGCTCTTATTTAAGCTGATTCTTAAAAAAACAGCAGCTCTCATAGTAGAACAGAGACAATGAGGCCCTCTGAGCTCAAGCATCTATGGAAGTAAGCAGAGAATCAGCAGTTTAAATCTTGGGAGCAGCCTGTTTGCACCATCCTCAGGAAGGAGGCAAGATGAGCCACCTCTCTTGCAGTGCCAAAGCTGGTGCTGCCGCTGTCACAGAGGATGCCTCCGCCTGTGTTCTGCTCTGTTTCAGGGTGCAAGTTTTGAGTAAGCCAAGGGGAAGGCCACTTTGGGCCTCTATTCCTGTACTCACAGAGCTGGAAGTGGAGCAAGGATTCCTTCTCCCTTTGGCAAATGAGATACTTTGCTCAGCTCTCCGTCAGAGAACCCCTGGCAGACCTGTTTCCACCCTGCAGTGAGCTAAACGTAGGAAAGAGTATCACGATCTGATGTTGGATGCAAGGTAGGAATGGTAACAAATCTGGAGCTTGCTTGTTAGCTCCCAGTTCTCCTGGACTGCTGCAGCTGTGAGGGCTTCCTACAGCCTGGCCCTGGTGTTCTGTGCTGTCAGGAAGTTGCTGATGATCCCAGATACCACCTCGGGCTCGTTCAGGTGCACAAAATGACTCCCAGGCACCTCTGCTAGCTGGATGTGCTGGAGGGAAAGGACACAAGATGAGGACCAGGAAAGTGTTCCCTCAGGCACACACTGCTTGCTGTGTGACACTTAGGGGAAGGGACAGGGCAAGTGAGGTAGGACAGAAATGGGAGGACCAGGGAAGAGCTGGATCCAGGGGGCAGCACTAACTTGGGACTTTGGCAGCAGGGGCAGAGTTGTCTTCCCCCGGTGTGAGGGCTGTGCTGTTCAGGACAAATCACCGAGTGGAGGGTGTCCACCAAGATCAGCTGCTTCCCAGCTGCTGCTCCCAGGATGGTGGCAAATAGAGATACAAGGATGAAGTTTGCTCTCACCTCTTTGAGGGTAGACTCGAATGCCTCCTGCAGGGCTTTCACAAAGTGATTTCTGCTGGGTAGGTTGTGCGGTACCAAGAGTCCATCTTGTGATCTGAAAAACAACAGCAAGGCTCAGTACAGCACTCAGTGTGCCTCCATTTGTCCTTGTGGCTATCCTGGGCAGAAGACTGTCCCCAAGACAGCGGGATAACAGTCCCAACTGTTCTTTCCAGGCTGCTCATAAACAGCAGGGTGACAGGGTCATAGGTGGTAGTCAGAGTGCACTGCACAGCTTGGCTAAGCAGCTATTTTCTATCAAACTATCTCTGTAAAACCTTGGATGACTGCCTAATAGTATCAGAGTGGTGACTGGCTAAATATTGTCCTCCCAGGGCTGGCTCTGTAACTGGTCTGAGAACATCATTCCCTGCCCCCATTCTGCCTTCTGCTCTTAACTTCTTCCTTAGAGTTTCCACATCTCCTCTCAGTCCCTTCTGCCTCTCCTTGCTGCTTATTTAAACAAGGTATGCCCTGCTCAGAGAGGGAGGTACCAGGGCAGTTGCCCTGGAGAAGTCAGCATTAGATCTGCAGAGCTAAGATCATGCTATCTCCTACTGTGCTGGTGATGGGACAAGGAGACATCCCAGGCTCAAACACATCTCTGCAGCCCAGAGGACTTGACTTCATCACAATGTTACATTTCTGGACAGGCAGGAATAACCTTAACCTCTTATGATACTAAAACAGATCAGGGAAGCCGAAACTGCACCTCTTTTCTCAACTGCTAGCGCTTCCTCTTGTTTGCTAGACAATCTTTTAACAGCACCCTACCAGCCAAGGTAGCCAGAGCCCTGCACACCTTGCCCTCCAAGGAGATGCAAAAAATGCAGAGGACAACTCGCAGAACAAGCTATGCACATCTTAACAGCTTGTGGGGCTCTGTGCAAGCCACTGGCCATGTCCCCAGAGCTTCTTGCCCCAGGTGCCACAGGAGAGCTTGCAGGAGCTCAGTAAGGCCAGGGGCTCCAGGAGCAGCTGAAGGAAATGGAGACTGCTGTAGTTTCACCTGTTTGCTCTGGCAGGAGCTTTTGGGGTCTGGATAAGGGGGCAAGCTGTGTTGCTGACTGGGGTAGAGTCAGGTCAGGAAGATAGCAAGTAGGTGTGGTGCTGTGGAGGGTCACGTATTTGCCAGGATAGCCCCTTGCTGTAGTGCCAAGGAATGGAAGGTTGTGAGATGGGATTGTGAAGCCAGGAGCATGGGGAAGATGGGGCAGGACTCAGTCAGCTTTGCACCAGGGAGTCCCAGCCTGAAAGTAGAGTGCCAGGCTGGGAGGATGTTCCAGTTGCTCTGCCTTCTCCAGGAGCCTGCCCAACCCAGGGCAGTGGTAGAGAACTGGGAAATACCTTCTCACATGTGAGGCTGTGCTGTTATGCCAACTGGCCAAAGGTCTGGATGACTGGTCTAGAGGAAGGGGTAGTGGAAGACTCCTTCCTAGCCTTCATTCCTTCCACTGAGGGAGACAGCAGGGGTTGGTTTGGCTTGTGCCTCACTCACACAATGATGAGAACACGGTCCTGGATCTTCTGCAGGAGCTTCACACACTGCTCCACCGTGAAGAACTCTCGACTCTGCTGCAGGTGCAAAGACAGGGAATATGTCAAAGGTCAGGGACAGCGGCTGGGGGCAGAGGGTGTCCCCAAGCCCTCCTGCACAAGTGGCTCTGAAGGCTGAAGTAGCTGTGGCCCCGAAGCTTCCATGCTGGGATATGACAAGCATCCAGGCTGCACAAAGGCGTAGCTGGCTCTGCAAAGGCTCCTTCTGTCCAGCTGTGTTTCAGGGCTGCCAACAACATTGCCTGCTGGGCTGCAGCACATATGGGAATGATCTCATAGAGAAAAGCTTTAAAAATCCTTTTACTAAAAAGGAGAGAGTACATTACCCTGGCTTCCATATCCTGGCAGTAGCACAGGTAGAGGAGGTCCTATTTGCTTAAAAGTGGCACTAAATTATCAAAGTACCAAACCTAAGGACTTTGCTCCACTCCCCTTCTTATTCAAAGAAGCTGACAGAAAGCATCCATCCATCTGCTGCCTGAAGAGTTATAAGAGCAGGAAAATGTGGCCAGGAGGCCCTGGGGCAGAGGAACTTCTAAAAAAATAAGTGGTAACATTTTCCAGTGACTCTAAGCTGAATCAATGATCAAGTGCAGGCTCTTTTAAAAGCAGCATTTAAAGGAGATGTGGGAATTAGGGAAGCGGAAAGTAAGTGGCCGGCTGGAGGCAGGGCCTGGCTCAGTGAGCAGGCATCCTCTGTCTGAGTGTTCTGTAAGCTCGGGGCTCCAAAGTAGCAGGGGGCATGTCACAAGAGCAGTGCTCACCGTACGGGCTCTCGTATCTCTGTTATACACCAGCCCTGCAAAAAAAAAAAAAAAACAAAAATACAGAAGGTTTTCACGTTTCAGAGGAGCAGGAGTTCTGTGAGATGGGAGGAATAGGATTAATTCAGATTTCTCCTTTTTAAAATTTATTTTCTTTAGCTGTTCTAGGACTTGAGCAACAAATTCAGTTGCTGGGAAGGGAGAACTCTGCCTCCAGACTTAATTGATCCCATTCAGGCTGTGTAAATTTGTAGCTAGGGCACCCTGTACCCTGCAGAAGACAATGGCTGTTGGCACCAGTCCCTTCCCACACCCAGCAGTGGCCCAGCACCACACAGCCCCTTACCAGCGGGTGTCTCAGTTGCTCCTCGCTGCAGCAGGATTGCCCCACCCTCTGCTGTCAGATGGCTGTTTGCTTCTAAGAGCCTGAGGGAGACATGGCAGAGAGATTGTGCTGCCGGAAAAAGGGAGGAAGCGAAGCAAAAATGGCATGACAAGGTGACAGCGAGCTCTCAGGCTGCTTCGGAAAGGAGCAGGAAGAAGCAGCAGCTTCTGGCAGCAGAAGCAAAAGGTCTTGCTGGGATTCCAGAGGACTTGAAAGGTGAAATGCAGGGACAGTTTTCCTTTCTCGTTTGTGCAGCTGTAACTCTCGAGGTGAGGGCAGGCAGTAAATGAAGAGGACAGATGGAAACCCACCTCTGCAATGCTGCTTCGGGGCTCCGTGCCTTGGGGGTTTGCTGCTTTGCCTCCAGACTCAGTAATCTGTCAATCACCCTCCTTTTAGATTTCAGCCATGCCTCAGTGTCCTGAAACACAGAGAGGCAGGGAAGAGGAGTAACCCCTCTCTTCTGAATGATTTTATCCTTTATCAGAGTGTGGAAGAGGGAATTTCACCCTTCAACATCCATCAGAACTGTTACCAGTTACGGGTATCTTATGAAAAATGCCCATTTCTGGGAGAAAGGGAACATCAATACTGCTGTAATGAACTTTTTATCCTTGCAATCTTTTCTAACCCTTCCTACCTCATTTCTGAGTTGAGGACAACTCTCCAAAGTTTGGTATCTTTTGTCTCTCTGACCTAGGGCTTCTGTCCCGCTTCTGCCAACAAAAGCTCCAGCATCTGGTAGCAGTGATGGCAGGTTGGGAATGTAGCTTTGTGAACTGCCAGGAACAGAAAAAGAAATCCACCAGTCCTGTACCCAGGTCGCCCAACAAGCTGTTGGCAAAAAGATAACCTCAGCTGGCAGTTGCCTGGACAGAGGTTCCAGTTTCCTTTGTCCAAGGGCTTGGCACAGACAAGTAAATTTCAGTGCTAAGGGACTGCAAGATGTGGAGCTCTACCAAGTGTACCCCAAGGGCCACCCTAAGGATGGACTTCAGTCTGTGCAACAAGGAGCAGATCAGTGCCTGCCAAAAGGAAGAGCCCTGGGACTTGTGGGACCTGCCAGGAAGTGGTCACATCAGTTCTTTCTCTGAACAAATGAGGGAAAGGAAAAAAAAATCTGTTTTTCTATTTTAAAAAAGTGAAGGGAAGGACACATGAGATCTAACCTCTGGAGCTAGAAGAAAGCCAAGACTTTCCAGCAGGATCAGCTTGTCCACCATCTCAGGATAAAGGAAACAGAACTGAGGAGAGATGAAACAGTAAGAGAATGAAAAGCTGAGCACTGAGTGATGTCTTTATCCTGCTATATGGGAGAGGGGTCATGGAAGGGCCTCTCCTCCCCTGAGATCCAGGTTTGTCCTTTCATTCCTCTCCCATTTGTTGTTGCAGCTGCAGAAATCACAACCCCATGAAGGAATTATGCTTTACTCACCATTCCTGCCACAGCCCCACCTGCAAAAGAGAAAAGGGTGCTCACTTTTGCACAGAACAGCCCCTGGTACCAAATTCCCCTTCCCCACAGCAGGAGCTGCCTCAGAAATAAAAATGTGCATTGTACCATGGGACAAAGCCCCAGTACAGAGGAGAGCTCTCCCAGCCTGCAGGATGCAGGCAGACACCAGGGCTGTTGACCTGCTGTATTCCCCATTGTGTGCCATTCCCACCTCCCTCAGGCAGCAGAGGCCAAGGAGGAGGTACTGTTTAAAATGCCTTGGTGTGCAGGTTAGCTATGACCAGAGCAGCCCTGGGAAGCAAACTCCAAATTGTGACAAAATTAAATCATACTCCAAGCTCGAAGGGATGGGTCCTGGAGTCCAGTTCCCCTCAGCAAGCTTTATAGCCCACAAAATGGGCTGTCTGTTTCCAGGCTTTGTGGGGACCAGGCATGAAGGCCTGCTGTGAATTCTGCATAGACCACCCCTCTTTGCCAATTGCTGTTCCCTCCTGTGAGTGGGGGAAATGCTCACAGCACGAGTTACTACTGTCTGTACTACACGGTCTTGAAAGCAGAGGCATTTCAAACAAGGGCACAGATTTTTGAATCACTCAAGCAGGAACCTGGTACTTGACATAATATAATAAATATTCCAACCCAGCTCCTAGCAGCATGTCTTGGAAGTTAATTATCTACTGATTTCTATTAATCTCACAGCTTACAAGAACTAGAGCCACTTACCCATACTGTGACCCATCAGGGTGAACCGTCTCCACTGCAAGGCTAAATGGCAACAGACAAAAACAGATAGTGCTGCATTAGAAACCAGAGCCGCAGCATCTTGCTGCTTCTCCTCTGACATGGGCCCTTTCTCCCAGGAGGGCTTTTGCACTGCCTAATTTGCTTCTTAATCCAGAAACTAAGCAGCTAAGTAGGCCAGTTTTAAAGAAAAAGAGCATTCACCACCTCATTTCCGTGGTAGTTAAGTCATGCAGCTCTCAAGCTCTTGCTGTATGTCAAGCAAACTCCAGCAAATTCCCATTCACTGCCAGACATGAGACTGGCAAGAAGCAGAGGAGCCTAACTGGGCAGCATCTGGTGGAAGAGAGAAACCTTGACAGAGCATCCTGCTGCAGGGCATTCTGCAAGACATGTGAGGACACAGAGCCAGGTCTGCTGCATTGAGGGAAGTATGATTCCAAGTGAAAGCTTTCTGCACCATTTAGCACATCAGGCTTTTCAGTCCATTTTTAGGGCACTCTGGGAGGCTTACAGGAAAATACAGCTTTATCTGCGCTGCCCATCTGAAATATACCTCCCTGAAAGATAGGGTTTACCCTCTGGAACATCTCAGAGCTTCTAGAGGTTCTTTTGTGTACTGAATGAGGGATGTAAAACCACACATGCCAAGCATACAGATGGACAGTTACATCAGGAGTTATTAAAAATACAAGACACTTTGACTTTCACATTTCTTTCTATGATACTAAAGCAAGTAGCAAACTGCCATCAGGGAGAACCAGAAGTTTCCAACTTACACCTAACACTGGTTAGGAGGTCACTAACTGCTTACAAAAAGCCAGTGTGGCTAAACTATTTAGTTGCATCCACCACTTCACTGCTACTGCTTTTTTAGTATAGAAACACCCAGGGCTTACTGTCTCTTCCTTTCCCAAAGCAGTGAGAAAGAGGGATGCTTTATTCAGTCACAAAGCACTGGCTAACATCAAACTGAGAAGCAGGGGGAACTGATTCCTCTGCTGGCAGTAAACGCTGCCTGCTTGTTGTAAAGAGCAGGACCAATAGAGCACCCCCTGCACAAGCACCCCCTCGAGGGTTCCTCCAACTACCCACCTGCTGCCACCCGGCGCACGTCGGTCACATAATCTAGGAAATGGTAGGGGCAGCCTGCGGGTCGGTGGGATGACAAACCATGGCCAGAAAAATCCATTGCCACGTAATAACAACCTGAAAGGGAAAGAGTATCAGATGTGCAGCCCTGCCACACAACACGAGCCATCCTGATGAGCCAGACCTACCTCTGGGGAGCAGTGGAATGAGCTTGTCAAAGGTGTTGGCATTGTCCAACCAGCCATGCAAACACAGCACAGGGTGTCCCTCCGAGGGTCCCCAGGCCTTGGCTGCCACATGTCCCCAGGGCACAGGGAACTTCAACTCTGAGAACATGCCCAAAAGAGGGTGATGTCCTTGGAGAGTCACGTACTTGGAGTAGGTCCCAGGGGTCTTGTTAATGGTCTAGAGCTCTGAAAAGAGTAATACAAGTCTTTAGTAACTCACCAGCCTCCTGTGGTCTTAATTAGCAGCTTGCTGATTTATAGCTCCCCATTCAACATCCCAAGCTGCCATTCCTGACTGCCTGTTTGGGGAATCCTCCTCCCAGCACGTACTAGCTATGCTCCTAGGAAGAAATAAGCTTTCCCTACGCAGGAGGAGAAAGCCTTTTCTCTGTCTCTGCAGCAGCTGCAACCCGACCAGAAGGCGCAGGAGATCTGGCAAGAGGGAACCATGCAGAATTCCCCCAGCTAGCTGCAGTCAGCCAGGCACCTGTCCTGGACCAAAAAGACAGTATGGGGAATAAGGATGCTGCCTCCAGTATTAGACTGTTACCCCCTTGTCTTCTTTTACTTTGGTGCTTCTCTTTCACACCACTGGTTGGCACACTCGTGAGAGCAGCTGACTCCATGCTGCACAGCAGGTCACTGCTGCCACCTGCCTGTGCAGCCCTCAAGGCCAGGGACCTTGCATGGGATATGGGTGCACAACCTGCCAGGCACTTGATCGACCTCAAACCATCTCATCTACCTGGCAATCACTGACCCTTGCTCAAGCCCCAGCTCCTGAGTGAAGCCTCTGGCGGCCCTCCAATGGTGATTTAAACATTTCCACTTTACCCGCAAGCCACGGGCAACCTGACTACCCCTATCCCCAAGTCCCTCATGTCATATCCCCTTCCAAGTGACTTGTCTTGCATATCTGCTCCCTTAAATAGCCCTCTGAGACCGCACAGCAATTAAATCACTCTACAGCAAGTCCTTCCTGAGCCCATACCTCTCTAAGGCGTGAGGACGGAGGGGGTAGGCTGCTGTCAGGGCCCTGATGGTCCCAATCAGCCAAGCCTGGGGCTCCCCATGAGTGTGTTTAAGCTCGGCCCAGGACCAGCCGCAGCAGTGCCGCAGGAGTGCCGGTCTCCATCAGCAACGCCCTCGCCCCAGGAACCGTGGCCCTGCCTGCTGATCACGGGACTGTGTCTGACCCCAGCTGCCCTCGCCGGGCCAGATCCTGACAACCAACCGTGGGCTGACTTTCCGGTGTGACTACGGACCTGCCCTTTCCTGACGGCCTGGGCTCCTGGCAGAGCCTGATGGCCCTCCCCGGGCAGTCCTGGTTGGGCCCAGCGGGGCTCCAGCCCTGGGGTCCCCCCGGCCCCGGGGTGAGGCCTCCCCTGGGCGGGCAGGAGGCGCTGCTACACCCCGGGCCTTCGCCTCGGGGCGCCCTGGAGGGCCTGGTCCCGGCTCCGGGGAAGGGCTGCCCGGGGACCGACCCCCGCCCGGCGCCGAGAGCAGCCCCCGGAGCGCCACGGCCAACCCGGCCCCCGCTCCCCGCACCGCCCTCCCGCGGCGCCCCGGCCCCTTCCTACCGCTCCGTGCGGCCGGGCCGGCTGAGCAGAGGCGGGGCTTAACGACGGCTGTGGGGCCTGAAGCTGCGAACAACCTCCTGGGCATGATAGGAATCTCTGAGGAGTCGAAATCAAGGAGGTATGGCTGCGTCCTTGACTGCCTCCAGAAGAGACATTACTGATGATGGAAACTGCCTGTACTGTGGTGACACAGTGTAAGATGTTTTAACTGTGACCCAGCAGCTTCATATTGACATCAAACAGGCCCAGTGCTTGACACTAACACTGAACTTCTGTCACTCTCTGATAGAGAGACTCTTCTGAACTCCTAACGCTTGCTGGAATCGTGTTGCTTCAGGGACAAGAGTCACCCTCCCATACCGTGACCCATCGCAGTGAACTGACTCTACTACGGGGCCAAGCTGCCACAGATACACAGCGGACAGCACTGCCTTAGCCGCTCTACTCCTCTTCTGCGAAAACAGACCCCTCTCGGACGGAGAGGTTTCTATACAGTTTGCCTCGTTTGTTGCACAAAAAGGTGATGTCTGCATAGACCAAATTTCAAGAAAGTCAATACCCAAGTATGGCTGCTTGCTGGTGCCTCTCATTCCCTCCAACAGTCAGTCTGTTAGGCCTAATGCAGACCACAACAATTCCTCTTCAGTCAAGGACTCTGCGGTCAAAGGAAGCAAAGTCAAATCACACTGTGAGCAGTGGGACCCCTCGCTGGAACAGCTGGAGAAAGCAGGATGAATGTATGTTCTTAGGGAATCATTTTTATATTGGTAACTGAAAGCCCTATGCTCAGTTCAGCACATCAGTCTCCTAAATTACACAATATATTTTCAGAACAGCCTAAAAAGCTTGAAAGAAACCAGTGTAGAAGCTTACAGCCCTATTTCTCGTGCCTAGCTCTAACTCATCCTGGCAAAATGGGCTCTGCACCACGGCAGTTGAAACGTAACCTTGGGGACCCATCACTGAGAAGAAACAAAAGCGCTGTGTAGCTCACAGCCTACTCTCCTTGTGAGCCATTAGAAAGAAAATCAGAACATGAATTTTTACAGGTTTGCAAAGTGTCCCGTGCCTTGCTTTTTCTTAGGTCTCTGTGCTGGAGGAGCAGGAAAGCAGACTGCAAATGCTGGGGATCCTTGCAGGAGGGAGGCCACAGTAACTTCTACAGCTTCTCTCCTACAGCTGCCAGAGGTGGGTGGCTGATTACAAAAGGTGAAAAGCAAGAGACAGCTTGGCAGAACAGATTTGTAAAATGCACTCAATAATCAATTGCTGCAGAGGGCAGGGCCCTCCTGTGAATTCCTGGAATTCCTCCTAAAGAAGCCACTAGACGGCAGTGTAATTGTTAGGCAGTGGCTGCTGCTAGGCTTGTGGTTCTTCGGTCTATGGCATGACTTTTGAGGAAGAGGACCCTGTGCCATGTGGACTGTTGGCACACACTCCAGTGGCTGGTGGGACAACAGGCCGTGGCCAGGAAAATCCATTGCCACTCATGAGCCAGGCCCACTTCTCGTGAGCAGTGAAATGAGCCCACTGAAGGTGGTGGCATCGTCCAGCCAGCCGTGCAAGCACAGCACAGATTATCCCCAGGCCTGGGCTGCCACCTGTGTTTAGGGCATGAGGAACTTCACCTCCAAGAATTTGTACCCACAAGCAACATCCTCTGAGTGCTACATGCCGGAGCTGGTCCCACAGAGCTTGTTAGCAGCCAAGAGCTCTGGACGGAGATTGTAGGCAGGTGGTAGTTACCAGAGTTGTTTACCTGTCAGCCCTGACCTCTACCTAATACCAGTTTTTGGGCACAAGCCTTGTTTGGGATAATCCTGGGATGCTGCTGTAAATGCTTGCCCTGGCAGTGTATGCATCACCACCCACAGGTCTTAGACCACCACATTGGGCTCTCTCCCCCATTCCAGCAGGATCTGGGCTTTCATTGCTTTGAGTTACAGAGATGACTCTGGGACTCAGGTGGGAATAATGCATTCTCTAGTGATGCTGGACTCCCGTGACCTGCATCCTAAATCACTTCTGATAGGAGGCTCCATCAGCAGCTGCCTGATGGGAAAGGAAAAACTCCTCACAGAAATGATCAGGAATAGGTGATTTCAGACAGAGCTCCAAGTGGAGAAGATTGCACTGGGATGTGCTCTGTACCCTCCCCTCAGCGGCAGGACTGTCATCCTATTAGCCAAAGCCAGATTATTGAGTTGTCTGCCAGGTCCCTCATACCTTCTCTAGCAATGCTACTCACCCCTCTAAAAGAGCAGCCCAGCATCTTACAAGACTGTGCATCTCCCCCAGCACAGCCTGGAAAACCACCCCCCAAGGGGAGGGCCCTATGCAGGATGCACAGCAGAATTTGGATGGCTCACAAAATTCATTTTGCTGCATCTACTTCTACTAAGTGCCACAGGCTACTGCAGTGGAATTGCTGCTCGTGGAGGACCAAACGAGATTCCACCTGGAAAAGGTGTTGGCTGGGCTACACTGGACTGGTGGCAAGAAAGGCTGGTTTTTAATAAAGAACTGTGAGTTAGTGTGAGATATCCCATGCGCTTAGCAAAGGATAATTTAACCTCTGTGTCCTTGCAAAGGGGCAGGAGACCTGCAAGGGTGAACCCTGGGACATGCAAAGCTGTTATGCTCTGCTGACTTGGAACAGCATTGATCAGTTTGTGCTAGCTGCAGATCTGGTGAGGAAACTTTAAGTACAGCAGACTGATTGCTACCAGGGGACAAATTCCCCATAGCTGGTTGGATTCAAGCACTGAAGTACTGACATATTGATCTGTTTATGTTGATTTATTAGTAATAGCCCTGTACCCCAATTTCTTTTGTGCAGTTATACAAATAAAAAAAAGCATGCTACTGCTAGCTTAACTGATTTCTTTCAGAGGATATATAGAGGACACACCTCTGTATAAAGCCCCATATTGTGAGCATATGCTGCAATCTATAGTAGACAGGAAAAAAAAAGTGATCACAGGGAAGCATGTTATCATGTAACCAGCTCCAACATGCTGGCTCACAGGCTTTAGTTTGAGCTCCATCTACAAATCTTGCTTGCCTTGGAGATGGTCCCAGGAAGTCTCAAGAGTTTAAATGAGCTACCCAGGTGGGAAGAGTTGAGGTAGGATATCATCCCAGGACCTCTGGGCTCTGCTCAACAGCAACAGACCCATCCAGGTACCTTGTGTGGTGTACTTTTTCTTTGGTTTTCCTTAATTTCTTGTTGAATTTCATTTATGTGAATTTCTGACTGAAAAAGTTGCTTACATATTAAGTGCAAAAAAACTCTGTGATGGCTTAAGTTGTTTTCTTCCCCCCTTGCTCCAGACCTGTTTTGCTCCTCATTTATTAGCATCATGCTGTAACCAACTGAGCTAAACTCAGTTGTTCCAGAGCTCTCCAGCTGTGCAGAAGGTGGGAGAGACAAAGAGATGCTGGCTCTTTACCCACCACAGTCTGAGGCAAATATGATAATTTAAATGGAAATCTTTGTTTTAAGCCAAGCGATGAGTGGTTGAAAAAGTGGAGTGCATCTACTTCAGGGATTAACCTGCAGTGTAATTTGGATAGTGGGGCTGCTGGAGTGGTAAATAATTCCCACATGAACCACCACCATTCAGCTGGAAGCAGCCCCGGGCACACACCATGCATCAGGTCCAAGTGGTGCACATTTGTATCACTTTATTTGCAACTAATGAAATAGCTAGAAACATTTATTGCATATAAATTATATATGAGCACCCGTCATACAAATAAACTCTTTCCAGTCTCAGCTTTCCATTTCCTCCTTAATCAGAAAGTCTATTATATTTGGGACGGATTCAGGAGTCTCTGCTGGTTCCCATCCCCTGGGCCTCATTAGGTTAACTGGCGAGGTGAGCTACTCTCCAGATCTCTACAAAACCCATACCCACCTTTAGAGTATGAACCTATTTTAATGTATGAAGTGGCAGGGGAAGAAGAGAAGTTTCTCTCCAGCTCTTGTCTAGACTTAACCTTCTTTCACTTGGAAAATCTGGCAGATTCCCCATAGGCTGAGATGAAATAATAGTGAAAACCATAAGTAATCTGACACTTGTAATTACAGGCCTACCAGCTCCTTAATTGACCTCTGACAGAATAAGGAAATAGCACATACTAGGATCATTTAAAAACAAGGGAAAAGTTCTAGTTAACACTAAGTCTCATGTGTTTATGGAAAAGAATCTATAAAACTGCTTGGGAACTTTTGGAGATGTAAGTTATAGATTTGGGTTATGGATTTGGCTGACAAAACTAAAAGCTGTTGAAGTAATAGCTCTCCAGCAAGGAAACTGATACAGTCTTACACCGTGTTTTGATTTTTAAAATACTGGAATGATACCAAATTAACACATTTTGTAGTAATTGGACTGAGAATTGACTAGATAGCAAGTGTCAAAATATTAAAGTTGATACAAGCATGTAAGGGGGGGGTTTTGAAACAGCCCAATGGTGAGTTATTCCACCCGGGCCACACTTTTGGTCTGGCAGCGCTGTCTGTGGAAGAAGTGACTGGTGAAGGACTGACTCACAGCAGAGTAGCAGCTGAGCATGAGCTCCCAGTGCAGTGAGAAAGGCTAATTCCGTTCTCCGATGTATAAGCAGGGAATGCGGAACAGGTGTAATGAGATTATGTTGCAGGAGATTATATTGTGTCTGCTAATTCCATGGAGGTGATTAGTGGTGTGAAAGAATTCCCAATTTTGACATCTATGATTCAACGAGGAAGGGAACAAGTTGGAGAGGCTTCCTGGCAGAACTTTAAGGCCTGTTAAGGAGTTGGAAGACATTTTATGGGAGAGAAGCATTTAGGACCAATATGATCAAAGCCTTAGTATACCTATGTAGCGTTGCATTTTTGCTCCTCCAGTGGTCACACTGCCTAACAATGGCACAAGAAAAAGCAGTCTAAAGACGAGGTATGCATTCAATAATGGAGAAAGGAGTTAAATACTTCAGTGGTTTACTTAGGGTGCTGGCAGCTTTCCAACCATTGGCAGTTTTTTAACGAAGATGGGATGTTTAACAAAACAACAATGATTAATGTGACAGAGTCCTTTGTCCTGTGATCATCTGGAAAGCAGATTGGTCTGGAAATTAGTCTACTGCAATAGACACTGCTGTCAGATGGTACCAGCCTGCAATGCTTCTGCTACAGCCACTCCCAAAATTATAGTCCATAGCTATACTCCTTGCATTTTATGTTGTTTTACTTCATTTAGAGGCTTGATTTCCTCAGCTGAGGAAGCCCCTCCTTCTAGGTCCAGCAGTGACTTAGGACCTTTCTGCTGTGGGATCTCTGTCTTGGATTGCTCCCTGCAAACAGCCTCTCCCAGCTGTTTTTGTCTGCTTTGGAGAAATGCCTGAAATGAGTGAACTCAGTGCCTGTGTCCTGTGAGTGGGGTTCAGCATCACCACCTGCCTCAGTGTTGGGGGGACAAACCTGGCAAAGCATGGGCAGGACTGAGGCTACATGTTCCAAGTGAAGGATTCTGAGCAAAGGGATTTGGGCAAGGTCCACCCATTTTGGCCTCCAGTAACAAGTCCTGAAAATGTGGGATAACGAGGAGAGGCAATAGACCTCAAGGATACAATGAAATCCTTAACTGAGCTTCTACCTCCACGTCTGTTGGGCAGCAATGTTGGGAGAAGTTACCTGGGGTGGTCATGGATTTATGGGGCCACAGAGCCTCAAGGAGTTCACACCTGGGTCCAGTGGTGTGGAAGGCCGGTACCTTGTTTCCCCTGTCCCCGATTGTCCTGTACTGCTCCAGGGTGTTTGACATACAGGCAAGATTCAGAGGTGAGGGAGCGGTTTGCTGTGCAGTTATAAAAGACTGCAGCTGCCTAAATCTGACCTAAATACCTTCCAGATTATGCAGCCTCATGCTTTGGTTGAAAACCTAGAAGGTCGCTGTCTGCTGGCTCTTCCTCCCTCAAGGGAACCAGGGACGTGGACTGGCAACGAGTGAGCTCAGCGGCGGCCGTGGGGGAAAGCCGCAACAGCAGAGGGTGTTGCAGGGCGGCAGGAAGGCGCAGCGGCCGCGGCGTGCCCCCCGCGGGGCCGGCTCGGGCTCCGCTCGCTGCACCCACCGGCCGGGACGCGCAGCACCGCGGGGCACGGCAGCGCAGCAGCTCCGTGCCGGGGCTGGCAGCCCGCAAGCCGCGGCACCCGGCTCCCCGCGGCCGCGCTGGGTCGCCCCGCTCTGGGCAGCCCCTGTACCTTCGCTTTCCTGGAAAGCAGTTTCTCTGCGTTACTGAGAAGAGCCCTGCTCTGGTAGAGGAAGGAGGGGCCTTCCCACCGCTTCATGCAAAGGGGCCACTACTTGTGCTAATTTTTCTCGTAAGAGTGGAACTACAACAGCTTCTGCTCGCTCTAAACCACTAAAGGTGTTTGTCTGTTTGATTGTTTTTGTTTGGTTGGTTTTGGTTTTTTTCCTGGGGGTAGCAGAGGAACAGGGCTGGGGGATTTTTGTGTGTTGGTTTAGTCCTTCTGGCTTTCTCTTTTTGTGTTGTTGGGTTTTTTTCCCTTCTTCTTAATGCTTTGGTGTTAGCAGCTCCTAAAAGGAGGCTTTTAGCAAGTTAAGAGAGAGACCATCTCAAAAGGGGAGGAAAGGTCAAAAGGGAAAAACTACCCAAGACTGAATGCAGTCAAACGTTGTACATTTTGTATTATTTGCAGGTTGGCTTTGCAGCACATCAGGAAAGTAGTCATCTCCTACTCACCCCCCAAGCATCCTTCCGTCCTCCTATCTGTACAAAATCTCATGCACTGCCTGCATCACCTCTCATCTCAGGGTATCCAGGCCTTCCCCTTGCTTTCTTCTCTCCCTTTCCTTCCCATTTAACCACCTGGCAGGAACCCGTCAGGTTATGTCTGGGCCACTTGGTCAGCTACATTGTCAGGGCAGTTTCATATCCTACTCACATCCCATCTAGAAAGCCAGTGTCCACACCAGTGGGCAACAGCACATTTGGGTCTGGCTGGGGGCTCGGTAAGGCACTGAGATCCTAAGTGAATGGTCACCTGTGATCTGGAATTGGTGCTCGAGCCCCAGCTGAGCTTTCATGCACAGGTCTGCTAAACTGAAGGGCAAGTCAGTACTGGTAGATCTAATGTGTTCATCCATCTTCCCTCCTCTGTGCCGTCTATGTTCTTCTCCTTTGGGTTTTTGGTATCTCTTTTCCTTTCTTCTGCAGTTTTTCAGTGTTTCATTATCTCCACTTCAGTTCTTTTCTCTCATCATACTATCCTCTCCCTTCTTCTGGGGCAATGTTTGCCCTTTGCTTTCCCAGAAAACCATCTTTATTCAGTAGTTGGCAGTGACCTGCCCCAAAATACCTTTCTTCTGCCCACACCTCCCAAACTGACAGGAGTAAATAGGCAGATTGTGGCTCCTTCTGCCTTATGCAAGCTGTAAGGAATCTGCACGCTGTGAAGAAGTGAAGCTGTTAGGGTGTTACTGGCTCTCGGGCTGCTGGATATCAACATCTTGGAACTTACCAAAGACTTGGAGGTTGCTGAAGAAGCAGCAGAAAAACATCACGAAGTAGAACTATGATCCAAAGGTAGAATGAACTCAGACCTACTGCTCTCAGCAGCAGGACTTCAGACAAAACTCTCTGGAAATGGTTCATTCTGTCAGCAGCTCTATCAATTAATGCTTTCATGTTTAATGTGGTTTAAAGTTTTAGTATCGGGGATAGTGAAGGTATATGTGTCCATAGGCAGAGGAAAAAATGAGGGATAGGATAAAACTTGTAAATCCTAAGAACAAATCCTGGCACCTTCTTGGGAGCTATTCCTTGTCACGCTGTCATCAGCATCCCGGGCATCTCAAAAACTGTCTTTAGGATGGATCCAGCTTCCTCCAGAGATGCAACAGTGGCCAGTGTTCAGATTAGCCTGCCTGTATCCTCACTGTCATTACACAAAGCCTTTCAGGCGGGTATCCTTGCACTGAAAGCAGTTGAGAAAAAAAATCATCAATCCAGTGGAGAGAGCATGGGAAGTCTCTTGGTTCTAGGGAACTTACTTGTATTCTTTTTTCCTCAAGAAAACTCACCTAAAGACAGGATTTGTTTTTCACATTAAACACATCCAGACCTGGTTTCAGGCTCATTTCAAGCTCAGGAAAGAAATGCAGCACTAGCTAAGCCTGTGCATGATGTGGTTGCCTTCTCCTGCTTCATGTCACAGGACACAAGCTATTTCAGCATCCTTGTGTTTTCCACCTATAATGAAGCCACCTCAGAGGTATCTTGATCCTGAATACATTTTGGACGCTGTGGGTCAAATCTGAGCTTTGGAAAATTGTGGTCAATGGTGTCATTGTGACATGTCTCACCGGCTTTTATGGCTAAGGAGGATTGCAATACGCTTCAGCTGTAACTACTGCAAGGTCATGGTTTCAAGTGGGTGAGACAAATATGAGCAAGACCCACAGACAATCTTGGAGCAGTGAGGCTGGATGTTAACTTTTCACAGGCAAAGATGAAGAAGAAGAATAAAAGGCAGAATTAGACCAGGCTGTTTAATGTTAAGGCAAGGTGGCTGGAAGAGTCTATGAAGTCACCCAATGAACATTATAAATATCCACACAGGGAAACAGACTCCCTACTAGGCAACTGTAAAGCAAACCACAGGATATTTTTGAAGCTGCCATCCAAAAATACAAAGAAAAGTGTGACAAGCCTACTTAAAATCCAAAAATGGAACAGACGAGCACTTCATCCCTGCTGTGATTTAGAGCTCCAGCGGCAGGTCCTCCCACTGAAGCCTCTCTGAAAAAGAAGGAAGTGCTTTGCCCAGATTCTTATGGAAGTTCAGAAATTCTTCTGTGGTCAGCAACATCTTCATGCTTGGTTGAAAGAAAAAACAAGAACTAATGTCTCAACACTCAGTGGAACTTCTGGCAAGGCTGAGGATCAGATTCAGCGGTGTGTTTCTGACTGCTTTATGCTCCCTAGCAATGCCAAGCAGCTGTAAAGCTTTTAGTCTGCTGCTCAGACTGGAATTACAGCTGCTTTGCATCACTAGGCTGGTAGAGAGCAGCCAGAGCACTTCTGCGTTTGGGGTTTGCATAGAGCTTTTTCAACAGGGCAATTCATCTGGTATGCACACACCAGGGAAGGTGTGCGGCAGGCTCAGCAACATCTAGAGAAAATATATAGGTGAGTGAGAGCTCTGATGACGTGATCAAATCAGCCTCATTACAGGCTAGGCCTTTAAACTGTGAGGCTTGTACTGAATTCCAAAGTTTTATCTTTTCTTCTATTACATCTATTCTCTCTGAGCAGCAATATGCTTACAGTATGTACCGTGCGGTGCACTATTTATATTTCATATCATAACATTCCTCTGCATTTGTAATTTTTTACATGATTTCCAGTATTTTAATTTGACCCAAGGCAACAGCGTGCAGTTTGGGGCACGCTCCTTAAGTGCGTATTACCCTGCCACACACGCTGTGCTTCCAGGGTGCCCGGTGTCCTTCTGAGAGCTCCTGCGGTGCCCGAGAGGCGCTGGGAGAACTCTGGCAGGGGAGGGCGGGGCAGGCTCTCTGTTTTCCGCTGGTGTAAAGAGCCCTCTGCGTCCCCCCTCGGCCCTGGACATTGCCCCTTCCCCGGTGCTTGCGAGCTCCGACGCCCCAGCCCCGCGCTGCAGGGCAGCTGATGGTGGCTGGGAGGAGGGGCAGAAGCCCGGACCGGCCGCCGCCTCCCCGGGGCGACACGTGGCTCCGGCGGGTCCCGGGGCTGGCGGATGCTGCGGTGCCGTCCCGGTGGAGTTTCTCTGCTAGTCTGCAGCGGAGAGGCTTTCACAGCATCTTTTCTTTTTCTTTTCCTTTTTTTCTCTCTCTCCCTCCTATCTGTCCAAGTTTTCTTTAGAAAAAACCCAAACTTTTTTCTTCTTTACTTTTTTTTTTCGCCCTTGCAAAAGCCACGCCGTGGAAAGACGGGGTGGTGGAGGAGGGAGAAACCCCTCCCCTTCCCCTCCCCCGTGGCTCCTTCCTCGGAAAAGAAACACTTGGGGGGGTTCCTCCCCTCCTACCCCTCCCCTCCCTTCTGTGCCGCTCCGCTCCCCGGAGCCGGAGCCGAAGCC
>VWZW01000237.1:461330-514878 GCA_013397115.1 Edolisoma coerulescens | reverse complement strand
AGGGGTCGGCGGGGGATGGGGAGCGCGGCGGGGAGCGGGGCCGCCGCCGTTTGGCTTCGGGGCGGGAGAGCGTTGGGGGCCGGGCCGGGCAGCGCCGCTGTCGCCCCGGCACCGAGCGCTCGCTCGCACCGGAGGCAGCGCCGCCCGCTCGTGGCCCCGGTGGTGCCGAGAGTAAGTTGTGCTGCATTAACTGGAAGCGGCCTTTTTGGGGGGCGGGCTGCGAGGAGTCTGTCTGTCTGTCCGTCTGCCTGTCTGCTCCGGTCCCCCCTTGGCTTACGAGGGGGTGCAGCCCCCCTGGTTTGGCTCCTGGGGGCGTGGGGGCCGTTGTTGGCTGGGAAGAAGGAGCGTGTTGGGGCTTGGGGGGCTTTCCCGAGGAGTCGGGGGAGTTTTGGGGTGCTGGCATCTCGCTGCCGGCCTTGAAGGGAGCCATGTGCTGTACTGGGGTGGCGGCGGGGTGCTGGGAGTAGCCTGGGAGGCTCCGTGGGGACTGTCCTGCTGTCAAGGTGTTCTTCACAGCGTCAGGGCAGGGAGATGCTTCTTTTAAAGTGAAACCTGCAAATTATGTAATGTCCTAGGTGGGTCTGTAGGGAAGCAGCCGCACAGGTCCGAGTAACTTGGTCTTCACACCACTTCTTTCCTTTCACATAAAGCACTGGAGAAGCGGTGCTCAGAGTGTTACACTTAGTCTTAGCTAAGGAAAAGGGAGCTGCCTGCCAGGAATGAAGGCGTTACAGGGAAGCAGGGTGACCGAACCAGGGGTGTTCATGCCCGTTTGGGGTTGCCTTGAAAGGCAGAGAAACTGGCCATCCTCCAGACTTGGCACAGTCAGAACGCAGCCTCTCACCTGCCGTTTCTCAGATCAGTGCTGCGCGCCCATGAAAAGCCTCATCGCAAAGGTTATCGCTAAATCCTCCTCCTTTATGCAGTCTGAGTCACGGTGCTCACAGCCATGCAGGATCTGCTACTCACTTTTTCCCACAAACGCACGCGCTGTTACTGAGAATTTTGGAATGGTTACCGCATAAAACCTCAGCTCATGCTACTCTTAGGATTCCTTTTTTTCTTTTTAAAAAATTTAGTTTAAGTGCATATTCCTCTCCTGCTTAGTAGAAGCTTGGAAACAGGATCTGGATGAACCCCAGAGGTAACTGAGAGGAACTCAAGAATGTTAAGTTAATGTCCCTGGCTTTTTTTTTCTCCTGCATGGTGAAGAAGGGGAATGTGGCTTGACCATTGTTCTGGAAAGTTGAGGGTAAGGAGTATTGTTAGCAAGCTGCTATTTAGAACAGTGTGGTCCAGACAGTGCCATTTACTAGTTCTAGTCCTTTCAGCTCTCAGAGAACTTAAATGAAAAACCCAGTCACATGTTGACCACACTCAAGTCTGTAAAATGGGGTGGAATCAGAAATAACTAGTTTCCTGATGTTTTGTTCTTTATTGACTGTGTCCTTAGGAAGGTATGCAAGCATATCTTCTTTCTCCAAACAATTGCAACTGCAATTCAGATGCTGTGTGAATGTCAAATGGCCCATTCAGTCTCAGCAGGGCAATGGTCATGTGCTTAAAAATTATGCACATGCACAGAAGTTTGTGAGACTGAGGCTGTATTATCACATAATGTTGCTCTTGGTTGAATCAAGTTACGATGAAATGTGGCCAGTCGCTGCAGATGAAGCCAAGCTTTGTTTCTGTGTTCATGAGTGATTCTGCTGGGTATGTGATTTAAAACGTAGTTGTTGAAGTATGGATTCTTGTTCCCTCGAGGGGGGAAGGCTCTTGGGCACAAACTCGCAGGATTACTGGGATGCCAGCCTCCCACACAGGTTCCCATTTTTTCCTGAGTTAGACTGGGATCTGGGCCTTTGTTATTTCTGTGCTCCTTGTTAATGTTCAGTATGTTGTATGTCCTTTAATAACCTGGCCTGCTTATCACTTACTTAAATGTAGTGGGGCTGAGTGGAAACACAGGGGTTTTCCGTAAGATTGTGTTGGAAGGCATAGGTAAACTGTGCTGGGGTCCCCAAAAACCGGCATAGAGGAGCCCTGGGGAGAGGCTGAGCTTCTTCAGATCCTCCCAGGTGTGTGTCTCTGTCCCCACTGTGCCTGCTCAGAGAGGGCCAAATTCAGTTTCCAGATGACAGCTTCAAACATGCAGCCAGTGCCTCTTACCCACCCTCCTCAGTCCAGCTGGGATTTCTGTGAAGTTGGTGGTCGGTTTGCGCAAGGATAGAGCTGGGGTTGGGTGGTGTAAATTCTTAATTGTTGTCGCTAATACTGCGGTTGCATTGCTGAGAAACAAAAGAGAAAATGTGCCTTTGGAGCTGTGCTTTTTCCCTTGTTTCTCTTTTTCTCTGTCCCCACTGGGAATGTTTTGCTCTCTTCTCCTAGTCTTACCCTGCAGCTTCTTGCCACCCCTCTCTCCCCCTGCCACCCACAAGCTTCTCTGTCCTGATTTCTCCAGCTTTGGTTTGGTCAGCAATAAAGAGATGGTGCCAGTACTTAAATATGACATCATTTGGGTCGGGTTGATACTGTGGTTAGATTAATAAAAGCTGTGGGGAGGTGGTGTGTTCCTGAGCTGTTATTCCAGGCCACTGCAGACCTCAGCTAGTGGTGCTTGCCAAAAGCTCGCGAGATGGGAGAGGAGGGCACATGCATCTCTGTAACTTAAAATGTGGGTGATGCGAGAGCTGAGTATGCCATACAGGGATATCTTTTTGCAGAGTGAAGGTGTTAAATGTGTGTGTCATTAGGAGGCATACTTAGTTAAAATAATGCCACTAAATGCTACATTATTTAGATCCTTGATTACATGTAAGTAGAGGCAGAAGGCAGGTATGATAGCAACTTAACCCCTTTTATCCTGTCAGTCTACTTCATTATGACCTACTCTTCGGGTCTGCATTTGTGCATGTCCTGTATCCTTCTGCCTCAGTAAGGTATTTATTAGCTCACCATTTTGCTGAAATAAGTCTCCACCTTTAAAAAACTAGAAGATGCAATGCTGTTTGATGTAGCAGGATTTGGTGACTTTGTGTTAGTGAGTGATCAAAATGACAAATTAAATTCTTCCTCCCCCTCGCCCCTGACCAAGTGCAAGGTTTCAAGTTAAGATTTAGAAGTGAGAGGTGTAAAAAATCCTACTTTTTAAACTGCTGGAAATCAATGCTTCTGTTCAATAGGTATTTAATAGTATAAAAATGTAAATTCAGTTTTAGTAGAGTGGCTAAATGCTGGTTTGTGTTGTCTTTGGAGACTTTAGAGCTGCCCCTTATTTTCATCCTCTTCAGTGGAGAAATGAAAAGGCCTGTGTGCACTTCACAGGAAATGAGTGTCTGATACAGGCTTGCAGGCTGCACATTTCCAAGAACCGCTCTCAAGGTATTTTGATAATGCACATTCTCTCTGCCTTCTCCCTTCCTGCTCCTCCTGCACTTTGTGTGCTTCTGCTTGTTCGCAAACACATGCAAAGTTGAGGGGAAGAATCGAACGGTGCCACTATTAAGTTTGCAGATGGGCTCCTTTAGCTTTATACTGGAGCAGTGGCTGGCAAAATTGAGTTAAGCTGGCAGCATTCAGTTGCCTTTGTTGCAGAGGGTTTTTGTCCTTCCCCTCACTCCCTGCAAATGCTGAAGAAAAATTTTGACTTTAGATTCTGACTTGTGCGACAAGGGAGTTTCTTGTGTGTACGTGATTCTGCAGTTCAGAAACAGTTTGGATCTACTTTCTTACTTCCTCAGTAGCAAAGTTTATTTGGAGACTTAGGCTAAAGCTAAGAAAATGAGTGTGGCTGTTAGCAGTTGGAAGATGCCAGAGATCTGCAATCTGATCTGTGTAGCTGGCCTTCTGCACATCCTGCTGAAGGTGCCTTGCTGAAGCTAAGGGGTTCAGCATAAGTTTGCCTCAGTTGGCACACTAGTGGTGATGAGCACAGGTTTGATTGTGCAGGAATGGTTTGTTTATGCTTTTTGACAGACCAGCAGTGTTGTTCTTTATCCGTGTTTTAGTTCTTCCTTGTCTTCTGGTGAGATTTTGTGGTGTGGAAGGAGGGAAGTCGGAGCTGGAGAAACATTTACTGCTTTAGCAGTAAACACTGAAATCTGCCATTTGTGTGGGGTGCACGCTGATATTCAAGTCAGCACATCCAGAGAAGAGGTGCTGTTCTTTTTAGTCATTAAAGAACGAGGAAGACATGGGCAGAGCTATTTTAACTCTGCAGCAGGTCCATAGTTGATTCTTCATATACCCTTGTTTACTACTTCAGTTTTACACAAAGGGCGTTTATGCCTTGTGCTGGGCTCCCCTTAGTGTTACGTCAGGTTTGAATGGTTAAGAGGTGTCTTAAAAAGGTGTTGCTAAAAAACCCAGCCCTTTGCTGCTGGATTCCTCTGCCTAAGGTCTGCTAAAGCATGACATGGTGGGTACAGCACAGAAACAAAGCAAAGACATTTGCGAAAGAAAAGAAATGAGACTCCTCAGATCAGCTCTCTCACTTTCTCCAGTCTATATGATTAGAGTTTTTCCTTTTATGAGTTTTAAAATTAGTTACTTTTCAATCTTGGTCACCTTTGAACTTCCTCTCATCTGGTTTTCTGAAAGAATACAAAAATAATGTCCTGATTGTACTGTATCTTTCTCTGGCATCCCCTTGTATATATACCTGCTCTCTAAACTGAGCATGAAATTTCCCCCGTCTCTCTCTGTACAGTTATGTGTTGCTTCTTATTACCCATCTTTAGGCCTGTCTTCTTTGTTTCAACTCTGTGTGTTTTTATTTCAGGTGACTAGAACTGACTGTGTTCTCTCAGGTGGTGACATTACTGTTATGTTCCCACCCATCCATTTTGCACCCTCACGCTCCCGCTTGCTTCTTGGGTTTTTTAATGACTGCTTTTGCATTCAGAGCTGGAGCTTTCCTTAATGAACCCTCAGCACTGTTACTTGGCTCATTGGTCAGCTGCGCCACTTAATTTATCGCTCTTGAAAATACCGACCCAGCTGATTTTCCTACAAGGCTGCGTGCATTTGCATGTGTCAGGACAGAGTCTTGCCTGACCTCCTGCTGCTTTCCTGCTGACGAATTTTGAATGACCTCTGACTTCTCTGTCCTGCAGAGAGTGAAGTGATTTTGTCACTGTTTACCCTGGGAAGGTGATGAAGTGGGCTCCCCACGTTTTGAGTTGGCTGCCTCGATTTAAGTAACTTGAGGCTGTAAGCTGCCTGCTGGGGGGCAGGGTTAGACCTCAGGGGTTTGAGGTGTGAGTAATGACAGCTTGAAGCCTGGGAGAGACAATTCTAGGAAGAGACCTGGGTCAGCATGTGAGTTTGCACAGTCGGGGGGAGGGAGCTGCTTGCATAAGAGATGGGGGAGCCTTTGGGCTGCTTGTACCCAACCAACCTGTTGAGGAGTGAGGTGAGATGCTCTGCAAAGTGGGCTGAGTTGAACCAGGGTGAAGATGCAGTGGCTAGGAGGGTGGCAGAGAGGTGACCAGAGGTGCAGGGGCTGAAATGCCTTGGTTTCCTCCAGCCACCCCTCTTCCACCTCCCATTCATCCTGTGGCATGACTGCTCCATGTCTTCTGCCCCTCTGCTGTGCAGGTCCTGGGGTGCTGCTGGCTCTTTAGCTTGTGTACCGTGTCTCGCTTTTTGACTTCTGGTATGGAGGCTTTGGGGAAGCACAAAGTGTGCCCTGTCATCTGTTGCTTCTTCAGGAACCATCTGCTGATGGGGACCTCTGCCTGGGGATTGGCTCTCCCCCACACCAGGTAGCCTTGTGCTGCTCCTGCCTTAGCAGCACATGTCAAAAAAAGTTCCTTCCAATACTTGCAGCCCTCTGGCAATTGCCAGTGCAGCTGATGTGATTAAGAGAGCAGCACCTCTCTTTGTACCTCAACCAACCATTTCCAATTCAAAATCTCTGAGTATAGTCCACTGTGCCCAGCTGGCTTTCTGCTTTAATGTCACTTTTCCCCATCTCTTCTGATAGAGCACCCTCTCTTTTCCCTTCAGGTTAATCAGCATTAAATACTGAGGAATCTCCTCCACTTCCTGTCCAAGAAAAAAATTAATATCTGCTTGCTTGTGTAACTTTTCTGCAGTGTCCCTGTCCCCACTAGCTGGTATCCCACTCAACTAAATGATTCCCCCAGAGGTTTTCTGGTTTTGATAAACTGAAAATGCCATATGTTTTCTGGGTTTTGTTTTGTTTATCTTGGCCACCTACTGTCCCAGTTTCATGACAGCCATCTTCGTATAAATTTGTTCCCTACCGTCAGTAATTTATATTCCTTTATATTGGTTCCTCCAGGATTATTTTTTCATCTTCTGAAGGATTATTGAGGTTGTAGAGAGATTTGGACAGGGACTGTGGTTTTGTGGTGCATGTGTTTGATGTCTCTGATCCACAGCAGAGACCCTTGCAAGCTGTTGCACCTACAGCTGATACCTGCAGAGTGACCTGTGTTGTCCCCCAAGTCTGCCCTCTTAGCCAGGCAGCATCTCTGTGCCATCATTTGTGGGAGGTCTGCCCACTCTGACACTTCAGGATTTCCTAAATAACCTTTCATGACTTAATTTTTTTTTTTTTATCCTTTTTTACTTTTGACTCTCAGGACTAGTTTCTTTATTTTGTGTGTTGGAAATCCCCCACTATAAAACTTAGTGTTGTGGTGCGTCTGTGCTTTCTGACCCTTGCCCTTTCCTCTGAAGGCACAATAACTGGTGTTGTGTAATGGCCCCTCACATCTTTTGAAGCTGGTCCTTCTGAAGAGTCAAGGCACGGTGTCTCCCTTGTCCCCCTGTGCTCGTGTTGGTTAATCATCTGGGACTCTTCTCTAGCAGCGTAGTTCTGGTAAGGATACTGAACCAGTTTTAGCTGCAGACACTGCTCATTTCTCAAAGTTAGCTGCTTCTTTGAATTCCTTTCTGGCTCAATGTGATGGTTTTGATAAAAAGCCGTGGTCCTCACCGGGACTACTGATGGCCTTTGTGTCTCAGGATTTACTCATTTCCTCAAACAGGGTTCTGGAACAACTGAAAAAAGTCAATTTAGCAGCGAGAGGCTGGAACAGAGGAAATGTACCTGTGCTGCTGGTGTGGGGGTGGGTCATGCTGAGGAGCCATGATGGGTGGAGGCAGCCCTGGGCATCACTACCCCCTTCCCACTGATCCCCTTCTGAGCAGGGAGATGAGACAGAGCATTTCAAGTAGGGAGACATGAGGGACTGCTGTTACCTTAGCTTCTTTCTTCTTCCTCATTGTGCCTTCTCCGCATCTACTTGTTTCTGCCCCCAAACTGGGGAGAGCTCCAGCCACCTTTCCAGAGGGCTGCTTCCCGAGCCCGTTGTGTGGAGGGAGGGAAGGCAAGGCAGCAGCACAGACTCTGTGTTCCCTGGCCGAGCACAGGGCTGAGGTTTTGTGTAGTTCTGCAGCACTGACATTCACAGGAATGGCTGCTCACTGTGAAACTGCAAAGGTCAGGAGCAACGCGACTGGGCTTCCCTCACTTACCAAAAATGCTGTTGGCCAGAGGCAAGCAACAACTCTCTTTGCTTAAGCCATGGCAGGATAGGTTCAGCTGCAGCTTTGGAACTTAGTAGTAACTCCTCCTGATTTCCTTTTTCTAACTTTTTTTTTTTTTTTTACTTCTTGTTTCCCCAGTTACAGAAGGCAGAAATAATTCAGTCTCCAGTAGAAGGTGTCTTTGCCAGAAGTCAGATGGTAGTTTTGGTAGTTGTACTTGATGTGGAACAAGCTGTAGGTGCTTGTGGCTACTGCAGAGCAGCCTCTGAGTTCAGGGAAGTGATGAGGCTTCTCTGTTTTTCTGAAATGGCAGGATTACAGTTTCACATTGGGCTGTTTAGATGATGAACAGGCTCTTTCATTTGAAAGTATTTCTGAAAGTGCAGGTATTTCCAAGGTATGAGGAGGGGACCCTAAAAATGGGTGTCTTTCTTCCAGCTCTTTCAAGTAGCCCAATAAAGACAGTTAGCTTTTCCTGTGTCTTGCCACCTTGTTGGGTTTTTCTTAATGCGTGTCATGGAGAAACCAAACATGCTTGCAGACTTCCCTGTCTTGAAGAATATTTGGCACACATCACACTGTCTTGTTGGTTTTCTTGGAGTAAAAACCTTTTAGCCCCTATCAGCAAAGTGCCATATTAATTCAGAAAACACATGTCATAGAAAAATGTGTTAAGAAGTACCGAACATGAATATCAGATCCATGAAAAGTTATTTGTGGGTTTTGAAGTATGTTTTCCAGCCCTAAAATGTTGGAAAGTGTTTGATAAGACCAGTCCTCTTGCAAGGTGTCCAGATGCTGATTCCCAGAGCCTGCATGCAGGATCTTCCTGCACTGTGTCTCTACTGTGTAAAGTAGGAACTGCCACAGTTCCACAGTCTGCCGCCTCATCTTATTTTACTAAATACTGCATCCATGAATGCTGGTTACATAGGGAAATGCAGTTTTGGTTTGGGGTATGCATATGTGGTGTGGTTTGGTTTTTTTCCCCGCGTATTCCCTCATGTACCAGACATAATGGCAGCCTCACATCAAACTGCCATGGCATAAAAGATAGAGGGAACTGCAATATCTCCGAGGCCTGCTTTGTGCTGGAGAAATTGGCTGTGATTAACATTGGTCCTCTTGGCTGAGCTGGGCCACATTCCTCCCCTAACCACAGCTCCCTCTGTTCTCTTTGGCACATCTATCTGTGCATCTCCTTTCCCTTCCCCCTCTGTGATCCCTTTCTGGACCAGCCGTGGTCACCTTGGCTGTGGCAGGGTGCTCGTGACAAGGGACATTGGTGTGACCGTGCACCATGGCAGTGATGGCACAATTCAAACCAGTGCTGGTATCTGGCAGGCGGTGGCAGCCGTGGGAACCAGGCTGGCCCACCGTTAAAACCCAGTGCTGCGTGCTTGGCTCCTACCAGGGAGATTTCTTCCAACCCTTTGCTCAAGCTTTCCTTTGAAACAGCCTTCCCAGCCACAAATCAGTAGGCAGCGCATTTCTGTGGGATGCAGACGTGCAAACAAGAGATGTCTGCTCAGGCTCTGCTGCCTGGAGTAGGGACGCTGTTGCAAGGGCTTGCAGGGTACCTTAGGAAGAGCTTTTCCTAATTATCCCAGCCTCCATCTAACTGCTCTGGGAACTGCAGGGTTGGTATCTGGGAGATGTCAAAGCCAAATGGAATGGTCGTGGGAAAGTGTAATAATGGGATAGACCTGCAGTTTTGCTAGCTGCAAGTCAACGTAGCTTGTGGGGTGTGTGCCCAGTTTGGACTGGGCTGGGGAGGATGCAGAGAAGTGATGTTACATGGGTACAAATGAAGCTGTGCGGGGACTGCCTCTGAAAGGCATGCAGAAAGCTGGTATTGTTTTTTCAGCTTGCTGATGGATCCACTGACAGACACGTGATTGCACACATGGTGTGACCCACCAGGTCAGTGGGTTTAGTTTTCCATCTGTGAGGTGAGAAGGAAAAGTCTTGAGAGCTGGGGAAGCAAGGCAGAAGACTGGGGGCCAGAACAGAGTGTGTCAGAATTAGGATAACTCAGCAGTGAATGGCCACCTACGTAGTGTCAAATAAGATACTCTAAATGTTGTGTGTTGTATTCAGCACAAGTTGGGAGTTTGCTGTTCTGAATGCTTACGTTTATTCCTGTTGCCATCATCTCTTAACATTTGGGTTTTATGGTTCCTGCTTCTGGAAGATGATGGCAACTTTATGGTCTTTCCATTTGTCCTTAGGCCACCTGTGAGCTGCCTGGACCTAACCAGCTCATGGCTTTGTAAGTAGCAATAATAATAAAACAGCAGCAATAATCTGCTGTCTCTGTTGCCATCTGAAGTGCTGTATACGTGTTTCTACAGTAACACAGATCAAAGAGATCTAGACAAACAACCTATCCCCAGATTTGTTGTATTTTAGATCCACATTACAGCAAGCTAATGGGCTTAGTCACCTGCTTGATGGACGTCTCTTTCTTTTCCAAGGATGGATCTGCTCTTAAGTAAAGCTGTGCAAAAACTGGGAAGTGCTGCATCCGAGCTTTTGAATTTGGACCACTTCCAGGCGTGACATCCAGAAATTCATCCCTATGGGTGGCAAAGACAAAGAGGTAAGCTTTTTCAAGTGTCCTGGAAGAAGAGTGCGAGGATGCATCATAGCTGAGTACTTGAGGCTGCTGTTGAACATGCCAGATTTGTCAAGCCCCAGGGAGCAGGGCTGGCTTGGCTGACACTACACGCTGTGTACAGTCCCCAGGTTTACTAGAATTGTCTCCTTATATAAAATAACGCTGCCTTGGCTGGGTCGTGAGTGAGGAGGAAAGCAGAATGCCCTGTGTCAAGAGCACTTATTTTGAAAAGCTCTTGAACTTGCAGTAAATCAGAAAGTCTGGGGAAACTTATCCAGCCTTTTAATTAGCAGGACACCAGCTTTTTAGGGTATGTTGCTTTGGCTGTAAGCATTGTTCTGACTCGCAGTAGGGAGGTAGTAACTTGTTTGGGCGTTGGGGGTTTTTTGGGTTTTTTTGGAGGGGAGAAGAGGGAAAGCAAATCATGGTGTGGCAAGTCAGCAGAACTAATTATGCATGTGTGTTACATTACACGCCTGGCTTGGCTTATTCCTAATCCCAGGTCTGTGCATCCTCCTTGATGTGGGAGGCCGTGTACTCATAGGACCTGTTGACCTGTTAAAAGTTAGCCTTAAAGGTAGTATCAGGCAGCACTTCTAGGGCTAATATTAATGTAACTAATGCTGCGCTGCGGGCCAGGCACTTATCTCTTGGAAATGGGTCACTGAAGCTAAACAAATTCCCCCCATCTGAGGCTCTGACCTATATGTAGAATTCAAACCAAGTGAACGAATTGTCAAGGTGCTATTTTTGCATTTACTTTGAATTTGCAATGATGACACAGTCTCAGTTCTTAGTCAGTCAGATTTCTAGTAGCAGTGGATTTTTCTTAAAGGACTTGGGTGAATGACTCAGGGTTGAAAACTGGGACAAACCAGTTTGGGTTTTTTTTCTATCAAATAGCATCTGCAGCCTTAAACAAATTATACATTTGTTGTTATTTTTAAAACTAGCCTGGAAATGAAAGACAGCTGCCTGCTTCTGTTTTCGTGCTTGAATTAAATTTCCAACCTTGACCTGTGAAATTGGCAAAATTTCCATTTGGACCCAAGAGAAGTTGCTGTTTAGGAAGGTTCTTTCTCACTCCTCTCAAATCTGTAGCCACAGCCCTGGAGGCACCCGGCAGATGACCTTCATTTTCTACAGGAGCTAATGTCAGAGGGCCCTATAGCTTCCTCGCCCAGCAGAGAGAAGGAAAGGGACAGAGATGCTGCAACTCCTTGTGGTGCCTTCTGTGCTGAGTTTTCGGTGGTGATAGATGGCCCTAGTTGTGGTAGTGGTGACTGCTTGTTTGCATCCTGCTCACTAAATTACCTTCACCTAAGATTTATTCTGACTTGCTGAATGGTCTGAGCAGCTTTCAACTGGTGCCTTTTTTTTTTTTTTAATGGGAAAGAAAAAACCCAACTTGATTAACTCTTTCCTGCCCCTCCCACCTTTCTCTAAGCATGGAATTTCCCTCCTACTATGACACTACCTAGAGGGCAGGATCAACAGCATTCAGAATAGTACCAGGGACATTAGCGGCTTGTGGACTGCAAATCACAGGGCTATAAGCTGAATAACCTCCCCAGCTGCTCTTGGAAAGGATGCTTATGGCTCCGTGTATGAAATGTGCCTGGTAGCTACATTATTGGTATTACTGTTAAGTACTGAGAGAGATGTTAGACTAGAAAAGATGTCTGTAGTAAGGCATTGCCAGGTGCATGCCTGCTTTCCCGAACTGCTGTGCCTGTGGGAAGGAAAGATGTTTGTCCTCTCTGGGGCGCAGAGCGTGCGTGGCCACCCAGCTGGCACGAGCACCAAAAGGAATGTGAGGCTTTTGAATAGCTGGCAAAGGGTGCGAGATGGGAACCTTGCAAGGAGCTAAGCTTAACATAGAGCTCTCCCTGCAGAGCAAGCCCTCCACAGGTCCCTGCACGTTCCCGGGGGGGGCTGCCTGATACGAGCCCCGATGCTCTGGCAAGTCTGTGGTGGGGGGGGGACTGCTGGAGATGAAGTGTGTCTCTTCCTCTGCTGCAGGCTGTGCCAGCACTCTGTTCTGCTCCAAGCATGGCTGTGCTGTGAGTGAGTATGACTGGGTTAATGGAGTATGTCAAAGGAGCGAGGGCAGCATTTGGCGGCGAGCTACTGACTTGTCAGGCCTGGGGAAGTGGTATGTTACAGCTCAGCTTCTCACACTGAATGAGCCTCTGGCTTAGGGCTGTGGTTTTTATGTTTGGACCTATACACACACACACACATTTAGAATACGTATTTTTTTATATAATTGAAGTGACTTGGATGGCTGATAGCAACACTGGGTTCAGAAATTTGCATTTCTGAAAACAGCCTGGTGATAACACAAGGTGCAGGAGATGAGCAGGGTCATGACAGTACATTAGAGGATGGTGACTGGGAGAGGGCAGCATTGTCTGCAGGCAGGGGGAGTTGTCCTTCTGGAAGAAACAGAAGTTAAGAGTCTGGAAGGGCATCAGCTGTGTCTGGTACCAGTGTTAAGTGAACTCATTCATGGTAGTCCCAGCCTTGAAGTTGATGTAACATTTCTTGAAGGGGTCTTGATCTGAGACCTTTGCTTTCTCCTGATACAGGGAAACAGGCATGTTTTGGGATGAGGGAGTGGTTCCTGGGATTTGGTGAGAAAGGCTCATCCCTGTCTTCTGCTTTTGCTAAGTCCTGTTGTCAATCTTTTTGTTGGAGAAAGGGTTGGAGAGGTGAGAGGAAACCTTTCTACCTTTCACTGAAAGAAAAAGTAAATTATAATTTCCTGCTTTAGGAAATCTTCCCCCTTTTGATTTGTGGTGCCATTTCCCCTTTCTAATCTCAAGGCCACTCTGAAAAGTCCCAGACATCCAATAGAGGGAAATCTTGAAATGCTGAGATCTGCTAGGTTCAAACCAGCCTGCTGGAGGGTGTGCAGGAGCCCCTGGCTGTGAATCACAGAAACCCAGTGGACGCAGAGCTCTGTAAAGTGCCACCTTGTGCTGGTGGGGACCCAGCTGGAGCCCTTTCTGCACATATATCCTTGGTTGTCCCTACAACTGGGGGTTGGTGACATGCAATAGCTCCTTGGTACCCTCTTTGGTACTCTTGCTGGTCTTTTTCCCTTGGGAAGTGTCTTGCCCAGGTTGAAGAAGGTATTGGGTTTGCCTCACTTTCCTTCTGTCCCACAGGCTGGATGCAAAGGAGGAAGCATGGTAAAGGCAGCATCTTTCCAGGATTCATGGGCTCTTTGAGAGATGATCAGAGGGAGGCCAGATGATCTGCACAACACACACACCACTGTTTCTCGTCTGCAAAGGCAGCATCGGAGCGTTCTCCCCAGCCCCGCGCCACCCGGCTTGCCCGATCGTTTCCGGATGTTTCGCAGCTGCGAGTGGGAAGTCCTGGAGCGATCCCTCAATATCCTCCAGGCCAGTGACTTCTACTGGGGCCCCTTGTCTGTGGGGGAGGCTCACGCCAAGCTCCAGCGGGAGCCTGTGGGCACCTACTTGGTGCGGGACAGCTCGCAGGGGAACTGCTTGTTCAGCCTGAGCGTGCGGATGCCCACGGGGCCCGTCAGCCTTCGAATCTCTTTCCAGGAGGGCTATTTCCGCCTCAAGAACTGGTTTTCAGACTGTGTGGTCCGGCTGCTGGAGCTGGTGGTGGCGGGGACCCGGAACAACCCCTTGCACTTTGATGAGATGGGGGGAACTCCCCTGGTCTTCTCTGAGCCCTTGTGCCGGAGCCGCCGGGCAGTGCCCACGCTGCGAGAACTGTGCTGTCGGAGCCTCCCTGCTGGTGCCATGACGGGGGACAGAGCAGGGCTGGGGGCCTCCTTGGGGATGTGTCTGAGGGAAGAGGTGTTCTCACCCCTGGACAGAAGGGGAGGGTCAGAGGGGAGTGCTGGTCCCTCTCTGTCCTGGGCTGGGAGATGATGCCATTCATATGGGAGACAAAGGGAGATGCCTCTCTTATGGCTGTGCTGCTGGGATGTGTGCCAGTGAGGCTGGACTGGCTGCTGGGAGAGGAAGGGGGAAGGCAGAGGGAGCAGAGCTTGAACCCATTGGCTGTGACAGATGTGTCCTCATACATACACAGTGTGTGTGACTTTCCCCAGACATGCCTGGGGTAAAGCCAGACCTGAAGAGCAGACATTTCCACCACCCCCAAGTCCTGCTCTGTGCTCCATTTATAACTTAAAAGCTTCAGAAGGAGGTGAGTTGCCTGTCCTCCCAGGTCAGCCCTGTGTTCTCTTCTACCCCAAAGTGCTTGAGCTCATTTCTGCTTCAAATCTGCCCTTGTGAAGTGTAGCTGAGTCCAGTCCCACAGCAGTACAGCTTGGACATCGATGGCTGTGACCCTTGTGCTGGCCCACGAAGCTGTGGTGGAGCAAGAGCACATTTCATTCCTTGCAGCATGAATGTCATACCTGTTACTTCAGAGGCCGGTGTTTGCACCAGAGTGAAACCATTGCAGCCATGTATGATACATGCAGCTTCACCGGCTTTTGCATTGCTTTATTTGATTGGATTTTTGGGAGTGAAGATGGGTTACGCTGTACTTAAGGGCATGGCATTCCTGCAGAGATAACCCTGGTCTGGAGAGTCATATCTGCCCTGGGAGGGTGTGAAGAGATGGGAGCCTGCACCCTTTCTTAAGCTCATCTGATAGTGTGCTGCTGCCATCTGTTGAGCATCAGAAGTTGTTTTAGTTTTGCCTCTGAAAGGGCAAAGAATTTTTTATATAAAACTTCTAAAATTTTAATAAAATTTTTATATTGATTTTTAAAAGTGAATACATGGCAACAGCTTCATTCCCTTGTAATGTTGGAAGCCCAGTTAGTTTAGTGCCCAGGCATGGCAATCAAGCTGAAACTGAACAAGTGAATTTCTCATAAAGAACAAAAGCAGAGCATAAATGAGTGGTCCTAGCTGGGAACATTAAACTTAAATTCATTTTGTAGTGTAATTAATTGAAGAAATTTTCTAAAGAGAGAATACTTCTGAAAATCCCACCCCTACATTTTTAGAAAGGTTTTTTTTAGTACCCTAAAATTTGTACTGAGTGAAAAAAACTGAGTAACTCAAGATCTTAGAACAGGGCACAGCATCAGTGAACTTGAACTGGTGAGTATGAGTACAAATGGGAGGAACAGAGTTGGTTTAAATAGGGTCATGGTTCATTTCAGGGATAGTCAGGTATGATGTCTTCAAAATAAGTGATTGAAAACCACTACATGAAAGGAGAAATTCAGATACCCTAAAATTTGAGCCAAACCATTTTATATACTGCTAAACATCTGTAGCTGAGCAGGCAGCCTGCTGTGCTCATGCTGACTTTCCTTTTCAGACCTGTATGGAAGAAAAAAGCTGAACAGGGGAAGAGAGTACACTGAATTTGCTCTATTGTCTTCAGGTGTCTTATCTGAGGAACTAAAGTGTGTGGTCAGCACAGAGAGAGATACAGGCTGTGATTCATCACAGGAGCCTAACTTAGACACTTTGAATTATTCTCTGGAGGGCTCTGTTGCTCTGCTGGCGGTGAGGTGCCTGGTTGCCTGGCTCAGGGCATTGGCTTATGAACCAAGATAGTTAAATAAGTGTCAGGGAAGTGGTGATCTTGTCCTTGCTGCCTGCTCCTCCCAGCTGCAGGGAGGCCAGAGGCAGCTCAGTGGCCCTGCAGCTACTGCATCTCTCAGCCCCGTGCAAAAGCAGGAGCTGGGATTGTTCATTTCTGCAGGTTTGCGTGCCCTGTGGCGGCTGACACACGGGCGTAGTGTTGCTTGCTGCCAGCATCTCAGGGGGCTCTGGGCACCTCTGGGACTGTTCCTGGCTCTTGGGTGAAGCTCCTGCCTCAGCAGGGTCAGCCACACAGCTGCCCTCCCTCTCTGCCATGAAGGAGTGGGACTGGATCTGCTGGCCCAGGCATCACGTCCATCCCCTCGATCCTTTTTTTTCTTGAGGGTGTCTGCTGAGGTGCCTTGGCTGCCTTCCCTTCAGAAAGCAGGGGGTGGAGGAGCAGTATAATTTCTTCCATGTTTAGAACCAAGCACAGGAATGCTTCTGTTTTCTGGCGATGGTTATACCTCATTGAGGGAAGAGCCTTCTAGCCGTATTGCTCTGACCTGGCTGTGAACTGTTCTCATTTGGCCGCAAACAAGCATCTTGGGTTGTATGGCTGGGGGCTGCAGAAGAGCCCTATTTGCAGCCTGGGTTGTGCTTTAGGAAAATCACACCACGGGAGAAGGAAATAGTTTGGATTTTAATAAAATCTACTTTATTTTGTTTCTTTTTTTTTTTTTTTTAATTGCACAGCAAGCACTTGTCTCAGTCTTACAAGTAAGTCAATTCCGTGCAGGGCTGCAGCGAATTGATTTGAGATCTGTGGATGAAAAGCAGTGAATTACTGCCAAGCATTGTTATATTGTGGAAGTTGAAAGCACATCATGTGTGAGTATCCTCATTATTCCCAAGGAGAGGTCACTTTGCAGATCAGGATTGGTGCAAGAGAGGAAATCAATGTAGAAAGAACAGGAAAGTGAAAAGTGCGTTGGCTAAGGCAAGCGTTAGAGTCCTTCGTTCTCTGCTTGGATGTTAGAAGAGAAACCTTTTTCTTTCAGCTCTTGAGAAAAAAGATGTACAAAGCAAATAAGAATTTACTTCCATCGGGTAACACTATCCTGCTGGTTTCATTAGTGTGGGAGATGTTCACTTTAATGACCCTGCCTCTGAACCCGGTCCCTCTGTCATGTTGGAGTAGCTCCTGGTGGTCTGTATCCAAATGTTTCTTTTGGTGGCTCCTATGGGGACTTAAAAAGAAATTGCAAACTTCCTCACAACCTCTTGAGCGCCATTTGGGGAATAGAAGAAAATTGTTTGCATTTTTATATGTTATGTTATACATTTCTCCAGCTGACTCATTTCAGTTTGTCGAGGAAACTTACACAGGCTTTGCAGATGGTTTTTTTCAAGTGTTCTTCCTAACAGCAGAAGTTGAAAAGTTTAGTGGTTGTGAGAGGGGCTTCCTCTACCATGCTGTGAAGGGCCTGGATTTCAGTCCCAATGTGCTGCAGGCATGCAGCAGGAAACTGCTCTTTGTCTGCTCCTAACTTAGTTGTCTGTTGGTAGTGCTCTGGGGCCCCTAGGGTTAATTTCCCAAAATTCTTCACTGGAACTTGCTAATAACTTCCATATGTACCCATGTGTGTGCTCAGGAGGGGCCCCACAGCCATCAGCTCTTGTAATAATACTTGATTACCTCTGACATAAGGGTCTGTATGTCGTTAGGGATCAAGATTCACCAAAAGACACAAGTTTGTGCAAAAACACTTTAAAAACATATTAACATTTGGTCATCCTCAGTGATTGGGAAATCACTCTTCTTAGAACTCTTCTTAGGTAGTCAAGCTTCAAAATAAAGCCTGTGTACACACAGCTGGATCTCAGTTTTGACCCTTACCCTGATATCCCTCTGAAAACGTGTATTTGTGTCATTAGTCTTTAAGTGTGCTAAACCCCTTAATTTACAACACACCTTGGTTAGGGGAATGTGATGGCTTTGAGTTCATTTTGCCCCAGTTCCTTAGATGTTTGGCATCTGTACAGCTAAAACTGCACGCACTGGATCTTTCTGCCTGCCCTGTGCCATTCCCTAGTGCAAAGGCCGGGCTACTGAGGGCAGCCTTCAGAGAGAAAGTAGGTGTCAGAGGGAGAGGAAGATGTGTCAGAGTCGCTCTGAAACTCGCTATGCCTCCCTGCAGAGCTGCCTGGGTCTTGGCAGGCTCCTGCTGCCTTCTGATCTCAGCTGGGGCTGGCAGAGCTGGGGTTTTGATTCAGGCAAAGCAAAGTACTTCCAAGCGCTTCCCGTGCGAGGGCTGGCTCAATAGTAGGACTCTTCAGCCAGAAAAGAGATGGCTGAGGTCTGCGGCAGAGATCTGTAAAGCCCAAATGCCATGGAGTAGGTGACCATGTGTTTTCTTAAAAATCCAGGGAGGCGTCTGATGAAATACTCAAGTTTAAGACTCAAAGGAGACATTTCTTCATGTGACGTATAGTAGCTTAAGCTGTGGAAATCTCTGCCACAGGCCACCGGCGAGGCTAACCTCTATGTGGGTACAAAAAGGGATTAATGCTGATTGATGGAGCACCGCTGGAGGAGGAAAAGCAGAGTCGGGAAGTAGGGGAGAGGCAGGATCCAGGTGGAGCTTTGAGTTCTGTGCCTTGTTGGGCAGACCTCTGCTATGGCAGGAGTGTGGGAACAAGCCAGGCTGAGGCTCAGCAGCACAGGGTGCGGCACAGGCCAGCTGAGCCGGTGGCTGAGCCAGGGACAGCTGTGCTGAGCTCCCAGAACCTGTGCTGGGCCTCTTGAGACAGAGAGGTCTGCACCTGGCAGACCTGTACACCCACCCCTGCATTGCAGTTGTGTGCCCCAGCAGTCTGATGGCAGCCCCAAAGGGAGCAGCCCTCGGGCGCTTCTTCCCAGCTTTCAGAAGCAGAAAAATTGGGACACCCATCTGATGCCTGGAGGCAAGCATCAGCACAGGCTGAGGATAAAAACATCGCCATCATTCAGAATGAGTGAAAGAGCCTGAATTGTCACCTGAGGGCACTGGGGGAGGCCAGCATCAGCCTGAGGTGACAGCTGGTTGGGGCAGAGGTGGGCAGAGGAGCTGCAGAGCTTTGAGAAGCATAGCACTGGCAGTCTCCTAGGTTCATCCATCCCAGAGCAAATGACATACATACACTTTTAAAGATTTTTGCCTCCTGGGCTACCTGCTTTCCCAAGACACCACCCTTGCCATCAGAGCTCTCAATCGTTGAGCTGGTCCCAGATGCTACTGAAATCAATGACCAGATTATTGTTCCCCTCTGAAGGTTTTGGATTAGGCCTCCCTGTTTTGTCAGGCTGATGTGAGCAAAATGTGGATTTTCTGTACTAAACGTAATCAAAACAAACCTTGCTCCCACTGGCTTGTGCAACAAATCATGCTGGGGGAATTGCTGGCATTCGGCGTGATTAGCCCAAATGCAGATGCCTTCCAGCTTGTAAACAATAGCCTAAAGGATTGGAGAGGATCACAAACAAAGCACTTACAGACAAGACAGCATTTTCAAAAGGGACTTGAGAGCTTATGTCCATTGGGGGTTTGTCTTTTAAAAATAAACTAGAAGTAAACAAATTGACAGAGATGGCTCTGAAGAATCTAAGAGAATGAAAGTGAGGAGACTGGATATAATACTGCAAAAATTAAGTAGGGGAAAACCAGACAGGGCTAATGGGTCCTCTTAGACTCCTCAACAAGATGTCCTGCAGCCTTAGGGATGGGCAGACACTGGAAACCTCATCTGTCCCTGTGAATGAGGCCAGGTGGGATGTGTAAGGGATGCAGGAGAAAACCCTTCTTCAGTTCACAGGAGAAGAAAAATCCCTAAAAAGCAGTGAGAGCAACAAAACAATCAGGCAACTTGTGCTTGTTTTATGGTGATTCAGTCTGAAAGGGACATTCCCTCCTTGAACTGCAAACTAGTGACAAATTGCTGTGAATTTCAGACTGAAAACTGTTCAGGTCATGTAAACCATAGTATTTGTATTGTGCTCTTAGTAATTTTTTTTAAAAATCTCATTTTTATATAGGGTTTTTAAGTATGGGCTGAATTATTTTCAATTATGCCTCATTTCTCCTGGCCCTGGCAGAGTGAAGTAGCAAGTGCCCAGCTTCACACTCAAGAGCTCCTGCAAGGGGACAGTGAGGTTCATGACACTGATGGTCACTCATTTAATGACACGGTGAATGGGAGCTGTGGCGAGAGCTCGCCAGCGTCTCTGTAACTGAGATGGTGTTGCAAGGAATGCTAAATCCGGAAAGACGCGAGCGCCCTTCACGCTTTCCCTGGTTCTGTGCCTGCTGGAAACACACAGTTCATCCCTTTGTTTAAAAGGTTCAGGTAGCAGCCATTCTCATCACAGAGCACGAGGAATTTGCCAGGTCCTTGCTGCTAGACTTTCAGTGCATCTGGAGTTGTTTTGGGACCCATGGAATCTCAAGCCTAGAATAATACAGGTGCAAATCCAGACATTCTCCATGCGCTAAGTGCCTCAGTACAACAGTTGTACATTCTGAGTTAGGAAGGACTGATGGTTCCTTTTATCCTTGGTCTTCTCTAAGGAGCGCTCCAAGGCATTGGGATGGGAGAATGGGGCGGTGGAGAACATGAGCTGCAGATCCTTTCCTGCTCTTCCAGACTGAGCAGGGACTCAACCAGATACGAAGGCAACTCTAATGTACGTGCTGAGATACCTAAAATAAGCCATGCAAACAAATCAGTCGTATGTTATCCAGATGGGACTGTTCAAATCCAATAATAGCAGTAAAGTGCTCCCAAACTCTGCAGAGAGAGAGATTATAGAAGGATCAGGTATAATTATAGTGCCTTATTATTACCATTCTCATCATTCTTTCTAACAAAGCTTTTCAATAGGATGAAAAAACTTCTTGCAGGAGATCCTAATGTGTTTGCCGGCATTTTTCGTTCTTTCTTCTAAGGCTGTTCAAGTCAGCCCCTGTAAATGGTGTTAATGAATATCATCATGATCTTGGACTATATTATCTTTCAGATGAAACCTTCTTTAGCATCTCTTTATGGCCTTGACTGCAGCAAGCCCTTCCCCTGAAACACCTCACTGTTGCTACCACTAATGAGAGCACCAGCAAAAATATCCCAGTGCTGCTCTGATCCTTGCCTTGTTACAAGCTCTTCCAAGCAGGGTGAAGTAATACCTTGAAATATTAATGGCTGCAAGTGGCTTGTCTATGTGCTGCTCCATATATTCCACCTGGAATATAGGTGGAATCACTCAGCAAAGATTCTCTACTTTGGAGAAAGTCATAGAGCTGGAGGTATGTATCTGCAAGCTGTTCTCTCCTCCTTGAGTCCTGTTTCCTCCAAACACCATCAGTGCTTGTGAGAAAAGCCCAGGGTTATCAGAATCAGATCCACAGGCAAAATGGGTGCAGGAAACACATCCTTGTCTGCAGGTTGCTCCTGTGGGCTGGCACCACTCAAGGAAAAAAGCCCCTGGCATTTATTCAGCAGTATCCCTTTCCAGATCACTGCAGATCCCTGGACATACTGGCATAAGAGGAGCCTGACACAGTGCAAGGGAGCCAGCTCACCTTGGAGGCACAGCCTCACAGCAGCTCTGAAACCCAGTGTGGACTTCCCAGGGAGGGGATTTCTCACAGGAGGGAAGTCCCAGGCAGCACTTCCACTTCTGAAGCTCCATCAGTTTAGGGAGCAACTTGCTATGGGGAAGAGCCGTCGGTGAGCGTGTGGACGGTAAAAACTCTACCGACACATCTCGTTCTTAATCTGCAGCACACCCTGCATTGCCAGCCTCGTGGCCCTGATTCAGTGAATCCCTTGGACCTCTCTCAGCTTGGGGACATGCCTGTGCCTGTGTCAAGTATTACAGTGCAGGACAGCATCTCTCCCAGGCTCCATATCTTCATGCCCTGCTCCACCTGCAAGTCCTGGTCAAGCCAGGGGGAGAGACGATGTGGTTTGAACAGATGCAGCAGGCTTGGAGGGGGACGGGTTAGGTTTGTTTCTTGGCTGGGAGGAAGGGGCGGTTTGCTGAAATGGGTCTTTTTCTTCTCGTCTCCCCTGAGCACCTTGGCAGAGCCTTGCTCTCAACTCAATGAAAGTAGGGCAGAGTCTAACCACATTTCAAGCTGTCTGCGTTTTTGGATTCTGGGTAACTGTGATCTCTATCTGTTCCTAGAAGAGATTTAAACAACTTATAAACCACAGCTGGGCAGAAATAATAAAGGAAGCAGTACTGGGGTGGGGAAGGATCTCCCCAGGATGTACAGAGTGAAGAGAGAGTGGTCTGCAGGAGAAACCATGAGGCCAGCTGTGGTAGAGGGTCTCAGCATGGCTACTTGGGCTGTAGGGGGACACAGGGGCTGCCTTTGGGAAACCTCAGCAGTATTAGTAGCTAGGTATAAAATGTGGGTACATGTACATACATCCATCCATCCATATATATATATATATATATAAAGAGCAAGTGGAGATACAATTAGTCATAGAAGAAGGGGTCTGAACTCCGCTGTGGTGTCCATATAGTCTCACCTCCATGCACTTGTTCCCGCTGGGGTTTGTATCTCCATGCAGACAGGATATGCTTCCTCTTGTACTCCAGGGTGTTTCGCATCTCATCCCTGTGGGACCCGCATCTATCATCACACAGTTTTCCAGGGGGAGGAGACTCCTTTCTATTGGAGGGGTTGGAGTGGGGTCAGGCTCAGTCCCTAACCTCTAGGGCCACAGAGAGGTTCACAAAACCCCTCCCAGGTCTCCCCATGGCCTATGGCAGCCGTGGATGCTCCCAGTGCACTCAACAGAGGTCTGTAAGGGTTTGGAAAACAAAACTCAATGATGTTTCTCTTGCATTAGGCCAAAATTACAGATCCTTGTCCTGTAGTTCTGTTAGCCAGGAATGTAGACAGCAGGTGGGAAATTCAGGGATAGGGAGGAAAATGAAACACATTTCTGTATTGGCAAAAATCCTAGCAGAGATGTGGTTCTTCCAGCACATGCTTTTGCCAGGATCCTTTATTTAGTTTTCATAGCCAGAATAGGGCCTGGTGGCAAAAAGATGTTTTTCCACCCTAGGAGGGTGTGCTATTACAGCTGTATCAGTCCACAGTCCACAATCAAAGCAAAGTTGAGGAATTAATAGAAAGAAAAGAACAACATATTCACTTGCCAATGAGATACTTAGCTACTTAATCCTTTCCCAGCTTTCCTCCTGGGAGCTGGCAGAAGCCTAGTGTGCATGAGGAAAGCTGTGCCAATCTAAAGCGGGGTTTGACTGCACTCAAGTGTCCTCTGTGGGGTTCCATGCTGGTTCCCAGGGTCATTGCAGCTGTGCTGCTGGTTCTACTTCCCAATGTCCTGAGCTGAAAAGCTCCTGCAGGCTGAAGAAAGGGTCCCCCCCCCAAAAAAAAAAAAGGGGGGGGGGGGGGGGGGGGAGACATTAAAAGGAAAAGGAAATTAAAAATAAAAACCAAAAAAAAAACCAGAAAAAAGGGAGAGGAGGAGCAGAGGAGCAGGGAAGGGAACGAGGTGGTTTTGGTGAAAGGGAGTGCAGGGATTTCTTGAACAAGCTCAGGTGGAAGGAACTTCGATTCGGAGTCAGCCGTGGGACAGGCCTGGGTACCTGGGGGCAGTCAGAAACTGTTGCCAGGCTGCAGGGAGCTGGGGTTGGCACAGCTGGCTGGCTCAAAGCAGGGCTGAGGCCCAAGCAGTTTTCCTGCACAGACAAGACCAGAAGGGCCATCTGGCAAGGCCATTGCTGGCAGGGACCGGTCCTGCGGCTCCCTTGCAACTGCTGCCATCTTGTCAAACATGATCCTCCCTGGGTGTGCCCTGCACAGGACCCAGCACCTGCCAAACTTGCCTGCCTTCCACCCTTCACCCCCAGCAGAGGGGATGCACAGCTGTTCACTCAGGAGAGTTTCAGGGCGTGATGTGCACACCTCAAGGCATGCAGCTGGCGAGCAGGAGCTCAGGGGTTCTTGTTTTAGGAGAGCACTGCTGGCAGCATGCCCTGCTCCTGCCCAGCATCCCACCCCCGGCATTTTTCCTGCTAATCTGAGAAAGTTTGGGCTGGCCTGGTCATGGCATTACGGGGCTGGTGACACATCCTGTGACCGTGGGAGGACTGCGTGCCTGCGACTCCTGCACTCATGCTCCCATGGGGGCTGTCGAGGAGTGTGTCTGTGGCTGCTTGTGGGGACACTCCTGAGCCTGCCCCTGCTGAGGCAGCCACAGCAAGCTGAACACCATTACCAGTACCTTAACTAGCATAGCATCACTGGTCAGCGGTATGAAATAGGTACCTGGCCTCTGCTCGTGGTGGGAAGCACCCACAAGTGGTGCCAAGAGGCCTCTGCAAGCTGAGAATTGGCATTCATAATAAAACTGAGCTCACTAGCACTGGCAGGAGTTTCCAGAGCACCCTCGGCATAGGAGGGATGGCGTGTGAGCGGGGAGACGGTGCCAGGGCTGGAGGCGATGCTGCCGGCAGCTCCCTGTGCTTTGCCCCCTGGCTGGGGGCTGCTGCCCCCCCCGAAAGGGCTCAGCAGAAGTGACTCGGCTGCCGCTGCCAGAGAGGGCTGCGAGGGGAGTGTCCAGTGGTGGGGCAAGAGGTGCATGTGGGCTGACTGGGCTGGGCAGCTGCGGGGACAGTGACCTCTGGCAGCAGAGAGGGGCGACGAGGGCAGGACACAGCGGGGATAGGTTACACCCACGGCAGACAGGTTCATTTTCCTTTTCCACACCCCGTCTTCTGCGGCTGCTGCCTGACAGGCGAACTGCGACTGCAGTATCTGCAGCTTGCCGAGTAAAAGTTGTTCCTCGAGCTGTTGATTACGGTTAATTAGCATTAATTTTGCCTTAAGTGGCTCCNGAGGGCGCGGGTCGGTGGGAGCGGCTGCCGCCCCTCCCTGCCCGCCCCGCCACCGCGGCACAGCCGGACCGGGGCTCGGTGTCCGCGGCTCAGCCTCCCGCAGGGAGAGGAGGGGCTGCCCCGAGGAAGATTTAACCCCCTGGATCAGGCGGACCTAACATGGCCTGCTGTGCCCTGGCCTCGCATCAGCCCCAGGCCCGGCCAGGTGGATGTTCTTGTGGAAGGTGTCACCCTGAACAGGCAAAGCTGTCCCGCCAGGCGAATTCCCGCTGGCCACAGCTTGCCACACAAGGAGCCTACGAAGGAGAACGGTTGGGAGCACCGCGAGGCTGAGGCACGGCCCTGGGAGTACGTCAGGCCTGTGGTGGTAACTTAGTCCCTGGGAATCTTTCCAGCAGGTGAACAGAGAAAAAGCAGGAGTGGGTGATTTCTGAGGCCGACTTGTTTTGCTGGTGAAAGGGAATTCGAGAAGTGTCTCCTCCCTTCCCCACGGTGGTGTCAACACCTCTAATTTTCTGTTTTCCTATTAAGTCACTGATCATTCTCTTCCCTAGAGCAGTTCAATGGTTAGAAACGTAGTGAGGGCATTGGCAGCTTTTACCTCAGCATCATCCAGCCCTGCTGAGAGGCACTCGACACACAACAGTGGTAAAAATGCTGGCAGAGTACGGCCCTGCTCACGCTTGCTCTGCAATCACTCCTGCCGCCAGACAGAAGGAAACTGTATGCCTTGGAGTCTGGGGTTAGAGGAGTCAAAGAGATTGTGAATCCTCAGAGGTGAACATGTTGCCACTGGCTGGCTTTCTAGCGATGGAGGTTTGAGCTGGTCTCTGACAAGGCGGCAAATCCAGAGCTGCCGTGCTGGGGAATGCTCTGAAACGCTCTGTGCAATCAGGCTCGTTGAGTTGCTGCAGCTCTTCTGTGCGCCAAGTGGTGTTTCTCTTTTGGATGGTTGTGGTGTTAAACGCTTCAGCAATAAAGAGGCTTTGTTGTGGTCTCTGCAGCATTGCTTTTGCCTTGGCTAGCAGCAGCCTTTTTGTTTGAATTAATGCTTTCCCTGGTGTTGGCTGTGGGGGCATGTGTGGGCTCGTGTGTGTGTGTGTGTGTGTGTATGCCTTTACTTGTGGGTGTACATTGGATACAGCTGTGAACAGGCACTTCTGGTAGGTGCAGCACTTGCCCAAACTCGTTGTTTGTGCATGCCAGAACAACGTGCTTTTCCTCACCGTTGGGAATGCTGGCCACTATTGTGGGCTTTTAAAAGTGCTTGAGTGAAATTAATAGCCACTCTTCAGCTACAGGCAGAAACTGGCTTGAATCTACCCCAATCCTGTATTTAATTTCAGGAAGTGTCAGCATTTGCTGCATTAAAGGAAGGACCAAGCCATAGGGATCCTGGCCAGTCAGTGCCATGGTGAGGTTACAACTGGCCAGGCAGTTCCTTCCTCATCATGCTGCAGGGACTGGCTCACATGCACCAATGTACTGTATAATGCATGAGTGAAGGTCATAGAATGACCTATTCCTTTGGAGCTTTGTAATTTATTTCCTTTGGCACAGGTATCCTGGTTAGTTCCACCTAAGTTTTGGGGCAATCAGTTCAGTCCCGCTACAGGCTGTTAATAGCAACTCCCCAGCTTTTCCTCATCTTCCTCCCATTTATGTCTCCAGGGTTAAAACTCAGTTCAGAATCCCCAGACCAAATTGAATTAGAACTTAACATTCAAAGATTCAGGCTCCCTTTAGGCTCTAAGGAACAGAATGTCATCCTGTCTCGCAGTTAATAGCTGCTGGGTAGTCGTTTCAAAGCCATTTCTTTTCAGTGAGCTCTACCATAGCAAATCCCAGCAGTGAATGTATTTCTGGCCTGGCTGTGCCTTTAATCCCACAGCTGAGTCTTATGTGTGATCTCTTTTGAAATGCTAGATTTTTTTTTTTTTTTAATTCCAGACAGCGATATTTCTAGGACTTGGCATTTCGAGTGGCAACAGGGTTGTTTATAGGAAGAGAACAGAAAGGACAGAAGGACGATGTTGACCTAGCAGCCCTACAAACCTACCGCACTTAATCCACTTATCGCTCTGAATTCCTGAAGCAGATCAATGCAGATAACAGTTAAAACACATCACTGGCAGGAGCAGCATGTTCTGTCCTCTAGAAATACATCAGTACTGGCAATTGCAAAGCTGTGTGCTACCATGGGGATGAGCATGATATAAGAGCCAAGGAAGCCCTCACTGTTCAGCAGAGTTTTTCCACAGGAGGGTAGTGAGCCTCTGCTCCCTTCTCCTTCCCTGTCCCAACTATGTTGAGGTGCCGTTCAGGCCTGAGAAATGCTTCCAAACACTGTTGTGACCCCAGAGCCACAGCTGCCTTGATCTGTGCCTCCAAATCTGAAATACCAGGTGGGCCCCAAGTGTCTTGTTACCGCTTTTGATTGTCTTTGCTGCTCAGCATTAAGACCTGTGAGGAGTGATTTGTAGCTGAGACCAGCCCCGTGCAGCTCACATCAGCATGTCTTGGGGAGAGGAGTTGGTTTTGGCTGATCTGAGCTAAACCTTCCCTGAAGGAGTGCAGCTGCTGCACCAGCCTCGCAGAGCCACACAAAGCCACTTGCTCCTCTCCCCATCTGTCACGGCCCTCAGCAAGGTACTGGAGCCGTCCCTGGGCTCGGGGCTGCAGTGGCCACAGCTGCATGCCTCCCCCTGTGTCAAGACCCCTTCCTCCTGGGGACCTGTCCCAGGCTGAACGGGAGGAACAATGCTGTAAACCAAAGGTTGTTTGGAGTAAACCTCGTTCCTACAAAGTCTGGAGGGATGAAACAACTGATAATGCTTTTGAATCCATGAAGCTTACAGGGTCATCTGCTGCCTTAGGTCTTTCTCCACATGGCCGTCCCCCACCAATCTCTGCAGCAGCCCATGGGAGTGGGCACCCTTGAAGTTGCAGCAAAGTGCTTTCTTGTGGACAGTGCAATTGTCTCACAAGAAGTGTGAAAGGAGGAAGCTGCCTAAGGAGAAGTGAAGACCTCTCAGCCACGGGAGTTTTTATGAGTCAGATGCTGCTCAGCTGTTGCATTGCAGATGTCTTAGCTAAAAACAAGTGTTCACTGAAAATCAAAGACTCTTCTTGAGTAGAGGCGGCAGGAGCCTCCCACAAAACATGGTTTTTCTTCTTCAAAGGATTCTCCTTAGATTTGCCTACAATAGATTACTTAACGCTTGCCTGCATTGCGAAGCTGATTCAGAGCCAGCGTGGTGTGGATCTGAAACAGCCCAGCTGTTCAGGACAAATTTGCTGTCTGGTTGTTCTCTGTGAATATGAATGCCTTCCTCTGAAGGGACCTAGTGGAGAAGTTGGCTGTGGAGGGACATTTTGTGGAGTCGGGTACAGTAGAGCCATTGCTCTGTACTGACTACTTATGTGTGTACTGGTTTTCTGCAGAAGGCAAAACAGGTGATCCCACACTTGAGTTTTCATGTCACTGTGGAAGGTGACAAAGTTTGCTTTAAATGCATGCGATATTTTACAGTCATCAGGAGGCAAAGCTGTGTGTGTTAAAGTACTTGCGGTCTAATCTTTGGACACCCGCTGGTAGGTCTAACACCATGATTGTCGTACAGAGAAATCAACCCTGGTGTGGGGAGGAGTCTGACCAAAAAGCAGAAGAGCTTGCATCTGCCAGGAACTGCTTGCCAAATGCAGTGTGTGTACATCCCGCCTGTCCCTTCGCAAACAGGAGGGGATCAACCAGCTGCCTGGGTGTGAAAATACCTGACAAACCCCCATCTCCTTTGCCTTTTGGATCTCTGTATCTGGTTGCTTTCTTACAGCCTTTGACCCCCATCATGGCCCCTAATCTAAAAGTCATCTTCCTGTTTCTTTGGTTGCTTCAGTGTGGAGGTAAACAAATATTTTCTTTTTAATTCCTTTTGTTTGCTCTCGTGTTTTTTCATATTAGAGCATTTCCAGCTGCTATCTTTTGCTAATTTCCAGAGATCCCCTCTAGGAATTTGTACGCTGCTGCTATTTCTGTCTTTAAAGCATTTCAAAGCTAAGAGAGTGAATCCTCAAGAAAGGGGGAACATGGGAGAAGGGTTAGATAACCTAAATAAAATGGCTTGCCTTTTTCCTTGGTATGTTCTTCTCCAGCTAGTGGCTTCTGGGGTAATGCAAGAAGATGGATCTTTCCTCTCTTTTGTTGCAGTAGTGCTTAGCTGTGTCTTACATAGAAACTATATTCATGTGTGTTCTGCTATGTAGAGATGAGGAGAAGGATGATGAATGACTTTGAAAAATATGGCCCAGAATAAACCACTTGGGTTATCACTCCCCCAGTGTCTGCAGGATTTTGTTACCACCTTTCCATAATACTGTAACTAGTGTACACAGGACTGAGCATGTCCCTGAGGTCTGTACTGCATCTCAGTTGCTTTGACAGCCAAGAACCTTTATCTGGTGTTGTAACCTAAGCTCTTCCTTGCTGTCAGGCTGTTGTCCCTGGCTATGTGATCTGTAGAGAATTTTCCTTAACAGATGGTACTTCCCAACAGTCCTTTCTGGGCAGTGGCTGTGCCCTCTCTCCATTGTTGCCCCCCACCACGCATCCTCAGTGCTCAGCATTCAGCAGTGCTAAGTCTGAGTTGCCTTTTCCAATGCCAGCTCCTGCTGTGCTGAGGTGACACTGCTGTTGTGATGCAGCGTTAGTCCATGATGACAGAAAAGCAAGCCTGGCTGTGCTCTGGGACAGCCTTAATACCTTGTTATGAGCCTGTTCATAGATGCAGAACTCCAGGGAATTCCGTCAAAAGCATGAATGGAAAAGCCTGCCCATCCCCTGCCTTCTCTCTCTACCCTTTTTCCCCCTCTTCTCTTTTCATGTCTCTGAAAGAATCCTTCATTTTGTGAGAAGACTTGTGTGTAAGTTTCCAGTTCCCTTTCTCAAAGAGCCTCCTCTTAAGTTGCTTTATATGTGGTGTTATATCAGCTAGCAAACAAATAGATCCAGAGACTGCCTGATATTGAACCCAGATTTGGCTGGGAAGCCAAAGAAGTCCTGTACCCCAGTCTCCTTACTAGCCTGTGGCTCACTCTTAGGTTTTATCCCTTTTTATTGAACAAAAGAGGGAGTGAACTGTGGTGTGGTTCCCCATCTTATTCGTCCTCTCTTTTAACTTCTGACATCATTGTCTACTGAATTACAGTGATAGATCACTTAAACTGCCTCGTATGTATTAGGAGGAAGCACGTGAAGGGCCTGCTCTCTCATCTCTGCCTAAGATACTGTCATGTATAAATACTTAGGAACTGCAGTCATCTGGAGATAGTTCCCGTATCTAGCATTGAGGCTTGCACTTTGGTCCCATTTTAGAGCAGCAAAGGTTTGGAGTGATTAAGCTCTGGCCTATTTCTCATGGCCCCGGTGCTGGCCCCTATACGGAATATGCAATTTCCTTCCTCACTTGCTTTTAAGAAGTACACAGTCCCTCTGATAACACCTGCCTGCGTACAACACCTTCACTGCCACAGAGCCATCACACGGCCACACGTAGATTCCCAAGCAGGGTTTATACCTTGGGAGTTTCAGGAGATGTCCAGCTGGCATTTATCTTGGAAAATCGCTTTCTATTCACCTGCTGTAAATACGTTCATACACCACTGCAAAATCAGTTCACTTCCTGCTTCATTTCCTGTCTTTCTGCGTGCTGGCGTTGTATGGAGGAGCTCACAAGAGAAAAGGGGAAACCTGTGAATGCAGCAGGCTATCGTGGATCAGACAGCAATTACCCAAGAGATGTGGCAGATCACACAGGGCACGTGCTCTGAATCACGCAGCTTCTGACAAGGGCCAACACTGTATGCTACAGGCGTGCTTCCTGGTGTATGGTTATTTTCAGTGTGATCCTGTCTTTGGGGCAGCCATCCTCTCCTCACTGAAAGTGAGGTTAGGTGACTGCTAACAATTATTACCCTTACAGGGGGAAATGTCGATGTACAGCAGAAACCTCCAATCCAGGTTGCCCTGCTCAAGGAAGGAATATCCATCCCCTGCAAAGTCAGATTCCCTTACATGCCGAAATACACCAGATTTTCAATCTGCTATTACTGGATTAATTCACTGAATCAGAAGACATCTATCTATAGTAGGTCGGAAAATGTACCCATTCCTTCTGGAAAAGAGAATAAGACTGCTGCCTTATCTTACGACTACAGAATCATGCTGCTTGAAAGCACCTCCTCTACTGGCACGTACTACTGCGAGGTCAAATGGAATGATATCCAAAAAATGGGAAAGGGAGTGTTTGTCCTTGCTAGAGGTAAGTGAACAACCAGAAAGGACGGGCAGGAGGTTAAAAATTGGCTGGGTCTGGCTGTGAAAACCTGATCTTTGCTCTTCTTTTTCTACCCAAACATGCTATGAAGTCAGGTATGAATAATGTTTTATGCCCAATACCTACTGCCATCAGGGTTGAATGCACTTGGCACAGGTGACCTGTGCTGCTGATCCCAATGCACAGATGGGGACATGAAGATACAGTAATTTTTATCTGCCCTGCCACAGCGTCCTGTGAGTCAGGATCTATCCAGGGAGCCTGGGCACTGGGTCAGATGGTGTTTTTAGGTGTCAGTGTTCAGGAGACAGTGCGGTTTGTCCTTCAGCAGTGTGACAGAGGCAGCTGATAAAGTCAGTCATTAGGGTGCTTGCTGTAATCACATGTACAGGTTCAGCATGCTCAGTTTTATGGGCTCACAAACAGGTTATGGACTCACCGACATGCCTCCCTCTTTTCCATTTGGTACAGGGAGTTGGTTGGTCTGTTAATGAGCGCACTGGAAAGCAAGGGAAAACTTGATGCAACATAAGAGGAATGTTAAAGAAAAGTGATAAGGATGTGCATGCTGCTGACTGGCTGGATGTGCATTACTGACTGTTGGATATGAAGGCCTCGTTAATGTAAATGCAAAGGGGCATGACGAAGTAGCTTTGCTATACTGGTCAGAGGATGCCTACAGTACCCACCCTGTCCGTTCGTGTGGCCTGTGTGCTTGCCTTCATCTTTCTGCTCCTACCACAAAAGACCTCTGCCAGCCTCTATCTTCCAAATTTCTTGGCTCTCATAGTTACGTCACCTTCGCCTATGAAGTGAAGCTGCTTATACCCTGTGTCTTCTGTGTGATTCTGCAGCTGCACCCTGCTCTCTATTCAGTCAGAGTACGTTTTGAAGGGTGTGCATTTCTGCCACCATATTCTGCACTCCTGTATTTTAGTTTTCTCAAGGCTCTTTCTTTCCAAGGTTAAAAATACAGCAGGGTTGTAACTTCCACTCACACTGTGAACCTTTTGCCTTCTTTCTTACAGATACAGGGTACATAAATACCTCTTACGGGTGGGAAATCCTTGTTACCCTTACTGGTCTTCTTGCTGTATTGAGCATCACCGCAACAGCTCTGCTTCTGTGGAAAAGAAAGGCAAGTAATAACCAAACAAAAAGCAATACCTGAGCCATTCTAGGAATTAATTCCATTTGCTTCAAACTTGGCTGAATTGGAAGTCCCCATGATGAAATTTTCCATGCTGGGTGTCTGATCCAGTTTATTTTCTTAAGTTCAGTTTTTCAGAGAAGAAAAGATTACAGGAAAGACAAAAATGAGTAAATGATTTGTCCTTTAAAGAAATTCTGGTAATCATTTTGACTACAGCATGCTCTGCTTTAGAGCAAGGATTTGACACAGGGCAAGAAGTCACTAGCAGTGTGCTGGCTCTGAGGATATTCAAGATGTAGCCTTGTGATGGGATTTTGGAAAATTGTGGTTTGTGCATACTCAGTCATGGCTTTTGTCAATTTACCACTTCAGCTGTCTAAAAGCCCTGTGAAGGGGCCAGTTAGTCAAGTAATGTCTTGTGCACCCAAGCAAGTCTGTTACAACCCTGATGGCAGGACTTTCCTTATTTCTAGTTCTCTTTCAAGATGGAGGTTATTCTGTTTCAAGGAGACTGAAGCAACATTCCTGAGCTTGGGCACCATAGAAGAAAAAATCTGCAGTGTGGTGGGGGTGGGGGCCAAAGCCTTGGGCATCTGTTTGGCAGAGAAAACAGTAAGAGACAGAGTGAGAGGGGAAGGTCAGGACAAGGATCCCAAGGAAGCCTGTGTGGAAATTAAGAATAACTGGGGGGAAAAAAAAAGATAGAGGGAGAAGGATTGGACTATACAATCTCCAGGGTCACCTTCCATCAGCAGTGATTCTGTGAGGCTGGAAGAATGAGCCTCAGGGGGGAAACTGGGACTGGAATCTGGAGTGAGGAAACACTAGGAGGGTCTTAAGACTGGATTGACGGAGCCCCTTGGGTGGTGAGCAGACTAGTGCCCCAGGTTGGGACCAGCTGGGTAAGGAAGTGGAAGCTTGGAAGCTGAGGGCAAAGGGGATACCAGGAGTGGGGAAGAAAGGATTTGGAGAGTGGGAGAAGAAAAGCCAAAAGCAGAACTGGAAGATCTGGATGAGATGGGCCCTGTGGAAAAACCTCTGGAGTCATGATACTGGGATCCCTGTTGTTTGGAGAAAGAAAACCTACTGCTTCTAGTACTGCCACCCTCAGCTGTTCAAATAGCATCATCTGCCTTCTTCCAGAGATCTCAAGGTTGGCTTGAAAATACCCTTACGTCTTTTAGAATGGAATTTGGGATTGTTGTTTTCTGGGTAGAATACACCCCATAACTCCTTCAAGCTGCTCTCTGCCACCACAACAGCAGACTCTCTGCAGGCATTTTTATGTGGAGGCTGTGCTGCATGTACAGTCCTTTGACTCCAAGGAGCATCAGGCTTCAGCACGCACAGTCAGAGATCATGAGGTTGAAAACAGAATGGCAGCAGTTGGCAGCCCAGCTAATCTCATGAGACTTACCTTGCAGGCAGGCTGATGCAGGGGAAGGAGTGTAAGAGGCAAAGGGAGTTGGCTGGAGACAGGCCCCATCTCTGTTTGCCTAGACAGTGTCTCTGTGGGGATGAGGAGGGGAGGCACTGTCACGACTCACCAACTGGCATCTCTGGGTTTTGAGGTGGGCCAGCAAATCTCAGCCTTATGGCCTCTCCTTGGGGTCTGAAGAGATTGTGCAGTCATTACATTTGCCCTCCTGTAGAACACAGCCCATATTTCTCACCACAGCTTGCTCAGACCTGCTGGTTTAAAAATGTTTATCTTTAAGAGAAGCTATTTAGCATCCTCCTTAGTTACTAATGGACTGGAAAGCAGTTTGTCGTTTTCATGTGATGTGAATATAATCATCCCACTTCTTTCTGAATTAGAACAGAGATACTTAGTAAAGCCTTCTGCCTCTTCTCTTGCTTGCTGAGCAGGGCTAACCCTTCTCTGTGTGTGAATGGGATGTGTTCAAGGAGAACTCATCTGATGCAAGAAACATTTCAGACGAAGGGACCTTCTTCCTTCAACTCCATGCTGGACTTGTGCATTAATGGATCACTGACTATTTGTCACCATTAATGATTGTCTAGTGCTCTTCTGTAGACTCTGTGTATTAGGAAAAGCTTCCCTGCCAAATCCTGATAAAAGTAATTGCATTTTGCCTCTCAGAAATTCCTCTCTGCAGTATGACCAGGGCCCTGCTTTGCTCCCTGTCCCATAGCATTGTTCTATGCTGTTAAATACTTATACCCTTCAGCCAGTAAGGTTTCAGTGGTGAAAGTGCTTTATATGTACACACAGAGCCCGGTTCTCCTTTCCAGTGCTCCAGTGTAAGTCACTGGACTCTACACGTAACCCTGCGGTGAGGAAAGTAGCCAGCATGTGTTGTGCAGACACCACCAGCACTCTTTCCTGTGGAAGCATTCAGGAGGTGTGCAAACAGCTGGCTTTGATATGACATTGGTGTTCATTTTAGCTTTGGGGAGATGTGGTTTTCTCCAAATGTGTGTCTTGTCCTGAGCAGGTGGTGTGCCCTAGAAGGAACCAGCCAAATATCCTGAGACAGAAGGTGGAAACACAGCTCCCTTCCGCCAGCCCACCACCACCTCCCGTCTATGACGTGAGTACCAGAATCACCTTTCATCCCTTCTGTCCACGTCGTGGTACAACCCTTCCTTTCCCTGCCGTGGGACAGACAAGGCTAGTATCATGATGTGAAACATAAGCAATACCTTCATACCAGCCTGGTCTTGGTGACTTTGCCCTGCTTAGCTTCTCTTGAGGACTGGGTGTGTCTCCATCCCGGTCCCAGTCATGGCCTCCCTGGTGCCCAAGCCTTGCCTCATGCCCTGCTGAGCAGCACCCTTCCCTCTGCCAGCAGCACAGAGCAGCAAGTGTGGGGCCAGGGAGGGTTCCTGGAGGAAGAGGTAGAAAGGTCTCCAAAGGTCGGGAAGGAAGAGGGACTCTCAGCCCCACTTTGTACTGCAGAGTGTCTCAAGGACATGCCCTTCCTAGCTGGAGAATGATGGCTCAGGAAAGGGGCAGAGACGTGCTCCCTTGAACAACCCCCAGCTGTTTTGGGTTTCTGCTGTGGTACCTTCACTGGTGCCAGTGTCACAGACCACTGCAGTCCTGAGCAGGCACACTAGCTGGCAGGGGGAAATGGGCAAGAAGAAAGTAAAGGGAGTTCCTTCTTTTAAGCATTTCCCTTTTCATTGCATAGGATCTCCTTTTTTGTTTCCCAAACTTAGGAAAGCTAATTGCTCCCACTCCTCGAGCCCAGTAGCCACAGTGTCATAGGTAGTAGGATTGAAGTGACTCCCCTTAAATGTCAGGCCTAGACCTCAGCTACCTCAAGTAACCATGACTCCTAATCCCATTTACAACCTGTCCTGCTCCATTTTAGATGGATTTCTTTTTCTCCTTTTACTCCCATGGGATGGCTGCTCCACTAAGAAGGGCAGGGTTTGGTTGTTTTTCCTTGTGATCTGTGGGACCAACAAGGAGGAATAAAATCAAAGTGAGTAGAGAAGGATGTTGCCTGAATATTAGGAAACCTTTCTGTCCGTGAGGTCTATAAGGGCTGGAAAAGTCTCTCCAAGGAAAACCTGTGAGCTCTGCTGCATTAATCATTTAAAATAAACAAAGCAAAGCTCTGGAGAATGTACTACAGAGAGGAGCAAAGCTCTGCCAGGGAGGCAGGAGACCTGATTGGGGGCAGATACCTACAAGAGGATGGGCCTGCCCCTTCTCATTCTCACTCTGGGGGGGGCGGGGGTGATACCATTTTGTGGCCCTTTAATTTTTGGAGCAGCAGTTTAAAATAAAGCACTACGTATTGTATGTGATATATTTATTCTGGGCAAAAGGCAATGCTTTGGGTAAAGGAGGTTGCAGGTTATAAACCTTTTCATTTGTATCAAGTAATTTCTTTTTAATTCAGGCTTATAAAAATCTGAATGGGTAGTTTCCTGCTGAAGTGGATGATTTCTGCAAGGAGACAAAAAAAAAAATCAAATCCATTTCTTGCTCAGTCGGCCTCGTCATGCATCCTTAGCTCCATCTTAATTACATGTTTCATCATGTTGTTCTGTTCAGGCTCCACTAAGGCTAATATAGCAAGCCAGCAGAGCCAGCCTTAGGCACAGGCAATCCCAGGAGCTGGCTGGGCCCCTGTGCTTGCGGGAGCCCTATGGACCTGGCCCAACCAGCCTTCCTGCGAAGCCTGTTAACCACACACCAGCTGTGCAGGGCTCCTGGCCAGCCCGGTGTGCAGGGCAGGTGGCTTGGCCCTCTTTGGCAGGCCTGCAAGCAGCCTGGGACCATCTCCTGCACACTGCGGGGTACGAGTCTGCCCACTGGAGTTTCCTCTGCTGAGGAGCAGCTGCTGCAGTGGGGGGGCTCGAAGCAGCAACTCCCGCTCCAGACAAGGCACAAGGTGAGAGCAGGGCTGTGATAAGGAGAGCGGCGAGCACGGCCCTGCAAGGCATAATGCACACGGGGGGAAAGAGGGTGAGAGCCCTGGGATGGAAACCTGCATTGGATGGGCCCTCAGGACAGGCAAAGGGAATAGAAAGTTGACAAACCTGATTTCCTTTGAATGATAACTCTGGTGCCCCGCTGCTAAATTTTGCTGGACCTCTGCATGGTCTAAATCCAGCCCTGCAAACTGAAACTAGGTGAGTTGTGGAAATCTGTTGGTGGGTGTTGAACTCAGTACTTAGTTCATGGGGAGGGAAAAAATCTGTGATCAGCATTGGGGTAATCTAAGGCAAGGAAAAAAAGGAAGGACAAATGAGAAGTAACTCCCAATGATGAGATAAAGAAGGAGGTCAGAGATCAGGGGAATGGACAGGAGGCCAGCATATGCCAGCTATGCTATCTGTGTGGGAAAGCAAGAGGCTGGAGTCTGGAGAAAAGTCAGGTCAGGGACCCAGAGTGTCCTTGTAGGCCTGAAGCTGGGAGCAGAAGCAAGAGGAGGCAGCACTGGACATCAAAGTAACAGATGCTGCTGGAACTGGCTGGCACAGCTCATTAAATGCTCTGTGTTATCCTACATGGTAGCTCATCCCTGGTGTGGGAAGGGTCCTAACGCACCTTCTGCAAAGCCATCCTGCTGAACATTCCTGGGAGCAAATACCTTCCCCAATGGCTCTTCCAAGTGTTATTGTTTACCTTGTGGTCCCTGGGGGTGGCTGTGTGCAGTGAAAAGCATGCAACATAGCAAAAGGCCTGGTAATAAGGGGGCAGCTGGGAACCCACTTTGTTCTCTCTATAGTGCTTTCCTTGACCTCTCTGTCCTCCTGCAGCCGTAGAGTAGCTCTACCTCACTGCACTGCCCAGAACCAAACCTATGTATTCTCTGACTTCCAGCTTAGCTGCTTAGTTAACGAGCAGCTTGGAAATAACAATCTGAGGGACTTGCTTCATCTGCTTTACACTTCAAACACGCTTTTTTGAGCAGCAAACAGAACTCCTGCAGTGCAGGTGCAGTCAGGTTCCAGAGCACAGGAGCTTTTCCAGGTGTGAGGGATAGGAAGGCATCTGTCAGCAGGGAGGAGAGGGGCCTGTGTGCCTCCACTGTGACACTCGCAGGTGATCAGTGACCAAGTAAAAGTAATTAACTTGCAAATGGTGGTTGGAGACACCAGCTCTCCAGCTGACAGGAAAAGGACCAGCATTGTTAACAGCCTCCATAGGAAGAAGGCTTATGGAGGGAAGGGAATCTTTTTTGGAGGTTAAACACCTTCTTGCTTGCAAGTGGCTTCAGACTGGAGTAGAGAAAGAGGCTGCCTGTCCTGCCAAGGGGACATGGAGCCAGGCTTCTGGAAGCTCAGCACGCAAGACGAGGTCCTCACTGTGAGCATCACAAAGAGAATTGAAAATGAGGAGGGGAAATAGAATTTTCTGTGTGCACATGTGCACGTGCGAGTAGTGGGGATGTCTGAGTAGGCAAAGCAGGTTTTTGGGAGCAGGAAGCAGACAGGTGAAATAATTTGACTGTTTCCAGAGTAGCAGTGGGAATGTGAGAGCCATGTGGTGCCCCATTCACTATGGCAAACTTGTGTCTGAGTGCCTGTTTATTCCAAGGCCCATTCCCCAATGCTGCTTCTTTATCCTGTGGTCCTGTTCAAAGCACTGTTCTGCTGGCCATGATCCTTAAAGATGCTGAGTGTTTGCGACTCCAGATGAAATGATGAGGGTTCAAGTGATTGGCAGCCCCCAATGAAGCCTCCATGTTGTGCTCATCCTTCTCACTGCATTACAGGACGCCTTGCTCTCTCCACTAATACCATCTGCCCCTCTTGCAGCCAGAGCTCCTCCCATCTTCCTGTTGCCAGAGAAACAGCCACCTTGGCAACCTGCTGTCATCCTTGAAACACACATGGAAAAGTCCTCCTGATTGTTGTGTTTGATCCTTCAGGCAGATCTGGAATATCACTCAAACTGACATGCATCTCCTGTGACACGATTACCTGGGGGACAACGGGTGCATATGCATGCAGGGCGTGTGTGTGTTTCTCTGTGTAGCTGTGTGGGACCATGGTAATGTTTGAGGGCCTGGCAGTATATGGACTTTTTTTATTATTCTTTGCTCGCTCGAAGAAGAAAGGAGAGTTCTGGCTTGGGAAAAAAAAACCAACAGACAATAAACAGAAATGGTGTTCATTTTCAGCAGCCTCTGTGCTTCAGGACCCCCAGCCTCTCCTGTTTTCTCACCTTTGTGTCCCCAGAATAATCACGAACAAGAGCTTGTGGTTGTCAGGCACCTAAACAGTCTTGGGCGATGCAGAGCACTGCCCCTTACCTGTGGTCCCCCTGGTGCACAACATTGTTCCATGTGGCAAAGGGGTCTTTATTCTACATTCTGGGACAATTTTGGAGCAGAGGGAGGCAAGGGGCATTGGCATTCTTCACTACTGCCTTACACAGGGTAGGTAACATCAAAGCCTGTCTCTGTAAGCCTGAAAAAAAGAAGATGATGCAGCTGCACTGTAGGGATTTCAGGGGAAAAGGATTTTCTGTTTGCCCAAGTTAAGGTCAGGAACTTCAAAATTTTGGAGATGGCAGAGATTCCTAAAAAATGTCAGGCATGAGATGGGGTACAACCCAGTGGGTAATTAGTTGTCTTAAACCTAAGTATTTTATTTGACCCCTACTTTCTTCTCTCTTCTCTGTGCAGAGCCTGGATGTGCAGCAAGTGGATGTCTATTCTAGCCTCGAGAACAACATAAACAACCCATCACACAGAAAGAATCCTCCAGGGAAGGTAAGGGCTAGGGCTGTGTTTCTGGAAAGTTCCCATATGCCCTGGGCACAGGGAGAAAGAAACCCCACTCAATCCCATGAGCTAGCAGGCAGTAAGTGTATCTCCAGTCCCACCAAAAGCGGAAAACGGGATGTTTTTCACTCGTCAGCTGGGCTGCACATGTAGCCTATCTTCCCTCTTCCAGCAGAACCCTGGCTCCTGCAGCTCTACTGGTTCTGGCACTCATGGTTTTGTGCAGATGCTTTGCTGTATGATATATGCTGAAAGGCATTGAGGGGTTTGGGATCACTGCTCCCTCTGAACGAGATGGGCATTCATGAAGAGTTGGGCAGGTGCTGGTCCCATTATTGCCCTTTCCAGATTATTTAGGCAGCTGAGACATCCTCTGGGCTGAAGGAATCTGTGCACCAGCAGCAGACCCTGAACACAGCTTTCCTCTCACCAGCATTAAGAACCTGAGAGCCATTTCATGGTAGCAGAAGCTAAGATGGTTTGAGCAGAGGCTGGGCTTATACAATCTCTGCTGTCAGCTCTCGTGCCTGGGAAAAGGCAGTGTGGGTATGTTTTGGACTTGGATCTTCTTGTTGGGCTGAGAATTATTAGTGAGAGACAAGGAACTAAATTCACTCACAGTGAAAATAGAGGCAACTAGGAATATGCAGGTGTAAATTAGTTGTGGGGGCCACATGAAGCAGATCAGAGGCCCACACAGCCTTCTACCCTGCCTCTGGCAGGCATCAGCTGTTCCATATGGACGAAACTTGCATCAGGCACTCCAGGGAACACTTCCTTCCTGTCCTCAGAACTTGATTTTTCTTTTCTTCTCCAGACCTCTTATCTGCTTAAAAAATATATTCTATTTCAATGCTAGAAAATGTTCCTGAAAAATGTCTGCTGCTTCCTCTCACGAATGTTGTATTGGGGAGAGATCCCCTGGTTGCACCATCGCTCTCTTTTATGAAGGACAGTATTTTCCAGTATCCAAAACATTTTCACAACTCCCACCTTTTAGGAAAAGGTGGTCTAAAATCAAGTAGCCCCCTTTGTGTCAGAGCTACTTGCCTTGTGGTCTGGTCCCATGGCCACTGGCCTCCTGCAGTTACTGCTGTGGCACCACCATGGTGGTGGTAGCAAAAGCAGGGGCAGGTCCCTGGCTGTTGAGGGGAAGGATGGGTTGTTCTGTATAGGCTTGTCTTATATGATGCACTGGAAAAGACAGCATCCCTGCATTTGTGTTTTGCTGCATTTTGAATTAGTTGGATAGGGTCCCTCTTTCTGATCCTTTTTATTCTTCTCTATGCCTTTACCAGCTGCCCCCTTTGAAATGATTCAGTCTGGATGGTAAGATGAAGTATATGTGGGGTTTTTCCCTACGACGGAGCTGTCTGGGCTGTGCTGAGTTGCTTGTGTGTGGCCCACACCATTCAACCACCGCTTGGAGGGACAGAGAGTCTGTAAAACAGAGCAGCAACAAAGCAACAACAGAGGAGCATCTGTGAGTGGGTCTGGTGCCGGCAGTCTTGGCCAGGGTGGGGTAAAGGTCAAAGCAGAGATGGGAGAAAGAGAGGAGAAGAAAGCAAAGAGGGTATGGGATGAACTCTCACACTGAGAGCAGACAACTCCAAGTGTCCTCAGTTCTTGTGCTGGTCTGAAGGAAGGGAAATGTGTGTGGCAGGATCCCATAAGCTCAGCAATGGAGAATTTGCACTATCCACTATGGTTGCAAGCATCTTGATCAGCTTCCCTCAGTCATCCTGGGCTGTGACCACCTGAGACACTTGTCCTGCAGCTGTCTTTGCCAGAATATAAGAGGGTGTTTTCCCTAAGAGTGAGACTTGTGGGTCAGTGGGTTTGGCCTGTGAGCATGAGCTGAAATTGCTGAAGAGTGGCTGACTCTGCTTCAGAGGGCCCAGCCCAACCCTTGCTGCGGGATGCTGCACCTAGAGGGGGAGCTGTAAAGAAGCAGGGTAGAAAGCCTTTGGAAAGATCATTTGCATGATGTCACTCTGGACTGTCGGCCAGTTTGGATAGCAAGGGGTTAATCCTGCATGCTTTGGAGGTGCCTCCACTCAGCACTTCTGTAGTGTTTCCCTTTGGTGGTGGCAAGAGAGAAAATGCTAGTGTAGGTAGGGCTTAGTTCAGCTGGTGGCATTTCAGCTGCTTGCTGTGTAACCTTGCTTACAGCAGGCCTGTGCCACACAGCACTTAAAATATCAGTCTGTCAGCGCCTTGTCTACACAAGGAACGGTCGTGAGGAATAGACTCAACTGTTGAAAAAACAGGATTGAGGAGGTCAGGGAATTCCTCCTTCACAGAATCCAGAGTGATTTATTTTCTTACTGAGTCCAATTTTCCCTCCCCTCCCTGTCTGACAGTTTTTTTGGGGAAGAGTGACTAGTAAAGGAGGCATCTTTATCCCTTGGGCTGGATTAGTCACGTTCGTCCCTGGTGGAGCAACATTTCTCACTGTAGTGGCTTCTGTTTCAGCAGATCACTTATAGCCATTTCTAACAGAACAAACGTCAGTGTCTGCTTATTAAGAATTAATTCATCATCTTTTGAATAATTTTCCTCCATTTCTTTTTTCTCCTTTTCATCATTCTGCAGACACCTAAGAAGCAAGAAACTCTAGAAGAATCCTCTGATACATTGTATGAGAATATCTAACAGGGAAGATATCTGACCCTATGTGGACCAGACATCTCTCTGTATGGCAGAGCTACTCTCTTACATCCCAGATGAGATGCAGATACATGCAGAGATCCACAGTGACTTCAGAGCACAACCACGAGGGAATTGTGAACCCCTGGCTCCTTCTAAACTGCCCTTCATTAACAACAGAATGTATCTGTTAAAATCCCTCGAGGCTCAGTCTGCATTGATGCAGCAAAGCTGTTTGATGCAAAAGAAAAGCTGCTTTTGTCAAGCACTTATCTTGGGAATGGGCAATATGTGAAGGTTTCTCTCACCTGCCCCGGCTGAAATACTTAACTCTCGATTCTCTGCAAGTGGTAGGACAATCCAGAGACCTCTCTTCTTGCTGGCTTGACGTTCCGATCCTGACCTGCCGCCGTCCATCTGATCCTGTGCTTGTGGCTTTGCCGAAATGGCCATCAGGACTTCATGCATAGTTTAACGAGATCCAAGCATCCACCTGCCCATTTTCCCTTTCTCAGGAACCCCACAGCAAACACGCTTTCTCATAATCTGCTAATCCCATCAAGTAGTCACAGATGCCTGCTGTGACCTTACTCGGGCGGCTCAAATCAGTGCCTCCAAGTAAAGGCTTCCCCTTCAGCAATATCAGCAGTACACGGTGAGGACTGGATGCACTGGCAGAGATAAAGGCGGAGAAAAGGAACACAGAGAAAATATCCCTTCCTGACAACATGCCTCGGTGACAGTGCCCATTCCAGAACAAGAAAGAGGAACAAGGAGGTGGGAACGTGAGGAAACTCCCTTGCTGGGCTGCATAAGCCAGGCGGGTCTGGGGCCAGGTTCCAGCCCACAGAAGTCCAAGCGGAGCTCCACAGTTTCCTTTTCTTCTTGGCAATGGGCGTTGTTATCACTTGGGATTTTGAGCCTCCGTGGGAGCAGGCATGGAACCTCTGCCCCACCAAAACCAATAGGTTTGCCTTTGTTTCACCTGGCCGCTGTAAAGAGTATAAAGCTCCTTTACCCCCGCACCATACATTATTGGCCAGGGAGACCAGTTCTGAAACTTAGAATGACTGGGGGAAGGAGGAGGGAGGCCTTAGAAGTGAACTTTCTATCCAAATTCTTTCTTCCCTGTCAACTGGAACTTGCCTGCCATTTGTGCTGATGCATATTCTGGTTGTGATAGGGAAGAAGTTACATTAAATATCCGTATAACACGATCAAACCAGCGGATCAAAAAGCTGAGGCTGTTTTATCTCATTTTAAAAAACAACAACGAAATAACAACCAAACAAAACCAACCCAAAATAAGAATATGCAGCATAACTTGAGAGGAATCATAGAAACCTCTTTAAAGAAGAAGATCAAATTAAAATTGAGCTCCAGGGTCATAGGACCCTCTCTAGCTGAAGATAATGTTGCTATGTATCAGAGATAGAGGCTATGGAAAATGTCTCCGGGGCCTCCAACCTTCCTATGCTATGTTTAAAGAGATAATCCGCTTATTGCTTTGCTCTTTTTATTAGAAGAGATTTCAAACATGCAATTTGGACTTTCTTTAACCACAGAAAAATGCTCTTTCTCTTCCCAGTGCTGAGAAATTCATTTCAGAAAAAGCAATGAATGGGCAACATGGCTTATTAGACCCACTTATAATTTGTTAAGTGATCCCAACAATTGTAAATATTTTTGATGCAAAAAGTTTTAGATTTTACTAATATGACCAGGAAACATTTGTGTTCACAGAAAAATTTACAGAGGATTGTAGGGGTATAACAATTCCTTTCCTTAACAAATTTGAAGAAATGATGAGATGAATTATAAATATGTTGCAGTATGGCAATAAAATATTCAGCAGATGCTGGTGGATTAGATGAAAAGTAAAAACTTTCAAAATAATGATGCTTAGGTTTTGTGTTTTGTTTTTTAAATTTTATAAATGCTAAAATACTGGGTGCTACTGGAAATTTCCTGGCAAGGATCTCTCTTTGGAGCGAGTTGATTTGTCTTGTGTTTCTGTTACCTTTTTAAGTAGCATGTTTCTTACATTTATGCCTGAACAATTCTATATATTAAATAGCTGAAGCTGTTTAAAATAAAACATGAGAGAAAGAACAGTATTTGGAATGGAAAATGCTATTTTAGAACAGTCAGTGCTAAAGTACTGGAAGAATCACACCAGGTTTTGATCAATTAAGTGAAAAAGTAAAAATTTTCAAGCAACACAGGCAAGTGTGGGGATTTGGGCTGTGATCCAAACCTTGTCAAAGTCGGGGTGGGGGTCGCTGTGTTGATTTCAATGGCTTTTGGGTTGGCCCTGTGAGGAAGACTAAAAGGCTGCTGCATGAGAAAAAGGAAGTTTAAATCTATGTAGCCACAATCTAAAATCGCTTCTTTAGCATCATGCACCATGGGCAGCCACGACAGCAACAGTGTGTGTGAGAGAGAAAAGCATAAAGCAGAAGGCTGTGAGAGCAGGGATGTTTTTAAATGGTATAGGGTTTTCCAAGGTGGTATGAGGAAATGCCTGAAGGCACAGGTAGGGGAGACGAGGAAATATAGTTTATATAATATTGGTATAGCTACTTTGTAGCAGAGATTTGTTCAGGGAAAAGGCAGTCATTTGATCTTTTTGTTGTCATTTGGTCTTTTTGTCTTACCTGTCTCTGTGGCCCATGAGAATAGGTGCAGGAAATGAGTATTACTAGCAAGAGGAAACATGTTCATTTCTAAGTGTTAGGCAATTGGGGAAAAAAAAAAGGAAAATTATGGATCAGTTTCCCCAGCTCCACAAATGTGAGAAGCAGTGACTGGCTTATGGTGTTCACCCTGTACATTTTGCTTTAAACTGAATGCTGAGCATGGATTCCTCTTAAAAACTGTCTCTAAGAGCCTCAGCTCGCCCCAGGATGGTGCTGTTATGCACAGAGCAGGCTTCCTGGTTATAGTGTGGAGTGGAAAAGAACTGCCTGCCTTCTTCTAAAGGAGGTGCTGTGTTAGGACTAGGATCCTTTGCCCTCTTCACCAGACGCGAGCCTTTGGTCCTGAGAGTGCATTGCTGCAAAGGGTATTGGTGACACTGAGGTCATCTATTCCCTTTAAATGGACTCCTTCATAATGCTTTACAGCAAATCTTCATTTGAGAAGGCAAAAGCCAGGGTGCACTTGAGAGGTTTGTTGGTTTGATCTTTTTCTGCAGAGGACAAGCCCTTGCAAGGGTACTATTTTGTCATACAAAGCAGTGCAAACTATATTTTGCCTTTATCTGCAGACAAGACCTTACTGTGGTGGATAATGCCAGTAAAACACATGTCCAAAGTTTTCTCCTTCATCACTTCTGTCTTCTCTTCTTTAGCCTTCTCAGGGGTGTCTCTGCTGCAAATCATCTCTAAATACCCAGCTAGGGCTGGTTCTTCATCAAGGAAAGTGCTTGACTGAACATCACCCAAGAAAAATGGTTACTATGGCTCTGGTTTGCACTGCTGTCCTACCCAGCAGTGCCCAGTGGGTGTGCGAGTCTGGGCCAAGGGCAGGGATCTCTTGTTCCAGCTGGGCTGTCTCTTGGAAAGACTTGGTGTTCCTTCAGCCCTTGACCATGCAATACTATGACCCTGTGAGACAAGGATTTAGGGAAGGCAGTGAGCGAAGCCACCAGATGGTGCCCTAGGTCCTCTCTGCTCTCTTTCCTGTCCCCTGCGTGCCCACATGCCCCCGCCAGGTTCCCTGGGTAACCCCAGACCACAGACTCCCCGGGGGTGGGCAGCTACAGCCATGCGGAACATCCCCAGCCATGACTGTCTCCTACCCCTGGGGCTTGTGACTCTGACACTCCCCAAAGGTCTGTGCCACAGCCCAGGTGCCACCAGCACCTGTGAAGAGATGGGGACAGGACAGGCTCCCCTCTTTTGCATCCATGATGTCTGGAGCAATCACTTCATCAGATACCAACGTCTCGGCACAGGGCTGCCCATGCGAGGGACAGGAGAGTGGCTGCTGACACCATGATTGGGTCAGAGTGGCATCTGAAATGCAAAATTAGCCAGATGTTGGGAGCTGCTTAGAATTGCCACCACCTTCTTTCACCATTTGGAAATGGCATCTTATCTTGTGTTTGGGAAAATTTACTGTGTGTCCGTGGTGAAAGAAATCCTTTGCACCGTATACTGCTTTTCTTCTTTACTATGTCAGGAAACTGATGAAGGCTCAGATATTGCTCTTTCTATGTTTTGGGATTCTGTGGTGGTCAAGATTTACAATGCACAGTGAAGTATCATTGAGAGTTTATAAAGAAAAAAGGAGCAGCTCAGAGAGCACCAGTGATCTCCAAGAGAAGAGACTAAGGTGGACCTTCAGTGTCTTCTCTTGCTTGATTCTAGGGTAAGCCGGTCTCCACTTACTGTGAGGGATGAAATGTTTTTCTTTGTTAATGATCAAGTAGAAGTGCAGATTACTATTAGAACTAGTATGTCACTAAGTCCTTCACTACTAATAACCAGGCCTGTAAACCACTGGAATGTGTTGCGAGCTGTGGATCTTCAAGGTTCACAGCATCTGTGCATCACAGAGCTGCAACTACACAGCTACCTGGGGACAAAGTGTGATGGTGCTTTGACAATACCAGGCAGGTTCCTCTGGAAAGTGACACGGAGGAGAAGCCACCAGCTTCTGAGGCAAGGACTGTTTCAGCGCAATGGGAGAGCTCCCGTTCCAGGAGGAAATCTTTCTCACTAGCTGATGAACCTCTCCCAGAGCTCCTCTTTCCCTTCAGCTTTTTGAAATATGTGGGTTGTGTTGTATCGCTCTAGGCCACATGAAGATTTGGATATACAGCTGGTAGGGCCAGGCAGGTCAGCCACCCTGCTTTAAGGAGTTAGAACGTAATTATCCAAATTGGAACAGGGTGAACATGAAAAAGCTAACATATGGGCTTCTTCAAAACGTTATGTCTTTTAATAACCTGTCAGGGCCTCTGGTTTCTATCCCATCTGAAAGATTCATCTGCCTACAATTTTGTGCAATGATATCTGAGCACTTCCAGCGCTAATAATTGTATCCAAAATACCTGTGGCACAGTGAGCTTCCCTCCCTTGTGAGAGAATTAGTGCTGTAATGCCCATAATGGTGCTTTTGGCACTGACATGTGCTGTTAAAATCAAAGGTTTCAGAAGTTCTTGCAAGGCTCAATATGTCATTTCAGCTTTATGCGTGGAAAAAAATGGAGACTCGGGAGCTTAAATGACTTTTCCAAAACTGCAGAGCATCAGAGGTGAAGTCTGGAACAGAATTCAGGTTTCTATGCTCTTATTTGTATCAGGTTGTCCAGGAAGAAGGCTGGGTAAGTAAGAGGTGCTGAGCTGCTTGTAGTTTAGGGAAAGTTTCTTCCTGAGTCACCAGCACTGGGTTCTGCAGCCCTTTGCTTTTCATTTTTGATTTCTCATGCAGGTATCAATCAGGCTCACATCTGCCTAGCTGAGGTCTGTTAGCTGAGGTAGCAAAGCTGCAGAAGAAGTTACTCCTCTCTTTTACAGAGGCATCCACCATTTTGGCAATAAGGAAAGCTCATCAGATCCAAATTACCATAGAAAGCCCAAATATGTATGCTGTAATTCCCCAAATAAATGTTTATAGAGGGAATGTGCTGAGCTCTTGCTCATCCAGCCCGTGAAGTCTTTCTGATTGCTGAAGAAGTTCCTGAGCTCACGGAGAGGAAAGCAAGTGACTGCAGCTGAGTTACAAGGGCTCTCTCCACTCCCAAAGAAGGGAGGCAGGGAAGTCCCTACCATCACGACAATTAGATGCTGGAGAAGGAGATGTGAGGAGAGGTGATAATGTTGATAATTACGTGAGTGGAGATGCTTGCCATTCTTTTTAATGTTTAAAGGAAACCAGAGTTTTTAGGTGATGTAATTCCTGCTCAGTTGTGTTGTTTATTCAAGCAATGCAGTGCAGTGTTGTGCTGGCATATGGGGGAGAGAAAGCAAAACTTCATCTTGGCTCCTGCTCTTGGGATTTCTGTACACTTTCAGACTCATTCAGGTAAAGAGAGGGTGTGAATCTGAAGTACAGCAGCTCTTCCAGCATGGCCCTCTGTACAGACAGGCCCTTTGCTAAGGAATGTGCAAAATGCAGGTGGTGGTTCTGAAAGAGCCACTTTAATAGAAGGAATTGTAACTGTTCTCCCCAAAAGATTTAAAATAATCTTGCTGTCCATAAAAATCAGGTTAGCTATTTTGGGTTCTTGCAGAGCTAAAATGAATGCAGCATCTCTCATTTCCAGTCATGATAAGTCACTAGATATCAATTCTTAATTGCTTGATTAATCTTGAATTTTCAGAGCTGACAGTGCCTGTCTGAGTACTTAGACAAGAGCTACATTTAAAAGAAAGGACAAAATGCTTATTTTTTCTTTTTTTTTTTTCTTTTCTTTAAGCATGGTCTGCAAGGTAAGAGCATGAAATTACAGAGAGATTTGTAACATATGTTGTCCTGAGAAAGATGGACCATTAAGCAGAGTGCAAATGAAACAGTCACAGGTTTGTGATAAACTAGGGGGGGTGATGAATTAATTTTAGCATATGCTTCAGCAATTCCTTACAAGATTATGTCAAATATTAGTACACTTATATTTGCTGTATGTTTGTGTGTGTTAGGCCATGTTTTTCATTTACATAAATAAGCAGAAAGGTTTCCTTCATGAAGATCATGACATTTCTGTGTAGAGAAAGGCAATTTAAGGTCAACACCTATGGGGGACTATACCTTTGTGTGCTTTGTGTATGGATGAACTGATAATGATCACTGCACATGCCTCCCTAAAGGGTGGTGTTAAAAAAATACAGATAAAAAAAAACCCCCCAAAAACCAACCAACAACAACTACAAAAAACCCCCAAAAACCCAAATAAACCATTCAGACTCCCTATAGAACATTTATAAAATTGTTTGGGCTTTTTTTCTTTTTTTCCTGGCTTTTTCCCCCCCAGCAATGAGTGTGTGGCACATCCAGGCTGAGCAGTGACATGGTGTATCAGCCCTTGCTTGGAAGCAACATATTCTACTGTCAGGTCTCCTTTTCTGTATGACAGAAATATGGCAGGCTAGAATATATGATGGCACAATGTGATGTAAAGGTGTTATGGGTACAAGCTTTCCTATGTTACATCCTATCTTGGTCTCATCCCTCTAATTATGGAATATTAAAATTTTTTTTCATTCCAATTAATCTGTATCTGGATGCCACAGACTTCTCGGAAGAGGTTAGTGCTGTCCAAGACATCTATCAAAGGTCTGTGTAATCCAAGTGAATGTATATTAAAACATCACTGCTGTTTTTTCCAGATGATGAGCCAGTGACATCTCAAGGAAATCATAGTGATAAAAGGGAAAAATTCTGACAATGGACCTTCCCCCCCACAACCCCTCTGAATACAAGACTCTATCCATGCTTACCCACATGGTTATTTTGGTCTACAAGTGTCTCCAGCAATGGTGTGGAAAAAGGAGATTTCCATGTACTGGGCTGAGACCTATTGCTCTGCAGGTGTCCCAGTCAGTGAGCAGTTCCATGGTCCCAAAGGCATATTGTCCTCATGTAATCTTTTCCTGCAGTCAGAGTTTCTTTAGTGGTTTTTTGTGTGCTTTGCTCCGTAGTCTTTTGTGAATCAGGTGTTGGGAGCTCCTGTGGGATCCCATCTTGCAGTCTTGTAGATTAATGTTTCCTTTACTTAATTTACTTACATTTATACCATTTATATTCACTCAGACAACCCTAAACAGTCTTTCTCGCTCCCTGGTGCTTCTGCGCCCCTGAAGTTCTCATATGCAATTCCCGTGATGCTCTTCACAGTTGTTATTTGGCCAACCTACACAGGCTGTAATCCCTTCCAGCTTTTTATGTTCCTCTTTTTTTATTTCCCTCCAAGTTGTTGACATCTAGCTAGCACCGCGTTGTCCAGAACTAAACATGTCTTCGAACTGCGGTCTCACTACTATATTAAAAAATGGGACTATTGCCTCTATCTCTGAGAAGAGGTCTCTGCCTTTACAACCCCAAATTAAATTAACTGCATGATTTTTGCTGCCATATCACATTGCAAAAACATATTAAATCTGCTGTCTACTGTCTCCCCGAGGTTTTCTGGCATTTCTGCTTTCAGTGCTTGAGCACAGATGATTCCTCTCTTCACCTCAGTTTCTGTCTTTCAGTAGCTCGTATGTTGTACCTACTGCCTTTGTAGACACGTGGGATCATGCAGGGTTCCTCTTTGAGGAACAGCAGTGTGATTCCTTACACATAAGTAAATTCCCTCTATTTTTTTAGCATGAAATAGTCTGTCTCCACCATTTCCCTTCCAAGCTGTCCTATGATAATCTGCCTCAGTGCAATTAAAAGCCGTGTTACTCTTTTTGGTTTCCAGATTTCCCTATTTATAACTGTATAGAGCGCTGGCCTGTATGTTAATAATCTGCCACAATCTGTTTGAATGTCGCATACTGAGGATCACAGGTTGAAAATCTTTTTCTGGAGAAAGGAAAAAGCTGTTCTTTCCTTAGGAAGTTGCTGTCCCAAATGTCAAGAATATGGATTAGCTTTTCTTTGGTGGGGAATAACATAGTAAAATGTTGCTTTGTGCGGGAGGCTATTTCTATGGGTGGCTCAACACTCTGAAATTAGCTTCCTTGGGAAATAAGGTCTATCTATCACATAAACTGCCATTGTCCTCATTTTGTATGGTATAAACACAGAGCAACATGAATAGAGGAAAGGGGATGAAACCATCACGAAACCAAAACTTTGCTCCATGCATCATTTTCTTCCTGGGGAGAGAACAAAAAAAAATAAAAAGAAAACCAAACCCTTCATATGACAGATGGTAGTCAGATCAGCTAATGCAGTCCTAGAAGATACTTGGATGTTATGTTTATGAAAACAGTGTAAGAAGTGATACAGAGGGGAATACATTTTATCATATTCTACTTCATAGATAAGAGAATATGGAAGAATCGGTTAAGGCAAGACATTAAAACGGTATTGTAGCCATGATGGTCCAAAGATCCTAGGGAAGCAAGGTTTGTGGTGAAAGGTAATATCTTGTATTAGATCAACTGATAGAGCTAGAAAAAGCAAACAAGCTATTGGGCTCGGGGTCTTTTTATCAGATCTGATAGAAAGCAGCAATATTCAAGCTAACTACAGGTTAGATGCAATTGCTCTTGGTTTAATCTAATTATATTAATCAATTGGACCACTTGAGAAAATAAAAAAAAGAGCACCTATGAAGTGGAAAAGGGTGTAAACAGCAGTGACTGACAGGCTGCTGGTTCTCTGATGGACCACTAGCGAAAAAGGGCTGTTTGTGCTGGTGACAAAGGAGAGGTCAGCGGGGAGGCTGTAACAGGCTAGGCAGGCAACATCTCCCTTAAATCCATAGCTTTAGTATCGAGGGATTATAAGTTTTAATGCCAAGCTTTAGCTTTTGGGAGGGTTTTGGTCTCCTTTGGGGTAAGGATTGAGGCGTTCAAGTTGTTGCTGTCTGACAAATACTCCCCTAATGTCCTTTACTGACTGACTGTATATGCTCATTGTAAGTCAGCAATTACTTAGTTTCATTCACATGGTTTCTGTGGGGGTATCTCATGTGCTGGATGAAGTGATGAACTGTAGAGATTTGGGACAAGTACATGCAGGAACAAAGAATTTTGGCAGCTTTGCTATGGGAGGAATGGCATTGATTATGCTGTCTGTGGAGCAATACTGATGTATTTCATTTTTGATGCTCTGGTGGTATCTGATTCTATTTCTTACGTTTGCATCTGTGGATTTGCTTCCTGTAATGAGTTGCAAAAGGGAGAGCCTGAAGGTTAGGAGGGGAGACATGGGGGGAAAAACCACCCTTTCAGAGCCAGTAGTTTAAGAGATTATTTTATGTGTGAATTTTAGCGTGGAGTATTGTCACTAGCAGGAGCACATGGTTGCAGGAGAGACTGCTACAGCAGAGACTGTAAAATAAAAAGCAGAAAAACAGATTGGCAGAAAGCTAATGTGGTTAGAGACTTTGCCAGTCCCTGTTAATTTTGGTAGCATTAGATGAACACCAAATAAACCTTGATTCTTTGAAAAGCTATTTTCCAAAATTGCTGTTGTTGCTGTCATATCTTTAGTGTAGTAAATTTGTATCTATTTTATGGAAGAGTGACCTTCGTCGATAAAGCAGATCACCAGTGTTCCCCTCAGGTGTAACAATTTCTGCAGGACTGGCTGAATCTCACAGCCTTGTGTTGTGAATGGCTGCTGGTCTTATTGCATCTGCTTTATAGAGCAAGTTTGGTGGTCTGTAGGTTCTTGTGTATGTGCTGGCTTGTGGGGTGCCACTTTTAATGTCAGTTGTGGTGTCTAGGAAGCTGATGCCAGTGGAGGTGCAATCGTGGGACAGCAGGGAACCTGCTCATTGAATTGGTGGTTGTATTTGATGAGGGAATCCAAGGTTTCCTGAGCTGTCTGCATTTTTGATAGAAATGTCACCTGTGTTTCCTCTACAAGGCCTGGCTTGGTGGTGTTGTTTTTCAGTCTTGGATTTTGAAGAAAAATGGCATATTGGGGTTTTAAAGATGTGCAGGAAGGTAATCTCTCTCTGCCCCCTACTTAGAGTTTGGCAAACGAAAGATGACTAAATGCTCTCTGAAGAAGAAAGCTGGATGCTTGCTGCGTGATGGAGCAGACACAAAAATTTCAAATGGTTCAGAACCAACAATACTGAATGTATTAAAAAAAGAAATCCTTTGGGAGCTGTTAAATACGAACTATTTGACAGCTATCGGGAAGTGCCTGACCACAGGATCATGGGGGGACTCTTCTGGGGCAGCATCATGGTCTTCTTCTTGTAGCCGACTACTAGGGTTTGTCTGTTCAGCATGCTCAAAGGCAGGATGCTGGTCTGATCCAGTACTGCTATTTCTCAGATCTCTTCTCGAGAAAACTAGGGGTTTTCCTCTCTTTCATTGCGAGCCCCAACTAGAAAGCCCCAACTAGAAACATAATTCCGTTTTTATTTACTTTCCTGACTGCTGCGGCAGGCCCGGGCCTGTGCACCAGGGCCCCAAGCGCACCAGCAGCAGCCTCAGGAGGGGCGCAAACCCCCTGCTCGGGGCTCCGTGTTACGCTCCCAGAGCGGGGGCTCTGGCGCGGGGGGCAGGACGGCCCGCAGGGCAGNCCCGCCGCCGCCGCTCCGCCAGCAGCCAGTCGGGCCTGAGACCCGCGCCCGGCTGCGGGGCCTGCGCCGAGCGCCGGCGGAGGGCGGGCACGGGAGAGCAGCAAGGAGGAGCAGCGGAGACCGAGCCCGCCGCGTCACATGAGCTGACAGGACCTGCTCCCGTTCCCGTTCCCCTCCGCGTAACAAAGACTCGGGAGCTCCTGTGCCCGCCGCGGGACGGGNCCGTCTGGACCTCCACGTCGTGACCTTTCTGGCTGTTAAAGAAAATATTAAGGTGATCTTTATTTTTGCTAAAGCGCTGTCCTGCTTACGAGCGTCCTTTCCCAAGCCAGATTACTCCCGGCGGTGGTAGGCAGCCCCCCGCCCACCGGGGTTTGCCCGCTGGGACAGTGG
>VWZW01000237.1:397924-460698 GCA_013397115.1 Edolisoma coerulescens | reverse complement strand
CCCCTCCCCCGGGTCCCTCCGCCGCCTTCCCGCGTGTGAAGGACGGGCAGGGGCTCGGGCAGCCGGGCAGTCCCCGCGCGTGGGGGTCTGTCCGTCTCGTTAATCTCCAGTTCCTTCATGTGCTTTCATTTTTTACGGCAATCAAACAGTTAAAANCTCGAGCCGCCGGGGTTTACGGCTGCAGACTCCCGCTGGGAGCCCCGGCAGCCGCACCGCCGGGGGAAAAACACCCCAGCAAGGCTGGCGTCGGAAGCCTCTGCTTGTTTGGGAAGCCTTCTCCCCTGGCTGTGGGGCTTGAAGGGGTCCCGGGGGCATAGATACCAGGAGAAGTTTGTGGGTGGGTGAAGGCAGTCCTGGGCATGTTTGCTGGGGGTGCAGGAGGGGCTTGCAGGGAGGTGGCACGGTGGCACGGCTGATGGGAATGAGGAGGACAACCTGGGCAGGGTGCTTGGCCCCTCTATTGTGTGTATGGTTCAGTGCGATGCTGCTGAAGTGAACAGTGTGAGGGATGGTGTGGGGGTTTTTTGGTTTTGGTTGTTGTTGAAGTGGGGGTTTTCTTGATTGTTGTTGGGGATTTATTTTGTGTTGTTTTGTTTTTTGGTGGTTTTTTTTTTTGGTTTGTGACACTGTGTGCTGTGATATGAAAATAATCTCTTCTAGGCATGGTTAGCATCTTCCTTCATATGCCAAGTGGCCACTGGCTTGAGTTTTAACGGAGGCGCCCCTAAACCCTGGCTCTGCCCAACTGGGAGTGTCCCTGGGAAGGAGTCTTCCTCTGCGTGGTTATTTTGGCTTGTGCCGATGGAGAAGAAAACACAGTTCCCTTTCAAAGGGAGATGCTTGGCCAGCCTTTATGATTGTGTTAAATCTCCTTAAGCCAAAATTAAACATAAGTAGAACTATGAGGTGAGGAGAAACAAGCCACCTGCTGCCCTCTATGTGCCAGGTGCCTGCGAGGGCAGAAGCAGTTTCTGGCAAAGCCATTTGTGTTTGGGTGGTGTATTGCATGACTGTGGTTCAAGCAGTAGGAAACTGATGGCATGCCAGGGAAGGTGGTGAGCCGTGAGGAAGCCAAGGGTGTGTAGCACCTTCCAGTGCAGCTGATGTGTCCTGAGGTGTTTCACAGCTCCCCTTGCTGCAGAGTTTGGAAAGAAAAGGGGTGCATGAGCGAAAAGGTTGGGCAGATACTGCTGTTAGCCTCGACTGTTCAAAGACTATGAAGTAGCCCACATGTACTGCCCCCACCCCACCATTTTTAAGGAGCTGGTGTCCTTCAGGGTAAACCAGATATGCAGGTTTATAACTGTCTTCATGCAGACTTGGACCTGGAGTTTATTTTTGATGGAAGCCAAACATCTTAACCAGTGTGACTTCGGTCAAAGCAGCAAATGTTCCAAAACTGGGCAAAACTGTGAAAACAGAGAATACTGATTTTAATTGTGCATTTTTCCACAACTCCTTCTTTTCCCAAGATTTCTGTCCCAATTCTCCTCACTTTGTGGGTGTTTCTTGGTCATGGTGGGAAACTGAAGGTAACTTGTCAATAGCCAGCTCAAGTTATGCTGCTGAGGGCTGAGAATGTATCTGGTTTTTAATGTAACCAACTAACTGTATCCACAAGGGTCTGATCTGAGACCTTGAGAGTTTGTTTCATGTGGGTCATTAACTGCTGTGGAAGACTGAATGACTGTGGCTGACAACTTGTGTCTTCATGAAATAGGAGAAAAGGTTGGCTTTTTCTCTAGAGAGGATGGGAGGTTTGAAGTGAAAGTTAGTTCATCTGTCCCTTCCCTTCAAAAAAATGTACAGCACATTTTTGAAACTGAGTCATCAGGTACAATTTATTTCAAGTATTTTAAGCTGTTATGAGTTTGATGCACTTTGGCCACGTGCTCACTGGAAACTGTTAGACAGTCTTGTTCAGATTTGCCCTGGCTGGGCTCAGAAGAGTGATGAGGGAGTTTCCTTGCTGCAGCCCTTTTAGATCCGAGCAGAGCAGAGGTGTCTTAAAAGGGGTGGAATATTTTGATGTCCTGTGCTCCAGACAAACTGGGAAGGGAGCGTGCAAGGCTCTTGTCCACCAGCCAAGCGTGGATCTGCTATCAGCCTCCCACTGATAAACCAGAGTTACCTTTTGACTCTCTCTGGGCTGTGCTTCTTGAGAAGTATAGCACAGGATTGGGCACATGGTGTGTGGAGGGCAAATTCCCTCCAAAGTCACTTCGTCATGGAAGTCATAACAAGGATGCACAGATTCAGGAATGATTATTAGTGTCTGATGACCTGACCAGGACTGTGTGATGACACTGAGTAAGAGATAAAAGGTTTTATGTCCCATAAACTTGGTTCTAGCTTCAGGGTGAACTGCAAGGCTTTTGAAAATGTCTGAATTTGATGACTCTCTGGTAACTGTAAATAGGTGCACGCATTAATTGCTTGAAACAAGTCCTTAAAAATAAGAACAGACACAGATGCAGGCTATAGGCAGGAAAGTGAAAGAAGAGCTAATTGCTATTTTTCAGTGTATTTTTCAAATCACGTTTAATCCTGCATATATGATTCTGTGGGTGACCCAGCAGCTCCAGCAGTTTATTCATTTATTTAAAACAGCTTTGTAGTTCACCTTGAAAACCACTTCCTGCCATATGGTTATATTATTTCCCTATGCCACGTTTTTTGCTAATTATCAAGACCATTTGCTTTAAAATAGGTGTTTTTAATTTCACAGCCTTGTCTGCCTCTCCTGCTTGATCCTGCCCTGGAGTCAAGAGGCTGTGTCTGTTCATTCTCCATGGCAACAGGCTGTGATTTACTTATTTCAATTTAATTAAAAAGCAGATATCAAATTCTAGGCATTTTATATGTTCCTTATATTACAAAAATATCAGTGGATCAGTCTCCACAACAGATCTACCAGTCTCAAAAATAAAATTCTCGACCTAAGCCACTGGTTTCTTTCTCAGTCCATCCCCTTTGGAAGAGTTTAGGAGAGGGGGGAATGCTATAGCCTGTCCTCAGGTGAAGGTATTTGTACGCAGGCTAGAAATGAAGGCCTAAGTCCTGAATTAGTTTTTCAAGCTCTGTGATTGTACAAATACTAGTTTGTGTTAGTCAGGGGTAAGGAAACAAGGGCAATGACAGGCTGGTTGCTGGCTAAAGAGGGGATAGTGTCAAGAAAGGACCTTGGGGGTGGGTGGAGAAGCATGGTGAATTTACTAACCTACAGGTGTTAGGTTTGGTAGAAAATGGATGGAGTGGAAGCAGTGTAATTAACTGCCAAAATTAACACTCCTTTTTGACTTCAATACCAACACACCAATTCTTAATAGGATTATTTTCCCTTGAAGGGCCTGTTGAGATGACTCAGCCTTTGGAGTACCTGCATGCCAGTGGTGGTTGCTTCCTAGGAGAAGCTGTGCCTGCTGAGTTGTATAACTAGACTCAGGTGCTATTTCTGAGCTCTGATAATGTGTGGAAGAAGACAAGTTGGCTGTGCATTTTTATTAAGCCTTAAGGAGCAGTTATGTTCAGAAGAGTGCCTGCACAAAACTGCACCTTTGGATTTTTTTTCCCCCCTTTAGTGTTGCTACTCCCAGTGCTTTTTCATAGTCACGGCTGGCAATTTTAACAACAGATACAGGTTCTTGCTCCTCCTAGCTCTGCCAAAGCCCATGAGGCTATGTCAGAAAACACTGGACTCTCTCCTGGCTTGCTTATCTGCATCAATTAAAATTAGGTACGGAGTTTCTAGCTGCAGATTCCTGGTGATCATGCACCAACTGGGAAGAGACCTTCTTTGAGTCCATGAGGTAAGCAGTTAAGCCATGTTTACTAGGAAAGCGAGCATGTTTGGTCTGTGAGCGGTAAATCTGAAATCTCATGATGTTGTTCCTAATAACAACAGAATAAACCCAAGCAAAACCTCAAAGCACGCTTTTGTTTGTTACTGTGTTTAAGCAGATACATTGAAAGAATTTATATCCAACTGGCAACATTCTTAATTCTTTATTACTGGTTTTACTAGAGTACAGTCATGATCTGTATTCTTTAAGAGTGCATCTGTTCCTCTTGCTTATCCAGCTTTGAAGTAGACCTTGCTGATATTAATTTCTGTATAGCCTGTAACCTCATCTATAAAATGAAGGGAATACTTCATACAGGCAGCTGTGAAGTTACATTTATTGTCTGTAAATTGCTTCTAGTAATTGAGCAGAGGAGGTGGAGAGAAATAAAGACAGTGGAGTTAATATGGGCTTGGGTTTTTTTAATAAAAGGAAAGCGTTATTTTTGTTCATCTGATGATGTAGAAGCTAATGGGAAAAGAAAAATGCACCCTGAAACTAACTGTTAAGTTTGTAATGAAAACAGACATTTCTTTAACATAGTGATGAAGGCAGCCATCTTGTTTGATAATAACAGAGTCCAATTTAAAAATAGGGAAGATTATTATTGGAAATCCTGCAGTACCTCTTGTAGTTTCTGTCTAGTTTGTTTCTGCTCAGTTTCAGTGTTGTTTTTTATCTGCATGGCTGCCTTAATAAATGCTACTGGTAAGGACACCTTAATAATAGGTAAAACTACCTGTTTTAAGATTATCAGCAAACACCTCTATTGGAGGCTTTTCAGCTAGGCCACTTGTTTTGTGCTGACCAGTATCCTTGTTGGATGAAACTGCAATTTCACGTGGGTTAGGATGGCTTTTCTTGCTGTGGCTGACCCAATCTAACCACCCGTTCCTCCTAAGAGGGGTGATCATGCCTTGCTCCTGGCTCTGTGGCTGTATTCCTTGCCTTGTGGATACAGCTTGTTTAGCTTTCAGAAAGCTGACTTGCCCAAAACCATAAAAAAGTGAATTGTTTTCTCCTGGGACAGAGAGCTGAACCTGTTCACCAGGTTCAGACTCGTATCGGAGCTGCCGCAAAGGAGGGGCAAGATTTGTTTTGCCAGCAGTGAAAGGTAAGGAATGAAAGAAAGGTGAAAACGGGGCCCCTCTTTTTTGGCAGTAGTGACCTATTAGCCTGGTTCAGTTGTAATGTGAAGCCTCGCCCTCAAACCTTCATTTTCAGATCCCTCCCTTTCCCCTTGCACCTCTTCTTTCCCTCAGATATACTCATGTGCCTCCAGATGCTGACTTCATTCCCAAGCAGTATTTTCAAAAGGGGGAAAAAAGGGGAAAAGGTTGAGTTTCATTGCCTCTACAATCAGAGACATACTGTAGTTCCTGAGAGCCCACTGCTGTGAGCCTAAGAATTATTATTGTTAGGCTCATGTGTTATTATTAATGGACTCAAAAAATAGTAGCTGTAATCATTCTTTATGAGGGCAAAAGGAATCTGCCTGGTGGAATAGCTGTAGGCCAAGTTTGTAAAAGAGCTTCCCCAAACCTGGTGATGGCGGCTGTTTGGACCAAGACCCCTGGAGCTGGTGGGCCCGGGTGGTCTGGGGTAAATGACAAGGAGAGGAAATGTCTGGAGAATTTTCTGCATGCCATGGTGAGCCAGGCCTGGAGCTGGGTACCACGGCACCAGGAACAAGTCTCTCCATCTCCGAACTGTGGCTTGCAGTTGTTCCAGGTGCTACTGCCTAACTAGTTTTCAGACACCAGCAGAAATTGGGAAGGCCTTGCGGGACATTGCTGTGGTATTGTAGATCGGTGCCGTCTTGTTCCAGGGATGCGATGAAGCCAGGGGTGAGATGAAGCTCTGGCTCCACGGGAATTGGCCAAGGCAAACTTTGCTTCTGCTGACTGGCAGGGATGGTGTTTCTGCCTCGGCTTTGCCCCTGATGGATCGGTGCTGGCTGCAGGGAGGATGTGTGTCCAACGAGACACGTGCCCAAGCATCTGCTTAGCAGGGGCACAGTGCAGGTCGGAGTGTGCATTTGGAGATGAGATGGAGGCATCTGTTGGACTACAGCAATTGCCTTATGGCTAAAGGAGCAGAAACAGTGCCTGTCTGGTGAATTCTCTACAGCATGAAGGTGGAGATGATGTCAGTGAAGAGCAGTGTGCCAGAGGCAGCAGGATGCAATGAGCCTGTGCATGTGTGGACTGACCCAGCAGCTGTACTTGGCAGAAGGGGCAGGTTGCAATTGGTGTGGTGCACAAATTAGAAATGTTTGTGCAGCCATTTTCAAATAAGGAAAGCCATAGGGAGGGACAAGGGAATTCGCTCCAGCTTTGAGAGTTAGAGATTTGTTTCATGCTGTACTGTAGTTGGTTGGGTTGGGTTTTTGAAACATTTAAACCTAAATTCTTCTCATTAGTAGTCGAAGACATGGCAAAAGAAAGGTTATTGTAGGGTTGTGTCGCGTTGCATGGTGAGATTATACACTGGGTGGCTGTTACAGTGGGTTTGTGTTCCAAGGATGGAGTGAATAAAGGAAAGAATCAGTGCATTGATATTAAATAATGATGCCACTGGATATGGTGAGTACAAAGTGTCTTTGTTTTCAAGGCTATGTTTGGGGTTTTTTTAAACTGACACATTTATAAGCCAGCTGCAATACTTTTTTTAAAGATACGTTTGTAAGAGTGGGAGCAATATAGAAAGTGCTGGAAGTAATCTCATTGAGAAGTATGGGTTTTTTCCATTCCTTTGCACATGCATGCAGCCTCTGGGGAAGATGTTAGTGAAGGAACTTGGATTATGAGGGTCTTCTCTGGAGCTGCCATTGTTCTGATTGATGTAGTAGGTATTAGCTGGGGGATGTGTACAGATGCATGGGCTGTCTGGGGTTTCATCTCTGCAGTCTCCCTTTTTTTCACTCCTCCTGGATGGAGATACGTATCCTGGCAGATTTATCTTCCACCTACATCTCTTTCTCTTCTCGTGTAAATACTTGCTGACTTCTTTGTTGTTATTGTTGTTCTGGCAAATCTTCTACTGTGCTTGTAATGGGTGACTCTTTTTCCTCTCGCTCATGATGATGGGTGTTCCTGTAAGCCGGTCTCTTCCTGGATCACCTTGCTGAATTTTCATGCAATTTGCCCTGTCTGGGGGCAACTTATCTGCTCTTGTGGTGGTTGCTCTAGTAAAGACCTGGATATTGTAGCTGACTCCAGCAGTGCTCCAGCTGCCCTTTGGAGTGCGAAGGAATGCAGTAAAAAAAGCAGCCGTTTCGGGGTCCTGTTTGTCCTCAGACCTGAAATGCGGAGAGCATGTTAGAGTTCCCATGTAGGACTGCAGTAATTAAATAGTACTGGAGGGAGAGGGAGTAGGAGAGCATGTGATGGTCATTTCAGATAGATTAACAAAGAGGGGCTATTACAGTGCCAGCAGAACACATCCTAATCTGGAGGTTCCTAGCCAGGAAATATTTTAAAAAGCTATTCCAGAGAGTAAGAGGGAAGCCTGAGAGGTCTGTGCTGTAATTAATTGCTCAGATGCCACTGGAGGAGCAGTTTGAAGAAGGGAACTCATATGGGAGCCGGGTGTGGCGTAGAGGGGGAAATGGGAATTTCCTGACTTTTGTTTGCAAAGCTCAAGTATAGAAGAAATTTTAGACAAAATTGGTGCAAAGAAGGGCTAAAATTAATAGGTAGTTCCATTTTATTTTCTTTTGCACTGCTTGCTCCTGGCTAGTGTTACTTGAACATCAATTGAAGCAGTACAGAGCATGCTTGGGAACTGGAGACATTAAGCAGAAAGAGAGAGCGAATCTGATTAGCTTTGCTTTTCGAGCATTAAGCAGAAAGACGGGCTGAAATGTGATTGCAAACAGATAATAGCAGCAGGCTCCTGAGGCACCACCACAACCCAGCATATGGGGTGATGGATCTAACCATGCCATAGAACTGTTTCTTGTAATAGAAGCTGCTTGTTTTTATGTTGCGGTTGCTGTTGTACTTTCTAATTATCCTATTCATCGCTGTCTGCCATTTTGAGCCTGGCCACATGGGATGGCTCAGCCCCCTGGAATGTGTGCCCTGTGGAGCACTTCTGCCCTGAATAGTAACAGTAGTTCTGGTAGCGAAAGGGTGGGAGGGAAGAGGTGCCAAGGCTCAAGAGTCCTAGCTATTTTCCCCCTTATTTCCAAGAACAAGGGAAGTAACAGCTGCTGCTTTTGCCATGTTGGGAAAGATGAGTGCTGGTGTTGTGTGTAAATCTCCTAACTTCCCTCTGAACATCCAAGTATTGGGGCTTGTTGGGAGAAGGTTTCTAGTGACCTGAAAAAAGGGCATCTATCAGTTCTACTTATAATTAATAAATAGAAGCTGGCCTTGCTACACCGGACACTTTTTTGGCACAGTAGCAGAGATCCTGGAGCCACTTCCAGTCTGGGGCCTCTCTTCCACACAAAGCAAATGCAGCAGAGAAAGCAGGCAGAGGCTAGGCTGGTGCAAGCTGGAATCGGAGCTGCCGATAGAGCATCCAACACCCCTGCCTACTGCTGGGGGAGTTTCTATGTTGTGGTGATCCTTTCCCCAAAACTGCCTGCTTTCTCTTCTTTCCACGCAAGGCTTTCATTGATGGAAAGCCTAAAGAAACATTTCCAAAGCTGGTATGGATCGGGGAAATGCAGATAGAATGGCAAGAGCAGACCTCTCCTTAAAATGTCTGAACAAAGCATGGTAACAAGAAGCTCACATGTATATGTGTGTGTACATACATATTTTAAGGCTAGAAGGGGTGGGTCAGACTAGTGTTTCTGTGACCTTTTCTCAACCGTGGCTTGCCTTTCCTGCGTGCTGCCTCTCCTTCCCTGTCAGGGGACTTCCACTTCCTTCCTGCTGACCTGCAGGGCTGCAGGCAGCCTCCCTACCCTTGTGGCAGCTTCCAGCTCTGGCTCTGAGCCCAAGCTAATAATCCTGACATATTTTACTGGCTTGTGCTCTGCTCCGTGCCTTGCTGTAGGGGAGACGGTGTGTGAGGTTGTGGTTTGCATGGCTTTAAGCATTGCACTGGCCCTGGGGAAACCCAGATCTCGTAATAAGCACCGGCTGAGGCTCTGGTAGAGCCTGGCTTTGCTCAGCGAGGCCCCTTGCTTCCCTACTTGCAGGTGACCAGCTAGCACAGATGTCATCCAAATACACCTTCCAATTGTCTCTGGCTGTCCGGATGATTGCCAGCAGTATGAGGTTTGGGTGGAAGTAGGAGGTGTTGATAGCCAGGAAAGGAAAAATTCATCAGGTACCAGAGAAGGATAATGAAGATCTCCTCTCACCACTCTCCCCACGCATCAAAGCACTCTTAAAAAAAATAGAGCGCTCATCTTTGACCCCCATTAATGACTGGCTTGGTCTGTGTAAGAGTTTTATGAGTCTGTTGATGCTCCCACAGAGTTTAATTATTTAGAGCATGAGGTGGAGGTTTGTGCTTTCACTGCTGATGGTGCAGGGTTCAGGCCCTCCCGGCGGGCGGGGGGTTGGTTACAAAGGCAGGCTGGCTGGGAATGCAGCCGCTGGCTCTGAGGAGCCTAAGGGAGGCACGAGCTGCAGCTGTGTGGTCCTTGTCAAGGCTGGGCAAAGCAGCATATCCTTCTCATTGTGTGAGTTCCACGTGACCTGTCGTGTGGAATTCGAGGTCTGTGTCCTTATCATCAGGGCACTTAATGGTCTGGACCTGAGGTACCTTAAGTGACTACCTGAAGCTGTTGGGTGGGCATACTTGTGGCAGATCCTGCTTGTTGCTGAGCCCCCAGTCAGTGCTAGAGGCTTTAGGGGCCGGTGTGAGACTTTGGCAGCAATATCTGATTTATCAGCCTGGGGTTACAGGCCTTTCCTGTTCCCTGCAGCAGCAAGCCTTCGCCTGTCTCTTTTCTGTGACCATCCCTCTCCTGTTCCCCCCAGATTCTGCTCTACACTCTAGCAACCAGTTTTCCTACTGTAAAGTCCCATCCTTCATCAACCTGCTGCTTCCTTTCCTTTGCAGTACATCAGCTTGTTCTTGCCTCTCCTACTTTTCCTCACCCAGCACTTCTCTGCTGGTAATCCTCCTGAGACTTGGGAACTCAAGCAGATATAAGGAACAACTAAGGAAGAACAGGGTGTCCGAAGACCTTTGTGCAGCTCGTGTTCCCAAACAGGCAGCTGGTCAGCTAGGCCAGGGGTATTTTCCTGATGTCCTGATGACCATTCAGCCAGGTTTCCACTTCTAGTGGGAAGGTACCAGCCTCCAGGTTTGAATGGGATGTAGGTTGGTCTGATGTGTTGGCTGGCCAGCTGGAAGGGTCAGATGCTCACCTTCTGGCTGCTTCTGGAAGGAGTAAATTCCTTTAGAATTGTGCCGTCTCTTATGTTTGTGGGTCCTTAGGGCTTGCAGTTCTCATCAGTGCTGAAATGAAACAGCAGCGACTGTTTGTTGCAAGACTGTAAGTGGAGGCTTATTTCAAGCAAAAGCAGTTAGTGTTGGTGGATTTGGGTTTGGCTGATAGCCAAATAAATTTATGGGCAGACTGGGAAGGCTTAGTTGATGTGGAAGGTTCACAGGACATTGCTCGTACCATACAATATCAGTATTGATATACTGAAAATGCCTATGGTGGCAGACACCAAGCCAGCGGGTCACCTGGTGCTGCTGCTGAAGGCTGAGCTCACTGTGTGTGCTGGGGCTCACTGCTGTTCTTTGCTGCCGTTTCTTACCCCCTGAGCCGAGGGACACTTGAACCTTCTTCTCACATCTGTTCTCCCGCTGCCTCCTCGTACGTGCTTGATCTCCTGTTTACTGCTGTAGCAAGGGCCTGTGCAGCTCTTGGTTGCATGCCAATGGGCTCTTCATGCTATCCCTATTTACCCTGGTTTATCTCTTCCCACTCCTTTCCCTATTCCTGTTTCATTTCCTTTGGTATGGGACTAATGTTTCAGGTTGTGTTGAGAGACTGGGTTGAGCTGAGATGACAGAAAGGGTGGAAGGGAAAAAGGGGCTTAGGCTGATAGATGAGAGCTTCTGCCATCAACTCAGTCTCCAATCTGTTGATTATTGTGGATCTAGCTAAATCAGCTGGATCTGCTAGACAAACGTGAGGTGCTCTGTCCTGTATCCATATTCTACTCTGTTTTTCTGTTTTTCTTTTTTTTTTCTCCTGAAAATTAATAGGATTCTTCTCATTGATGATTGAAACACCACCTGGAGTTTTGGAATGGATCAGATGCGTCAATCAAATGTTACCACATTGCACCCAAAGAGAGGAATGCCATCCAGCTGGGGGTAGGGTCTGTTTTTTCTTTGCCCCTGTTAGTGTCTACAGTTACTGGAAACCTTTTTGGGTTTTTAAATCTGAGAATTTTTAATAGAAAGTACTAGTTTAAAAATTATTGCTTCATTGTGTGCAAACTTGACTGCTTTCTCTTTTTTTGTTGGTATGGAGCAAGGTTGTGCCTCTTTATATTTAAAATGTTATTAATAAACTTGAGGCTTTGCAGGCTTTGGTAAAGAAAACATTTCAGTAACTACTTCAGATATTTTGGGAGGGAAATTTTGTGTTTTAAATGAAAAGTAAACGTATTCTGATTACTAAGAAAGATGAAAATAATTTAACTTTTTTTCAGAAATGTCAAAGTTCAGGTCATTTGTCCTAGTTCTTGAAATTAATGTAAAACGGACTAATACCCCTGCATAAACTGTTCCCCTTGCAACAGGGGAGGGGAGGCAAATACATCAGGAGGAAGCTGCATCTCTCTGTGTACTGCTTATGGTCACGTGGCTACTGTGGCAGCAGGTACTGCATGACACCTGGAATGAAATAAGAGGTTGGTGGGAATGTGAATCTGGAGCCTTGCTTGGGTGTAAAGCACAGGTTGCAATCCAAGAAGCAAACTGAAGTGGCTTTTTGGCTTCCTTCCAATTGGTAGAGCATGGCTCCCCATTATCCTCTCGCTGGTTTGCCACTTGGCTGTTGCAGCAGAGAGGCTGCAGAAACAGAACACTTACCTGGCTCTCAGAAGTGGGATGGACTTTCCAGATCAGGCATGAGAAGATCTGTGTGTTGGGATTTGTGTCCAGAAGTAATGCTGTTCCAGTGTTGCTCACTTGAAATCTGAAGCTTCTTATGCTTCACATCAATTTCCTGTTCCTGTTAAAATTGCTTTTGCTTTAAAAATGAGGGGTCTTAAAGCTGAGGGGTTTGACAGTGTGCTGCAGAGTGATTCTTTTCTCCTCTGTAAGTTTCCTGAATGAATGATTTTGAAGTAAAGTAGTATTTCCCTGCAGCCTGCCTCTGTTAAGTCTTTAGACTGTTACAGCAACAGTGAGAGTACTAGTGCAATATTAATAATTTATGTGTGTTCCTCATTTTGGACCTTTGTCAGTCATTTCAGCCTTGGCAGGCTGGAAGAGATGAGAAAAGTATGTATAAGTTTTGCTGCTGTTCCCTCTGCATGAGTTCTCAAGGTAGGCAGAGGATTTGGGTCTTCAGAGCATGTCTATCTGGAACCTTTTAGCAGTGCTGAATTCACAGAAGTAATACCAGAAAATAGCATAATGATGTTTCATTTCAGTCATCTCAGCATAGGGTTGTACTGCTTTTGTTGGACAAGTGTGGTTCAGATGTTTGTGAGCTTTCCTTGGTTGCAGGAGGTGAGGGGAAGGTGAATTTTTTATGGGCTCCTCCTGTGGGATGAGCCCAGCCAGGGTTTTGCTGCACGTCTGTAATCAACCCCAAATGTATCTGTGCTGCTGGAGCTGCACGTAACTTTCTTCAAAACTGGGCTTCGTGTCCTTGATTCTCTCCCTTACTCTCTTCTAAAGGGAGGGAGATGGTCAGCTAGTTTGTGTATTTCCTGAGTAGGTCTTGCTTGAATGGAGACGCAGAAGACTGAGCCAAATGAAAATGGGTCTTCAGAAACAAGACTGATGAGAGGATGTCACCAGAGAACTCAGCTGGTTTAAATACAAAGTGTTGCTGAATTCTGTTCTGGAGTTTACTGTTGCAGGTTTGTGCTTGGTGTTAGCAATTATCTGAACACCTTCCAGCTTGGCTGGAGACTAGGTACTTCTTCAGATCTTGTTGGAAGCACGGCACTGTGTTTCAGGGAGCTTTGGAGGCCCAGTGGTGTAGCATGCATGAATTAGTTGAGGTGTTTCAGCAAGCCTGTGTTCTTGCAGGCAGGCACTGAACAGCTTGAGTCAGATTGGTCCTCTTAAGTGGTATTTAGAAAGCAGATAAGTAGTTTGCAGGAAGCTGGAGAGTTAGCTCCTGTTTGTTACTCGTGGTCCAAAGTGGTTGATTCACCTCAGGCAGTGGGAGACCCACAGGTTCTGTACTGCTGGGTCATGGATGGATGAATGGGTGGATGGGACTATCGAGGAGAAAAGAATGTTCTGCGAGGAATCTGTATCTTAAGCTTGAAATAGATTTCTAGAATTGTTGTTGGGGGAAAACTTATGTTTCTTTAAAACTGGATTACATTGTTTCAAATTTAGTTTTTTACTATCTTGGCTTGGAAAAAAGTTTGGCTCAAAAATGACTGTGTGTGCAGGAGGATCTGCAGAAAGATGAATGGATAAGAAGAAACTTGGTCTAGTTGTTTTATGTTGCACTCACTAAAAGAACTTTTAATTTGAGAGGGAATTTTTCACTGTGGTTTGTACCTTTGTATTTCAAACGCACTCTTTTCCCGGATTCTCTGTTTTGTTAAATCTTCCTGAGAGCTTGTATGTACAGTTTGAAGAAAACATAACGTAACTGACTTAAGATTTCTTGACCTTAAATTTTAATACTTAAATTGCATAACTAAGTGGATTGGCTGCTGCGGGATGGTTATAGTTCAGAAGGAAACTATGATGCCTTGTTGGACTTCAGATGCCCCAGTTGCAGCAATGAGAATTTTTTTTTCCTTTTTCTCTTTTTTGGACTGATAGGCCAGGAGCCTTACTCCTGGCTCTGCACTTGTGTGCTTCATCTAGTGTACATATGCATTTGTAACAAAAGACTGCAAAGCAGCACTGGTTTGTTCCACAGAACACAGGGAATTGGGAAGCTGAGTTGGAAGATTCTCTTTCCTCTTTTCCCTTTTTTTTTTTTTTTGGCCCCCTCTCCCTCCTCTTTACAAGAAGTTACTTTAAATAGGGAGCTGTTCAGCAGGTTGCAACTAGAATTCTATAATAAGATCTCTGTTCGCTCTCCCTACTTTTTCACATGCAAAGTTGTGGCTGTAATTATATGACAGCTGCCCTCTTGGCTGACATGCAGCAGATTGAACTGGGGATCTCCAGAGCTAAAAGTGTGAGCTGCTACTCTCTGAGCTAAAGCTCTATAGCTGGAGGCTGTAATGATCTATATCCTTCATGACTGAGTGTAGAAGGGAGCTGCAAAAAGCACTTGCTGAGTTACGGTGCATACAGGGTACTTACTGTGTACATGGTTACTTCCCAGGTGTCCTGGAAGCTTTTTTTGAGTGGTTTGTGATAATTGTACAAACTGTTGTCAACTCATGGGTGCTTTAAAATGACAATCTGTTTTGAAGCCTTTCTACCTTAAAAAACTTTACTAGCCTGTTAGTCAGGCACAGACATTTGTTGGTGTATGTGTAAGTTATGCTGAGCTCGAGGTGCCCTGATGTTACTGAAGTCCATCAACTCTAATGCAATGTAAGTAATTGGTACCAATATTGAATGCAGTATGAAAAATTTTACACCACCAGTGGTGTTCAGACTAGTTTGCCTTTATGCTTTGCCATTACAATAGGTTTTTCACAGGTGGTATCATGGGAGCTTTGTAAAAGCAAAGGAGGGAGAAACTGGAATTGCTGGAATCCCTCGTGTTTCCTCAGGACCAGGAGAATCCGAGCAGTGCCAAAGTTTGTTAGGCTGAGGAAAAGTGAAGGGAAGCAGAACCATATGGAGCTTCATGAGTGGTGTCAGCCGTGGGTAGCTTCTGCAACCGGTGTTGTGGGAGAGGGGAAGTGTGTTACAAGTTGAGACATTAATTTTGAATTTTGTGAGACATTAATTTTTGAACCCTTAACACCTCTTTTCCCCACGTCCCCAAACAAACAAAAAAACCCCCCCAAAACCATAACAGCAGCAACAAAACCCCAAACCAAAAAGGGGATAGGCATCTGCTAGCTTTAAATATGGCAAAATAAGCATTCCTGTCGATCTGCATAGTTCCAAACCAAGCTGATCTTTTCCCATTCAAAAAATAGAAAAAACGAAATATGTAAGGGATGCAATTAAATGTTAGATAAAGTATAAACTGAGACAGTCTTTCAGACCTCAGACACTTAAGTAAGTGCCAGTCCAGTGTGTCAGAAACTTACTTGATACTGTATCTGTTATCAACAAGGACATTGTCTGCTGTAAATTTAGATAATCTCCATATATGTTAGGCCATATCCTATTACACAAGTCTGACCATACTCAATCATAGTTTAGTAAATACCCTCTACCCTAGTTGCATCCTCCGCTGCCTTTCTTTGCATGATTTCATGCACACAGAGTTAACATAAAGATGCCTGTAGCATGGCCTAAGAAATTTTTATTTCCTCACCTCTCATTCCTGTCCTGTGCCACCATCATCCCATTGGTTTTGAGGGTGCAGCCATTGGCAGGACCATGCTGTAGCATACATCAGTTACCTGCTGTGGATTAGAAGCCCCATTCCTCCAAATACATGAAATGACCCAGGCTACGCTGATCTAGTCCATGGTGCTGCCTTGCAAGCAGCTGTGTCAGCAGAAGTGGGGAGGAGATGTTTTGCAGAAGGGGCAGAGGAAAGTTCTTAAGTTTGTGTTACTCCTGAGGCGTCTTATGAGACCGTCCCTATCAGGCAATCTCACCAGTCTTAGGGCTTGATTCCCTACTGCCTGTCCCATCACTCCTTGCAGAGAAGTGGGATGAGGATTCTTCCACTTCCTGTGGGAGCCTGTTCCACAGCCTAATAGACTTTTCTGTCAGGAAACATTTCTTGATTGTGCTTTAATCATGGGTGTCAGGCTTCTGGTCCCTGGGATGACCTTAGCCTACATCAATACCAATGCCTTCCTTGCACGTGCTGCCTAGAGCCTGCTCCTCCTCCTCATCTGGGAGGCCTGTTTGTAGGCCTCCTTTATTGTAGGCCTGTTTCAACTGTAGGCAGCTGTACCTTGGCTCAAACTCCACTGCCCTTAGCGCTGCTGTTGGAGGCTGTTGCAGAAGTTGAGATCTGGGAGCCCATATCAAGGGTCTGACTTGTGATCTGAGACGGACTCGTCACACGAGTAGGTTTTCAAGAATCCAGGCTGCTGGCAAGTAAGGAAATACACACTGAAGCAGCATTCGTGTGTGTCTCTACCTTGGATAGAGCCAAGTACAAGGAATCTGTTACAGCACAGCTATCCCATGACCTAATTGTGTTGCTGTCAAATCCGAAAGTGTGGGTAAGACTCCAGTATATTCCTGCAATCAGTTTAAAGCAGGGCTTTCGGTTTCTCTTACATGACAGAGTTTCTGCTGTCTATGTTGAAGCAGCAAGGAAGAGCAACCCAGCCAAGCTGTTCGTCTGCGAGGCTGTGGAAATACCAACCATGAGGCTCGGCAGTGAAGACTCTGTATGCAGTGTATCCAATTTGGCAGGTGTGGGTGAGGAGTCTGCCTTGCTAGCTCCTCAAGGAGTGACTCTTCCAAGGCTTGTGGCAGTTAGGCCAGGTTGTGGTGGCTGGCTGTGAGCAGATGGACAGGTTTCCTGGGGAGAACAGCATGCACCCACCGTGTCACAGCCCTGGTATGCACTCTAGTATGGTGGCACTAGAAGATTTCCCTCCCCAGCACATGGCTGTTGTTTTGCACATGTGGACTTCATGAAAGCATTTGATACTTTTCAGGTCTCTTCTCTTTGTTGCCACTTGCTGAACCCCCTCACTTTCTTGTATTCCCTTTCCAAGGTGGAATGAGTAGAGCACATTTCAGTGCTGCAGAGGCAAATACATCTTTGACTTGCATCTTATCATTATGAAATTAACACTATTTTCTAGTCTGTTTCTAGTACAGTCAGTACTCTCCTATCTGCTTCTATAATTTTGGTAGACCTTGTAATATGTTGTCTTTTTAAAGAATGGATATAATTACTCCAGAACCAGGGGGTGTATGAGCTGTTTGGATAATGACCCATTAAACTGTTCACAACCAGAATGATTGTGACACCAGACATCTGAAGTAGCTTTCTTACTGTTTCTCCTGATCCCCTCCTCTGTGCCCAACATGGACCCTCTATATCCTCCTCCTGCCTCTGTGTCCTCCAGTCCATGTCCTGTCTCCCTTCTGCTTCTCACTGCTCTGCCAGTGAATTACTTCTCTGGTGTCCACACACAGTTCCTACTCCTCACCAGCTGTGGTTTCTTATCCTCCTTGATCCTCAGAGGTCTTTGTCCACCTTTCATTAGTGCTTTGCCATTGTTGGTTCTTCCGCAAGCTCTGCCTTTCCTGAATGTACTGCCCACTTCAAAAGGGAGAGCTTTTTGCTTTTCTCCATTCCTGCTGGAGAAATAAAACTTCTGTCTTGTCTAGAGGTGCGTAAAACATGGCCACATTGTCAGCAGATTTTTTGTTTGTTTGTATCCTCTTTGACTTAGCTCATCTCTTCCCTGTTAACCATGTATGAAGTATCCCTCTTCCCTTAGTTTTCATGGGGTTTGCATGCAGTGTCTTGCTCCCCTGGGATTAAGTGTCATGCCTGTTGAACCTGAAGGTGTCATTTTATGAGGGTTGTTTTCAGCAGTCCCTGCTGCTGCTCCTGAGCTACTTGTTCAGCTGTGCCAGTGCAGCTGAACGTGCCGCTGCACATTGAACTGGATCAGGGAATTGATCTGGATTAAAGTAGCCAAGGTGGAGAGGAAAGCTGCTTAACCCAGTGATTTGCTCAAAGAAATACTTGAAAAACTACAGTTTAAGAGCCCTTTGACTTGATAGCCCTTTGACTAACAAGCCCCTGGTATAGAAATCCCTTGTTTAAATGTAGAGTTGCTGCCTTCGCCCTTCAAACTCTCCTCCTGAGCTATTAAACACCAGCGGCCACCTGCTTCAGGCTTAAAGCAGCTGCTGCAGGTTCAGATGTGCTGTGCAGCCTCTCTGGGATGGATGGGACACTGTGCTGTTTGGAAGGGATGAGGACCCCCTGGAGTAAAAATGGACATGTGTCAAAGTGTGCAAAATCATCCTTTTGTGGAACATCGCAGATTGAGACAAAGCTTTATGCTTTTTTATCATAATTGCTGGTCTGGTTTTACCCTGAGCCTTATTAATGTTCCGGGATGTTGCTGTGTCACTAAGTGGGAAATACAGCATACCTTGATGCTGGCTCAAAATGTTGAAAATGCTTCCCTCTGCCCTTCTCTGTGGGACATGTTTAACCTGCCCCATCCCTCCCGAGCTCCTAGAGTGGAGCCCTGTCTGGTGGCTCTGCTCCTGCTCTTCCCCTCGGCTTTCTCGCACCTTTCCCTGCCTGATTCGTTCATCTGCTCCCGAATTCATGCTGTCCAGGGTTTAATTTTTGTTTAAGATCTTTGTTCCTTTAATAACAGCAGGAACCGAAGGCAGTTCTCTGTGGGGGCTGTGGTGCGCGGCTGTGCTTGAGGTAATGAGACTTGATGAAAACCTCTTGTTACTGTGGCAAGATTTCTTCCTTCTCTGTGTTTAAGAAGAAGGGGGGGCGGGGGCAGAGGAAAAGAAAAAGTGACAGACCCTGCTGGGTATGTTAATATATTTTTAATGGCTTCCATGTGGCTAGCTGAGGACTTATTTGTCCAGCCTGCAAGAAAAGGGTAGCAGCATGTTATTCTTGTGCACCTTTGAGCTTAGCTAGGAGTTGAAATGGGAGAGAGGGAAGGTTGAGTGAAAATTTCACAGAAATCCTGTTGATAAAAATGAAATCTGCTAGAGATAGAGGAGATTGGCAGGGAGAGAAAGATTGGATCCCAGATACCTCCTCCCCTCCCCCTCCCCAAATCTTCCTTTTTTTCTGGAATATTCCACTGTCTGCAATCATCAAGAGAGCTACTGTCTCAGATTATGGTATTTCTACCAGTGGTGAGGGGAGAGATTTTTCTGAAATAATTGCTGTTTTTCTGGTGAGAAACAAAAGGGTTTATGCTATGGTGGCAAGCTGGGGAAGGGAGGGGGCTGGCGGGGATGCAGGGCAGATGCTGGGCATTTTCCCCTTCCAGCCTTAATATGCTAGTTAAGCTGCAGGCAGGATGAGGCTGGTGGTCCGAGCCAGCTGCCCGGGGCGATGAGGGGTTTTGCTGCTTTCCTGTTCCAAAGGCGTGCAGAGCACTGCCATGACTGACGGGCAGCCAGGCTGGGGCAGCTGTGGGTTCTGGGGGTCAGGAGCCGGGTGCCTGGGGCAGTAGGTCAGAGCAGAGATGTGCTTGATGGGGCTGTGAGGAGAGCGAGAGCTGCCGGTGAAACATTAATGCTGCGTAGCCCTGGTGAGAGGGGGAGAGAGCAAACAGAGAGGAACCCTGGCACTCGGTGTGTGCTGATTAGATGGAACTGCCAGGAGAGAATGGTGCTCGTGACACGTTGGCAGATTGGCTGGAAGGGTTATGGTACGGTGAGGTACAATGGATTGAGTCCACACCCAGCCGACTCCTGGTGCAGGAGGGTTGGGGAAGCACAGACATCTCTCTTCTGTTCTTGTGTTCTCATTCTTACAAAATCCTGGTCAAGGGTGATGTAACCCTAGGGCAGGAAGGACTGAAAATCAGGTAGACACCAAACTAGGGTTTTCCCCGCTGCCAGCAACTTGTTGTTCCTCAAGAAACAGCTACTGTGCCAGCTCTGTATTTGCCCTGTATTCAGTGACAAGCTCATCTCTCAGTGTCCACTTACAGGAGATCTGTCCACCCGGTGTTGAAACCACATGGCTTGTGGGGCCTCCTCCAAGTAAGGAAGCCAACGCATGTGAGGCATCTCTTGTCAAAGCCATAAAGGCGTGCTAGCATCTCTTGAGGCAGCTGCATGGCTGGGGGTCACTGCTGGGAGGATGTCAGGAAGTCATTTTCCTGAGTCACTGCCCAGTCCTGGAGTAGCGTGTGTGAGTTGGCAACAGCCCTCGCCTGGCTTCTTGTTTCTGAGTGGCTGGAAAACGTCCCGCAGCAGATAGGCCTCTTCTTGGTGGCAACTTCTCTGGGTGCTCCTGAGGCAGCATCCCTACAGGGTCAAAGCTGTATTTTGGGAGGGGGAAATTTAAAAATTTGATGTCTATTTAATTTTGGAGCCAAGAAATAGTGCTAGACTGGCAACTCTTGGGATATCCTTTGTAGCCTGCCCCTGCCAACGTACCAGATTGCTGACTCCCAGCCAAACCGGCCCCTCTGATTTTTAAGTCTCACAAAAACAGTTTGTGAGAGATTTCTCTGAGGATACTGTAAGTTTCTTTGTGTTGCAGAAGACTGGAAGCACATATGGCGAGTTACTGATATCTGTCTGAAAGGACAACAACTTGTTAGTCTGCACTGACCTGATTGCTTGGCTGATCTGACCATACCCTTATTTAGATTGAAATTAACTTTCAGCTGACTTAGTAAAAATAGGTTTAGTAGTGAAGCAGGCAAATCAGGGATACATTTGCATTCTGTATCAATCTGTCCATACAGGCGTTTTATGTCTGTTTAAAGTGCTTCAGCTTGCCTCTCCTGTGTGCCCCTCTGCAGGCAAGCCCTAGTTTTTGATGAGTGTCCACTGCTTTCTTAACCCACTTTTCCAGTTGGGCTGAAGTTGCTGACAGCATCATGACTTACCCAGGAGCATGAGTGAATGTGAATTGGCACAAAATAAAAACCAGGGACCCACCAGGCTCCCAGCCTTGTAAATTCTGGGTTGTTGAAGTCCTACTTTGCTTGAGTAGCCAAAAATAACAGTCAGCTAATACACTCATATATTATTATTTTTACTCAAGCCTCTTCCACTGATAGTATGCTTATTAAAAAAATGGAAGGTTTTTGTTTCTCTCCTTGAATGTGCTTTCTAGTGTTAAGTCTAGATTAGTTTTACAGATGACCCAAAGGGAATGTTTGTTTTAAACTAGGCTTGTACCAGTTTATCTCCCCCATTCACCCCATCATAATGGATTTAAAAAGTGGTACTGTCATCAAGCCTGATATATCTAAGGCTGCAATAAGGAGTAATATGTGCTGTGTTTTAATTTTTTGGAGGCCTTAGAGAAATGCTGCTGAGGTATAATGGATGTTTCTGTGAACTCTAATACTTTAATTGTAGGTAAGAGAATTTTGCATGTCTGCAGCTTAAAACAACTCAATAAATACAAGTCTTGGTATAGACAGTAGCAAAATCAAGTGAAGACCATCCAGAATTTGTTGTGGGCTGAGTAAAATCCCATTCCCTTTTAACAGCACAGCTTTCAGTTTCTCACTGTTCAGGAGATATAATTTTCTTGGCCCACTGATTCTCGTTGTCTTTCAGTCTAGAAAAAAACTTTCATTGCTGGATGGGCAAGATGAGGGAAGTAAAGAAAATGGCCAGAATTTTTGTCTTGGAATTTTTATGTTGTATGTTTTAAAAAATAAAACCGCCAAACTGCAACAAAAACTGAATCACAAAGTCACATGCACATGTCTGTTTTTAATTCTAAAGATTATTGTAAGGTTGTCTCTAGCAATCTCATGCCACAGGCCTCTGGCTGTGCTGTACCCTCTTCTAAGATGCATTTCCATCGTCCTGATTTTCTCTAGGCACAAGGCCGTACAACATGGTCTTCTTGCTTTCTAGTTGTTTACTGAGGACACTGGTTTCCATAAAATGAGGCCATTGGGGAAGGTCTCAGAAGATCACAGAGTATCTTGCTGGTGTTGTATGCATGTAAAAAGTGGGGGTGTTATTTCCTGAGGGGGAAGGAGGGGTAAAAGGAGTTTAATTCCCCTGTGCAGGGAGGTGTGCACACAAGGCTGGGGAAGGCAGCTGACACAGGTGCCTGTCAGCCCACTGAGGGTGTCCCAAGGAAGTGGCAGTGAGGTTTGTTCATTAATTCAATAACACTTCACCCCAAGCTCACCGCCTTGCCTTTCGTCTCGCTTCCTTAGCCCTTCCCCCTCCTTGGGAATCTGCGTTGGGGGAATTGGGAATTGCAGCCAGTGAACTGCACCCAGCAGCTCGTGGTGGCAGTTGTGGCTGCTGCTAAATCAGCCAGCTGAGCACCTGCTGTCTCCTGCTAAGGGAGCTGAGCAGCCAGCTATTTGTTGTTAAAGTGACATTGTCAAAATAAAAATCCTGTTTTAAGCAGGCTCTTCCTTGCATTCCTGAATAATGCACTGGATTACTAAACTAAATGAAATTTAAGAAACCACATTGGTCTCCCATTTGTAGCCAGAGGGGATGGCCTTGAGCATCAGGTATGAATTACCTACACAGCCTGCAACCACAACTTCATGTGCTGAGGTCAGTAAATTGACTTCCATGCAGCTTATTAGGTGGGGCTCTTTCGGATGTGACCTTATTAAAACGTGGAGTCCTCTCTGGACGATGGCAATCCCATGACTGTTTCCTTAAGTATAGGGGAGAGTGTTGTTGCAGTGTCCTTGACAAAATCTTTCTTCCCCAAAATATCTGCCAGAGGGGCATGGACCAGTTGTTCATTGAGCTTTAGACATGACTGCAGCATGTTGCTGAGTGAACAGATTCCTCTGAGGGGCATCAAAGGCAAATATCGGCCTCATGCTAATGTAAGGGCTAAGGCTCTTCCCTGAACTGGTAGTTGTCTACTACACTTGATTTCATTGTTTTGTTGGTGAGATTCCTGTTTTTCATTTAAAAAAAAAAATCCCAGCTTTCTCAAGCCAGCTGTTGTATCATTTCATAACCTCAGATTGTTTCCTTCTCTGCTTCTGACCTATCAGTTCGTTTCTGTAGTGCTTCAGAGCTGCTTCCTTCTCTGTCTCCTCTTGAACTTCCTACCCCCATTCTTCATGTGCTTGGCCACATACCAGCATTGAAATGCCTGTGTGCTCAGATGGGACTTTAAAACTGCTGTGAGATATTTAATATGTGGAAGACGATACCGGCTTGCCACAGACACGCGGGAAGGAGAAAGGAGTGACCCGGCATCCCAGGCTGAGGTGTGAGCTAGCACCTGCTCTTCTCTCCCCTGCCTCCCAGCCTCCTGAGAAAGTCAAAGGTTTCTGCTAGAGAGTCAGGTCTCTGCTCCTGCTTATCTTCCAGTGCTCTTTCCTGGCTCTTTTCATCCTTGCTCAGAGCATCTTGGGTGGCACAAAGTAGAGAACGGGTCTTTGTTCCTGGTATGGGCTGTCTTGTCAGGAGGGAAAGAGGAGCACTGTGGTTTGGGCACTGTCCCTGGCTTTGGTTCCCCTGTTCAGATGCTCTGCTGTCTGCAAAATGGGGCTGTTGCAGCCCACAGGGCTGGGGGATGTGCCTGCTTTCAGACTGCAAAGCACTCGACAGCGGGAGAAGGGAAGACTGTGGATCAACAGCTGCAGAGCTGCCCCTGCCCTGCGGTAGCAAAGTGGAATTGGCACCTTGGGCTTCGCTGGGAAACAAGAGGGCAAAAGCTAATAAAAGATCAGTTTCTAATCTTCTGTTTTGGGGGAAATGCTGAGCAGCAGCAGCAGAAGTGCTGGAGCTGCTGATCTACAGATTGCTGTGGCTTGGCTTAGTCTTGTTTCACATTATAATGATTTTCTATGAGCTTGTGTGTGTGTTTGTGTTAATGAAGGCTTTGGTTCAGTACAAGCTGTTACCACTGGACCACGATTTCTTGGTTTTTTTCACAAGTAAGTGAATTTTCCCAATGTCCTACCTCTCTGTATGCACACACATGCACGTGTGTGTGCATTTGGGGATCGTTCAGGATGGAAAGTGCAGTGGAAATGTAAAATACTATAATTACGTGCAGTGTTCATTTCTATTTTTGCTCTGCAGTCAGCTTGGCAAGGGGAACTCTGTGTCTGGGCAGTCTCATATCTGATCTGATCTATTTGTCTGTGCTTTTTTGCATTGTGGTTTACAGCTCTGCAATTGAAACCTTCAAGATTACTTAAAGATGGAACAAGAGTGTGCTTCCACTGAGCTTTGTGAAGGCCATTTCTTCTAGTGCAAAATAATGGGCCTAAATGAGTTGACAGTGCTCCTTTTAAATCCACCACTTGGTTCCTGAGGGGGTGGGGGCGAGGAGATAATGTATAGGTCTTACAGGAATAAAGCCAGTGTTTTGTGCTCCCCTGCGGCTCTGCAGCAGTAGCTCACTGACTGACCCTATTAGCAGAGCTGTGCTGTCAGTGCGGGCCAGTCCGCTGTGTGCACGGGGAGCTGAGCTGAACAAATAGCACCAAGTCAGGGGTTCTGACGAGGCTACGGCAGGGACTGCCACATGGGGAAAGAAAGGGATGCTCCCTTATAGCTCAGTGGTAAAAAAATACCCAAGTCTCTCCTTCTCTCCGTTTCGTTTGAAGGTGCAGCTGTGGCAGTGACAGGTCTGAGGAGTTCCAGTACAGGCAGTGCCTTGCAGTGCTGTAGAAAAGCAGGTGGGGGTACCAGAGGGGTGCATTTCTCTCTGGGCCACAGCTGAGCCCATGCAGCAGCATTGCTCTTGAAGAAGCTGCAGCGAGTACTGGAAACTTATGGATGAGAGGTAGAGCCGAGGCCTTGATCAATCGATTGTTAAAGATCCCACTGCACTTCTCATGAGATGAGGGGACAGTAACCTCAGTGTCCTGGCCAAATTCCAGTTCATTACTTTCTGCTTGTCTAAAATTTCCCCTTTCCCTCCCCCTGCCGTTTATCCTGGAGAAGTTATCATTTGCTTCCTCTCTTAATGACTCACGGGTAATGCTGCTGGCACACAACTGATGCTTTATTTCATCCTGGTGATGAGGGAGTGAGCCCTGTGGTTTGGGGTCTTTGGGCTGGAAGAGGTGCTATGGAAACACAAAGATGTTTGGAGTGTACACATATATACAAAAGCACCGTTGGCTACTGTTCCCTTCAGCTGCCGTTTCGGAACAGGTAAACAGGTTTTCCAGCTGCATCTTCCAGCTGAATCCAAATCACAAATGTGTGTGTGTGTCTTCAGTGTGTGTGTGTGTGCGCAAGCCTGTCTCTTCCCCCCCCTCCGCTTTCGTCTTGGAACAAGAAGAATGTGTCAAGCCCTCTGGCTGCAATCCAGGACTCTCCGTGGAACTATAAATCGACCCGTCAGGGAGGGGGAAAGAGATTAACGTTGGCCGTCTTCATTAGTGAGTCCCCAGAGGAAAGCGGGTCTGCCATGAGCCGTGAATGAGACCAGCTGAGAGAAGAGGGGGAGAGCTTGCGGTTTTTATCACTGCCTCCAGAGACCCTGGAGGAGTGGAGGAAAAGAGTGTGATAGGGATGGGAGGATGTAAAATGAAGGAAGCTGGAGCTTTCCAGCACGTCGCTTGCTCCCTCATTGGTGGGCAGGTAGCTGTTTGCTGCTCCTCGGCGCCAATCCCTGACCCGTGAGCCCATGTGTGTGGCTGGAGTACTTGGCATGCTAATTGGGAGCAGAGAGGAGCGAGCCCAGTGGCAGTGCAATGCCCTGCCATGCTAAACAAGTGCCAGTAATTGCATTCAAGGTACTTTCATTATGTCAGATTTTTCACAGAACCAGAAAAGTGCATTTATCACGAGCAGCATAATTCTTCCTGGGCATAGCTTGGGGGGTGTGTGTGCTTAATTCCCTTCCCCCTCTGCCTCACAGAAAGATGAAAGTAATTTTTGCCTTTTTTTCACTCTCACTTGCACACAGATTTTTACAAATAGCTTCTTTGAGCTTCAAACAACAACCTCATTCTTCCTCGTACTGTTTATTGTATATGTTTGCACCGCAGGCTCATGCAAACACATGCATGCACTAACGCACACGTGTGCTAATTGTTGTTTTTCCAGGCTGATGGAGGATATGGAGGCTGCAACTGCAGCTGGTAGTGTTTCAGGATCCCTTGTAAAGTCCCTGGGAGCTTGGATTCTGGTGATGCTCCTACCAGTAAAATCTGGTTTAAGCTGGTAGTTGTCTTCCCCCCCCCCGCTTCTTGCAGTGAGTGACGCAGGCTCGACAGCTCCAGATAGTGATGCTCTTTATTCACCAAGCAGGCATCACACATTGTGGCAACACCAGCTATGCATGCACACTGTTTTGCCAGGGTACCTAGCAGTGACCTGAGGGGACCAGGGAGAGGGAGGCCTCTTGTCTGTGCCCATGTGGTCTGTGTCACCTCTGCAGCATGACAAGAGAACCAATTAGTGTCAGCTGTGGTGGCAGTTCTTACTGATGGGGACAGAGACCTGGCTAAGATGTGAACTGAGACATCATACATCTTCTCACTCTGCCTCCCTGTGGGTCTCTGGGGTGGGGAAGTCACACTTGGGAGCAAGGGAGCTCCTGGGAAACACAGCCAGTGCCTACAGCCACTCCGGTTTCTAGAGGTGCAAGTGACCTTTGCAGGTGATTGGAGTTACCAGTCTGCATGGCAAAAATCTCTGCTAAAACTTATTGTTCTCTTCTCCCTGCCCTCTCACTGCTGTATTTTTGTTCTCTTGCTGTTTTCCCCTTAGACATCTGACTGCCCTCAATACCAGCACATTCCCGTGTTTGCTTTATCTTGATATCCACAGTCCTTTGTAAAATATGGTGCAGGAATTAGCTTTTGCTTTCACACTCACCACCAGAGCTTAGACACCTTTGGTGTGGAATTTATCAGCTTCTTGAAATTGCTGTTTAACTAGCCTTTGAAACACAACTGTGACTTGTGCTTCTAGGCAGTTAGTAGTTACAAAGTTAAGGAACGCTCTTGGTAATAAGTAAAAGTAATACTATGTTTCTGATGTTGACAGATTTTTTAAAAAATAATTTATTAGGACCAACCCATAGCCTACAGTCCCTAGCTTCAGATGTTCACAGGCAGAACTGGATGAACAAATAATGGTTCAAACAGAAATGTGGACAGGAAGGAGAACAGAAAGCTGGAGCAGAGGAGCTGCTGTTTGCATGAAAGGAGAGCACTCCTGGCGCTAAAGAGCGGTATTTCAGGTATTCCAGACTTTGTCTAAAAGCCAGGAATCCTGCTGCTTCCTAGTTCCCTTTTACAGCTCTCACTGTTCCCAGCTGAGGAGCACGCACTAATGTTTTGCCGTACCTTGGAAGGAGAAGAAATAAATGATGATGAGTAGAAGGGTAACTGCACTACCGTGTGTCATAACACACCACCAGCTACGGTGCTGCTAATGAACAACCTGATGGATGAGTTATTTACTCCATGGTCTGGAGGGAAGAAACCACCTTTGCTGACACCCACCTCTGGGCAGTGTGAGGGCTCTGTATCAAGAGTGGTATGTCATCTGCAGGAGCAAAATCCTGCTTTTCCTCGTGCAGCTGGATGCCCTTTGGAAAGCTCCAGTTCAAGCCTGATCCTCCTTAGCTTGTGGTGTGACCTGAGGTGGTTCAGTCTGTGAGGCAACCTGCTGCCAGCTGAGATGGAGGTCTCTGCTCATGTGGGACCTCTGTCCTGGTGGAAGAGTGGAGGAGGCACAAGGGGAATGCAGCCTGCTGTGGGGAAAAAGTGCTGCAGTAGATTAAAGCAGCTGCTGAGGGACTCCTCCAGTGAAGCTTGAAATCAGATTGTTTGACAGACATCGTGTTAGAAGCACCTGGCTGGTTCTGTTTGCCCCACAGCTCCCTACCTGAGAGAGAAAACAAGGATTTTCACTGCTCCAGAATTGCTTTACTCTTCCCTCTTCCCTTCCTTTGCTGTGCCCCAGAGGGTACATTGCCTGCCTGCAATGAGCCATGGAGGTCTGCTGGAAGTGGAGGGTGGTAGAAGGCTTTGGGAACCCTTCATCCCAATGGCATCCCCTTATCTGAGAGACAGAGAGGTAATGGAGAGATGGGTTGGTTTAGTGTGATTTTATTTTTTTTCCCAGCTCTGATTTTTGTTCTGCCTCATTTGCATATTGTGGGGTTTTTTTTCCCAAGCCTCTGCAGCTCCTTTTTTCTTTTTTTTTTTAAATTATCTTCTCTCTGCTAAAGATTGCTCCCTAACTCTCAAATGTCCCTCCCCCGCCGCACTCCCCCCCTACCCCCCCCTGCATTTTTCTTTCATCCTTTGTTCTTGATTGCTTGTGCCCGGGAGCAAAGAAAGGAAAAGGAAAGGATACCATCTTTCTGTGAAATACAGGAGAGAGAAATAGGCAGGCAAGCAAAGTTGTCAGCCTGGCAAAGTGAGACAGGATCCATCTCAGGAACACACTGCACACCTTGAACATGGGATTAACCTTCTCCATTATGCTTGCCATGCCACGCCATGTGGCTCTGGTCCTGCCAGCCCTAGATGGGACTCCCCTGCAGAAATGTTGCTTTTGGCATCTGCTGCCCCAGGGGGCAAAAACCCGCCTGCTGTGTCTGTGTCAATTGCTAACAGAGTCCCATGCACGGTCCCCTCCTGGTCCTGGTCCTGCTGTGAATCCGCCGTGGCTTTCTCACACAGGAGTGTAGGGGTAATCATCTGAAATGTGTGCGCACGCTGGCTGATGCATCGCATCTTCTCTCTCCTTCCATCTCCTCTCCCCCTGCATCAGCAGTGCTGCCATAATCTCTCAAAATCAACAGGCCATTACAGTCTGATGTAACTCAATGAGTACTCTGAGACAGAAATCCTGCAGTGTACTTAAAAACCCTAATGCAGAAACACAGCGCTGTCTTGCATTCTCCTTCCACCTCGTTTCCTGGTTTCTAATGTACAATGAGCATTGTTTCTGTGTCTGCACATAGGGTTTTTTAACAGAGCTAGGCTTCAACCAGCTTTTTATTCCCTTTCAGCTCCCAGAATCTCAAATATAGAATCTGATCTTCCTCCCCCCCACGACCCCAAACTTCTCAATTTTTCATTAGCTTTTAGGAGTAACGGCTTGCAGCTTGTGCCTTGGGAGAGTGGAGGTCACAGAGAGCTCACAGATGCTCTCTGTTTCACCTGCCTTTGCCTGTCTGGCCTGTCCCTCAGCAGTGGAACATGCACTTTTGTTGATCAGGCCCATGGATGGGCCATTCAGGTGAAGATGGGCCATGCTGGGTTTCGCACAGCAGAAGTGTCTTTCCCTAGAAGAGCTTTATGTTAAATGTAGCCTTACATTTTGGTCCTTCTTCTTAGTCCCCTCCCCTGAGTTTTTGTTGTAAGCCCTGTTTCTGCCCCAGAGAACTCTTGATCTTTAATCCTTATTGGGGAGGGGCATCTATTTTCCTGATATTTGCAGGTTATTCCTGTTTCTCATAGGACTCTTACGCGTCTGAGACCTAGGTTGCAGGTTGATGCAGTGGGGTAGCACAGACTTCAATGTCAAATACCACAGAACCAGATTTTTCATTATTGTTTTGGTTAGATAAACGCGAATGATGGATGAAATTGAGTGAGGTGTTGGCTGGACCGACCATGTCTACTGTCAGTGGTTCTTCCAAGCCTCTTGCCGTGGCATCTTGCTGGATCGTCATTGTGCGGGGTGTCACGGTTCATGTGTTGCTGCGTGGTTTGCTTCATGCTCATGGTAAAGTGCCAGAGACACTGCCCCACTGTTGGGCCCACTGACCCATTCGGTCTGATACTCTGTCTTGGGCCCTGGAGCTGGCTGTGATGCCAGAGCCGACACCAAGTGTCCTCCAAAAGTTAAGAACTACTCCACTGTGGGTAATTTGGAGCAATGACCCTAAGAGAGAAGCTGCTTCTTTATATCTCTGTCAGTTGGCTTTCATACACTTCGAAATGTGAGGGTCTGCACTAGTTTATAACTGATTTTGTGTCTGATACCACTGTGGATATTTTTGTTATCTTTGCAAAAGTCTAACTGAATTAAGATACTGGCCAGTTTGTCTGCTGGACTGTCAAAGGAACTCCATGTGCTTCTATGCTGTGGCTGCAGAGACTGCAATTTGGCAGGACCTCCTCCTGGGTGGTGCCTGCATCTAAGAAATTTCACTTGTCCTCCATGTCCAAGTATCCAGGGAGCCTCCTGCCAGAACTGCAGGCGCTGGAGACAAAAATGCGGGATCCCTCTGTTCATATTTACCCTATACATCCAGCTAATGTGTTTCATAGCTTATCATCCACTGGTCCCAGTCAAAGCATTACAGCCGCTCGAGCAGCTTGAGCTTCCCTTTTCCTTTGCTTTTTCTTCACGCCCTACCTTGCGCTCCTTTGGAGACAGCAGCTTATTTTCTGGCTTGCTATAAAATCTGTTCTCTGGTACAAAAAGCTCCTGTACAGCTGTGTGACTCTGGAAGGCACTTTCTGACCATTTTGTCATTTCTCTCTCATGTGTCTCATTTAATCTGAAAACACTTCCTTTTCCCTCTCTTGTCCCTCTTAGTGTTTCTCTTCTCTTTGCATTGTAGACATGAGCACTTGAGCCAGTTTGGAATATTGATTAAATGTGGGGTTTTTTCTCTTTTTGGAAAGTGTTAGTTTAAACACTACTAAGTGTCTGTCTAAGATGCAGCATTTCATACAAGTTTCACGGGGAAAGGAATGTGGTGTTGTCTGGCTGCCCAGAATATCCCCTAGCCTGCCAGCACAAAGGCCGTCCTCTAAGCCAGAGCAAAGCCTTTACTCCTGACGGGATAGGGTGGTGGGCAGAGAGGTGTTTTGGTGGCTGTCTTTTATGAAATGGATCCTGCTTCCCAGTCACACCTGGAGATAGCAAGTGGGGAAATGGCTTTGGAAACTGGCTTTGTCACCAGCAGCCAGGATCCTGCTGTGCCTTCAAGCCATTCTGTGAGGAGTGCAAGGAGAAGCTTGTTTTGGTTTGTGTTTTGTTTCCTTAAAGCTTTGAAAAGGTGTGTCACCTGCTGCAGGTCAATTAAGGCATTCTTACATCTGTTTGAATTCGGAAGCTGCTTTACTGTAAGTTGCTCCTGGAAAATGCCTTCAAAAGATGTTGGAAGGTGAAAGGGCAGGATTTGGTGTTGAGTTATAAACCAGGTACTTGTTGATATGATGCACTAAATAATTGTGTCTCAAGCTGCAGGTTTGTATTAAGTGGTCCTGGCAGTGCTGTGGCTGCAGTATCATTTAGAACACGTGCAGTTCAGGGAAAGGGGAGAAGATAGGCCATCCCACTGGAGGGAAGGGGCTGGATGAGGACTTGACTTGCTGCTCTTCAAACCCAAGGCTGCCTCTGCTGATGACGTTGTTAAGCTTCTCTGCACCTCCAGAAGAGGATGTGCTGGAGGGCTTCCCTTTCTAAGCTCTGGTTGTGGGCGTCTGATGAGGAAGGCAGAAATTAGGCTTGAACCCCTTCTGACTGAGCTGGGGGAAGGGAAGCAGATGGAAGAACCTGAATGAAAGCAGGTTTGCACTTACTCCGTGCTGTTCAGCATTTGGAGTTGAAATCTATGGCTCAGAGATGGGGTAATATTGGGTTTCAGGTGTCAGGTTGTTCATAAGGGCACGGCTTTATGATAGGCTGAAGTAGATAGAGACCAGTACAGTTACCAAATGGAATGGACCCAGTTGTCTCCACGTTCCTTGTTACTGCTGCAAGTATGCTGTGGTAAACTAGCCAAGTAAAGACAACGTTTTTCAGCCAGATCTAGTCAGGGAAATGTGCTGAGGGAAGAGGCAGGAGGGGCTTCTTTGCCCCCTCAGCAGAAGTAAGGACTTGGATTGTCTTGACGTGTTACCCGACAATTTGTTTTCAGCTCATTTAGCTAACTCGTCTGCTTCCTCCCGTTGCCCTCTCCTGTTATCCCCATTTAATAGTATTTCCCAGCTTTATGAGGGTGTGATAAGGCTATCGCAGGCTGAGAAGTGATCCGATGAAACGCGTGTGTGTGTGTATACATGTGCGAGAGGGAGAGAGACCTAAGAATAATTTCTGCTGTCAAAACCTCTGCGGGGCAAGAAACGGCATTGGCAAGGGCTGCTGACAGGAGGGAACGGGATGCCTTGGCACGGCCAGGTCCGTGCAGAGCCTTCCAACCCTGCCGGCCCGTTGTGTTGTGCTGACTGTGCGTGACTCAGCCGAGCACTCGCCTCGGTGGCATTTCGCAGTTTGTCTGTAACACAATAGCACTGGAGCGCTGCCGCCCATCAATTCGGAAACTAAAGGGGGTGGCAGCAATGGGCAGAAACCTATTGATTGCGCTGTAAATCAGAAGGCTAAAGGAAAAAGCCCGATTCCCAGGAAAATTGCAGGTCTCTCACCTGCTGCAGGCGGAAGTCTTTCTGCCACCTCTTCTGTGCATGTGCAATATTAGTACTTAACTCTCTTGTGTACAGGGACCATTGGTAGTCTGGAGTCTAAGATCAGTGCTTTCCATGTTTTGTGCAGGCAAATGATGGGATTTCAGCAGGGCTGGATTAGGTCAGATAATGGTGCTAGAAGGTTCAGCCTTGCTTATAAAGGAATCCCAAAGAGAAACGGGACAAGTGGACTATTGGAGCTCGTGTGAACTGGTGTAGAAGAGGCAGAACTTCATGCCTCTGCTGTTTGGATTGATGCCTGGTTTTGCAGCAGAAAATAAAGATCTGTGACATAGGATTGCCCCTCTTCCTTTTGCAAGCAGTGGGTTCTGCCCCAGAGACACCTGGCTTTGGGAATGGTAAACTGGAGAATTTAACTGGTGTCAGTCTGTGAAAGGAAACAACTCCAGGAAGAGCAAAAGTGTTGTTCAAAGGTGGGATGTGACTGGGTTAATGTGGTACAGAGACAAATGTCGATGCCAGGGCTGAAGAATGCAGTGGAGTTATAGATTTGGGGGAGATGATGAATTGCTGGACAGAAGATGGACAGATGGAAGGAGATTTTGGAAGAGGTCCCAAAATTGCCCTGTTTAGTACGTTTGGGAGAGTCATCATTCTACTCATCAGGCATATGCTTTGGGAATGGGCCAGGGGAGTTTTCAACAGAATCAGAATCACAATCTCAGCTTTCTTTTCTTAAAAAAAACCCCAAAACAAAAACCCAAAACAAAAAAAACCAACCAAAAAAACTGGGGAAAAAAAAAAGAAACAAAAAACCCCCCTCAACCAAAAAAAAATCCCCGAATGAGACTCATTATTTTGGGGTCATTTTTATATGCATTGAGAAGCTTTTTAGAAAGAAATAAAAATCTGTTAACTGTTAATATCTCTTAGTTTTCCTAACCAAGTATAAATAGGAGTTTCACATAGATTCAGGACAGATGTAGAGGCAACTTGGGAAAAGTGGAATGACAGGAAATTATGTTGGTCACAACTGAAATGTTCAGCACAACCAAAGCACTTGAGCTAGTGAACCTTTTTTACAGCACATGTTGCCCCTGTGCCACAGACTGTTAATTTTCTCTTACCCAGAGCAGATGGAGAAAACCCCTGGGGATGGGATTTTTCTCTTGTGACTGGAGAAAAGCCTGTGTGCACTCCAGAGAGAAAAGAGTCACACCTCTCGCTTTCCTATGTCTGGGTTAGCAGGAAAGCTCCATGAGGATCATGGCTATACTGGATCCATGTTTGCTCAAGGTGCTGAGGGATGCTGAGGTCAGACGAGCTTCCCCTGCTGCAGTGGGGAACTGCTATAATAACTGCTCTTTCTGCTGTTATGGGCCACACAAGGATGAGATATTTATTAGGCTAATGAGCAAATTATAATTCAAAGCTTTAGGATGAACAAAAAAAGAAATGTATGTTAGCTCCCAACTGGTAGTGGTTGTAGGATCAGTCGCAGAATTCTTGAATTTCTAAGTTTTCCCAAGTGACCGGTGCTTAGATGAGATGCAGCTATATATGAGTATGTGGTTATATTCTTAAATGTAGAAATGCATGTATGCATCGTGGTCATAATACAGAAAATGAGGAAAAAAGCAACCTTACCTCATTTCCTGCCTTTTTCTATGTCAATTCCCATTCATAAAGCACAGAGAAGGGATTTTTTTTTTGTTTGTTTGTTTCCTAGGGAGATATTTTTCTTCCCCCCACTAAAAGAAAATGCAGAAAGCTTTGGTCTTGCATTTAAATGCAGCTGGGTTTGGTTTGTGGTGCAGAGGTCTAAGTGTGCATTAGGACATGACCTGCCTAGTGTACCTGTTTTGTATCACCTCTGTACACAGAGAGGGGGTTTTGTGTAAATTGTATCGACCTGCTATCCAAAGGCAGTTTTGGATTACAGTTTATCTGGGCTGGATTCAAATCCTCAAGGAGAAATACTCTTTAATCATTCAAGCTGGATGCTGCCCGAGTTTTGGAATCTTGCAAATATGTTGGCATTTATGTAATAAACACAAACTTTAAGAGTGTTTCTTTTCCTTGAGGAACTCTTGACTCCATAAGCTTTTATTGTGAGCTGGTTGTTAGGGCTGAGAATTTGCCACTGACTCCCTCTCCCCACCCCAAAACAAACAAATAAATAGAACCATATGTAGTTGACTTCATCCTCCTAACAGGCTCTTCGGCTACTTCCCTATGAAATCACCAGCTTTTTTTTTTTTTCATTCAAGTTTTGAGACATGCCAGACCACTGGGGCTGTGGGGAGAAGGAAGATGTTAGCCCTACTGATGACTCTTAAGTCAGCTGTCAGCTCAATCCAAAGTATCAGTCATTTTCCCATAGCTAAAGTCACTGCAAATGTGTTTTTCTTGCCTTGTTCCCTGTGTGAAACGAGTTGCTGTAGCAAAAGGGTTTTAAAGATATTCTTTTTTGTTTAGGTTGAGGTTTGGGTTTTTTTTCTCTTGTCCTAAATAGAAACATTTAATCATCTTTTTAATCATAGTTTCGATGTACAGCCAAACAACTTTTTTTTTTTTTCAGTGGCTGTTTCTGGTTTAGACTTGATATAAATCTGTTGCAAACTGGTCAGTGCTGTGATCCAATTCAAACTATGAAGTGGCCCAGGTACAGATCAGCCTGATTCTGCATTTTATTCCATACAATACTAATGACTTGCCATGTGGCCTTTGCTCAGTCACTTATAAATTTATCTTTTATTTCCATTATCTTTGAAATCAGGGTAGCTCCTGGTTGTTTAATATAGTTGATATTGGTAGAAGAATCTTAATATTACTGAAGAGGGGACATACTTGGTGACCTATCAGAATTAGGATGAAGAGCATGAAGAGGCAGAAAAGGACCAGTGACAGAAAAAAGAGGAAGTTTAGACTGAGAGGTACTGGCGGGAAGCTTGTGTTGAGCTGCAGGAATGGGAAGAATTATTCAAAAAGTGAGAGGAAAGGAGATACTGCAGATCAAAGAAGAAAAGGAAGTGGAGCACAAACGAAAGCAGTGATTTAGAGAAAGGTGGGTTAAGTCAAGAAGTTGGAAGAAAGCAAAGGGATGGAATAAGGAAAATGGTTTGTTCGGTTCACTTAGCTTTGTAAATTATCTGATTTTTACTTTTGAGACATTACTCTTTTGTTTCTAAACCTGGGGCAAAACGAAGCTTGCTTTTTTTTTAAGCATCTGAACACTCTAGATTATCACACTAAATAATTCGGAGTAGGAAGACCTCTAAAGTTTGCTCTTTGAGGTCATAGTGCTGTCCAATAGCACCCTCCTTTCCCTAGAAAATAGTCCCTCGAACTGTTCTGTTAATGGCTTGACACAGTCCCCTGCCAGTTTGTCCTGGTGGCTTTCAAATTATTGTCCTGTGTTGTAGAGGACAGCTTCTAACATGTAAAGCATTTAAAACAACAACAAAAAGTAGCTACAGCAAGTTCGTTGTCTGTGGATTTTTTGTCTTCCTTTACTGTTTAGAGAGTAACATGTCTGATTTAAAACTGCCCAATAATGCTTTTGGTTTTGGTTGGTTGGTTCTTGGTGGTGGTTGTCCCCCTTTTCCCTGCTGCCAAGTCTGTGTGTGAGGAAGGACTGGTGAGGAGAAGGGATGCAGCAGGGATGGTTTGTGATGACTTGTTTCGGGAAATAAGAGCGGGATGGCCCATGCAGGGTTGAAACGGGGGGGCTGGGGAGTGCTGCTGTTGCTATTGTTCTGCCAGACTGCGTGATTCAGCCACAAAGCAGCTGGTTCTCAAAATGAATGTTTAAAACTTCCCATTTTGAAAAATACTGGTTTAAAATATAATGAAGCACAATAAGAAACATTAAGACTGATACTTTGAAACTACCTGAAGGCAGATGAATCACTTGAAAATTCTCCCAGTAAAAATATTTCTCTCAACGAAACAGTATGTTAAACCGTAACCTTGGGTCTCGAATAAGCTTCTGCAGTGACTAATTAGGCAGTGGAAAAGCAGAGAAATCACCTCACCTCTGACCACAGCACTAGTTAAGAAAATTGTGGAAAATACGGGCAACCACTGCAATCCTGGATTGTAAGAAGGGGTGGAGATGGAGCAGCTGCCTTCCCCAGGGCTCTGGTTGGTGTTGCATTGACTGGCAGCACCCATAACCACTCCTGGTAAGATTTATAAGGAGGAGAGACTTGTTCCTTAATGCACAATGGTCACCCATGGGAGCCAGGGGAGACTTGCTGGGTATCCTGGTGCTGCCCATCACCACTGGCAGAGAATGGGGAAGGTGCCCTGCCCTGTCAGTGGTGTTGGAGGACACAGGGGAGTGGGGTGTCCTGGGCAGGATGGACCAAAGGCACTGCCAGATGTGGCAGCTCCTGTGTTAAGCTTTTATGTCCTACTTCACTGTTGGCTCATCTCCTTCAGATGGTGACAGCACTGTGAAACCTTCCAGGAGCCACAACGTTTCCCTTGAAAGTTGGGACAGCAAGGGAAGAAGCGGGGAAAAAGGTTGTGGTTTCTTTCAAATCTCGTTTAGGCTTTTGTTTGCCTGGATTTTTTCCCCCTGGAGAATGCACAGCTCACCATTTCAGGCTGGTTTTTGCCTTTCAGAAATTCCTATGAAACAATCAGACAATTTGAGGGTGTGTGAGATGCTTCTGTATTTTGAATCCTAATCACTTAGGTGAAAAAGAATAAGTAAATTATATATTGAACTGCTAACTGGTGCTGAGGCCTGGTGGTTTCCATGGCAACAGGGCTGGAAATAGCTGCCTGTGACGTCACCAGCATGGCACAGGTAGATCCGAATCCTGTCGTCGCTGTTTCCCCCTGAAGAAGTGAGTGCGGCAGGCACAAACACCTTGACATTGCAATTAACACATGCAAATATCCCAGCCACCCCGGGGGTACCTGTCCATCACCAGGGTACATCGAGTTCACTGCGGGCACAGCAGAAGTGTCTGGGCCCTCTTGCACGTACTGAGGGGGGCCAGATCTCCCCACCCCACACCTCTCTGCATTGGCCACACTGGGGTGCAGAGCCACAGCGTGAGACTTTTCAGTCCCATGTCCAGGTTGGGGGGCTCAGGTCTTCTCCTCCAGGAGCCGGTGATGCTCCAGTTGCCCAAGCTGCTCCTCTAATTCATCTTACAGCTGCAGTATTGCATGTGAGAGGGGAGAGATTTCTAAACAGCTCAGACACCATTTCTTCTTTCTGGAGATGGATAGAAGACGCGGTAGGTTTAGGTTTGGTTATTTGTGTTTGTTTTGGGGTTTTTTGGTAATTTGGTTGATGTAGGTTTTGGTTTTGTTGTTTTCTGGAGGATTTGGTTTTATTTTCCCTTTCTCTTTTATCTTTGAGATGCCAGGAATGTAAACTCTGATCTTTTCTGGCATTGCTGAAGGACAAGTGGGAGGTGTAAATGAATCTATGAATGTGAGTGTTTAAAACGTTAATTGAAGGGGTGAATGTGGTGAATCTTTAACAAAGGCCTTTTCTACTTAAAATATTAATTACTTGTTGAAGTAAATACATCTTAAGCAAAACAAACAACCAGTCTGATTCAGCAAGGTTATTTGATTATCCTGGCAGAGTCGAGAATGTAGGTTCTGCCTGAAGCCTCTTGCACTGCACTGTAGATACAGGAGTGTCGCAGTCCTGTGTGACAGGGACTGACCCACACTGGAGCCTGGGTAGACACAGGCAAGGTGGATGTGAAGACTACGTCACAGTTTAGCTGTGGAATTGAATATCCTTTAGCCAGCAGCGACAAACCCCCCCCACCCCCACCCCACTGATCTGATTACCTAGCTCCACGCATGATCAAAATCCAGTAGAAGTGATACTTCCTTCCATGTGTTTTCTGATGTTTGCGTTCAATTTAGTTTTAGCTGTCCCGAGTGATTGCGTTTCCAATGTTTTCCTGAGAAGACAAGACCATATGTTTCCTGTTAAGGTGATCTGTCCTCTTTTCCCCATGCAGCAACAGTCAGGTTGTGTTGAATAGTCAGGTAGCATTGAATGATCCCCTTTTTAGTTTGTGCCTCTCAGAGGTTTGTAGACAGTTCGGTTCCTGGCTTATTGGCCATTACTTAGAGAAATCTCCTATTTAGTCCTTGTGTTTGTAAATTATTTCTGGTTCTTGACAATGCACTTGTTGCTCTTCTGCAACCTTCTATTTTGTCATGAGGGTTTTTTTGAGCAGGTTTAGCCCAGAATTAAATACTAGCTTTCTGGTATGGTTGCAACCAAAATAATTTGAGGCTTGTCAGCTCTAGAGACTGCTAATAATACTGTAAGCACATGCAGCAAGTGCAGCTATTTGCCTCCAGCAGTGCCCACCTGTACACAGAAGTAGCTCTGTTACAACAGTCTTCTCCAGGAGAGTGCATCCTGCGTTTCCTGAGCCCGTGTTGTTGCAATGGCTGTGAGTACCAAACTGACGGTTCAGGTGTGATGGCCGGTTCTCTCAGGAAGGGTCTCATACTGTCTCTTACCCTTGGTCGAAACAGATGCACTCTGGATGATGGTTTACATGTAGATGTAAATGCTTATCTGCAAGCATAAAAACATTCAGTGTCTGTAAGGAGAAGAATGACACGGGGCAATGGACAGGCAGTTTTACTGGGTGCTGTGGCTTGCAGAGCGTTGTTTGCAGATAGGGCACTGCACCGACCGCCTATTATGCTTCACAGGCCAGCAGTGACCTATGGACCACAGTTTAGGTGATGCTGTTCTAGGGCCTTATCTGTACTAGAAAAAGGAAGACAAATGATGCATAGTTTATCGTTTCGTTGTAAAGCTAAATGACATTGTGGAAGGGTTTGGGGTGTTTTTTAATGTCAGGAGCTGATTCTTGCGTGTGCTGAAGCTGTGTTTCTGCTGCCAGAGGTGAAATAACTGTCCTGATTTCATCAGTGTGGATGCAGATAAATGTACTTGGAACTACAGAAGACTCCTACCTTTATAATGTAATTCTTTTTGGAAGCATCTCCAAGTATTAGTAGCTCCTTTTTCCTGCTTTGAGTGGACTACTTAAAGCCATTCATATTATTCTGGCTTCCAAGGGGTTTTTTCTTCCAACTTGGTTTGTAGACAGTGCCCCAAGAAGTGAATAGATATGAATATGAAAAATATTAAGATCTCCAAAACCTTACTAACAAAAGGGAAACCTTACAAGGCATTTCACTGCTGCCATCTTGAGTTAGCTGTGCTACCACTAGTGATGAGGCAGAGGAGTTTGAGATCATCTGTGGCTTGTTAGAGGCAACATCAGAATTTAGAACTGAACACCTACTGCTCAAGGCTTTTGAGTAGTCATGAAAACCTGGTCTTTGTTTAGACACCTTAGTCTTAGCTGAGCGTTCTGAAGATGCTTTTCCTACTTAGACACGCAGTGATTATGGTATGCTTGAAGGACTACAATTAGCATTTCTGTCCTAAGGTACCTACTGCTATTAACACTTGTAGTGCTGCTTATGGTTTCTAACGCCTGTCTTTTATGCATCTGTCTTTCAGAAGGTGAAACTTTGGGCCAAAAATTGGCACAGTTTTATCAAATAGCCATATTGATAGGATGAGAAAGAATGGCGCTGCTCAGTGTTCCCATCAGAGTAGTTGGCAAATGCATCTGTCAGGAAGGATTTAGTGATGGGTGTTAAGATAATGAGCCACAGGGAGGTGGACTATGACTTTTCGCTCCTTGCCATCTCTACTTTTCTTCCAGTTCACAAGGTCTTCAGAAAAAGGAAAAGCTGTTACCATTGCTGATTGCTCAACTCTTGCAGAGTTCTTGATCTCTGCAGAAGCTGTTTATAATACCCATGCAGTGGTATGGCTTGGGAAGGGTGAAAACCAAGAAGATGGGGGTTTATTGTCTTTAAACCTGAGGTGTGCTCAGGTTTTGGTGGCTGCAGTCTCCAAAATTAGATGGTTTGTGTTTGGATTTAGGATATCATCAATCGGGCCTACTGGGGAGAAACCGCTGTTTATGCACCCTAAAGTAACCACTTTGTCTTTCCTCTGCCGCAGAATGGATGGAAGGGGAAACAGGACCTCATACAGGGCTCAGGGAGTGAGAGGTGGGTGGGGGATGATCTTCAGGGAATCAGTCTGGCGGCTGGAAGGAGTTGGGCCCCATTTAAAATGGCTGCTGCCGCATTCAAGGGGCCATTTTAAGTGCCTGTTATCCTGCTCTCGCTTAGGGCTGTAATTTGAATGAATGTGAAGCCAACAAAAATGTTAGATTCCAGTACAAATCTGTTCTGATTTGGGGATTCATCTGAGTCCCAACAATGCGTAAAGTACTGCGGAATGAGAGGTGATACATTGTGGAAATGTAAGATATGAATTTTATATTTATTACTGACTTGGCAGGGTGCTTTTCACATCACCATTCTGGTACAATTTTGATTAGATTTTTATGCTGAGCATCAGAGAAACACTGCTCGTGTGTACGTAATTCTCTTTCCCCATTGTGCATCCCTTCTCTGATAAGGAGAACTCTGTGCTGATGAGCCAGGGTTGACAGTCATTGCACTGTAACGATACAGTTCAGACAATGCCAGTAAAAACTTTCTCTGCCAGTGTGGACGATGTGTGTTGACACGGAGCAGAATGCCACTAGCAGTGGCAGAACAGGTAAGTTTCTGTCTCACCCAATTGACCTCTGCAAGAGTTTGTAAGGGTGATGGTAGTTTCTGTCACATTCCTGTGTATAGGGGAACCTGTTCAATGGTCCTCAGTCCATGTGTTGATCTCATTTGTCATAAATTGTTGTCTTGTAATGGATTTTGTTTACTCCCAGCATGTTCTGGCTCTAAACTAGCATTGAAAGCAGGTAAAATTCATCTGCAGATGGAGTGCTGTCTGTTTTCTCACAGGTACCCGTTTTCTTTAGATGGGAAAGCGTCAGGGAAATACCTTTCTCTGTAGACTACCTTACAGAGTCAAAGTTCTGGGCCAGAGGTAAATCTGATGTGTATATTTATATTGGGTTATTTATGCAACCCTTGTCTTTTGTATAGAGCTTTTTACAAGCACTGGTGCATGTATTTTACCTTGCTTTGTGTCAAAAGTAGTACCATCTCCATTTTATAGCTTCATAAAGAACTGTGCTGTGTGGTTTGAGATGGTGCAGAAAGTCTCCATTAAAACTGGGAACTAAACCCAGACTTCTCAGATTCTTGGTTCAGTGTCCAATACTCAGGAAGAATGAGGGAAAAGGCAGGGTGATTTTTGTGCTTATTTAAAGATACATTTACATATTTTTGTGTTGAATCGGCCTGTGGAGATGAACAGCTTCAATGTAGCATTTTTCGTTAGCCTAATTGTCTTGAGAAGGGGTTTAAAAGGATAAAAATGTAGGGGTTTTTTGCATCTTCACCACAAACAGCATTGCAATTGTATTGCAGGAATGCTCTTGGCTTGTGGCATTTGGTGGAATCAAAAGATTTGACTCAGTGTGATACTGGCAGAGCAAAACGTATGAACAGGTGATTGCCAGCAAGTTGATTTACCACAATAAGATTATAAATTGTCATCTGGCTATAGTAGTTTGACTCTGGGATCTTTCTTCATTGCAGTAAGTAGTAAAATGTTTGCCTGAACTATCAGGAGGTTACTTGATTCAGTGTTGCTGTGCCTCGGCTGGCAAATGTAACTTGTTAGTTGTGATAACACAATTGCTTATTTCTGTGTCTGCAGCTCTTGAACTGATTTTGGTGGGTAACCATTGTCAATGGAAGGCAAGTGAAAGGAAAAGCCTGGGATTTACCTGGATATAGTCACTGTCCTCTGGATAGTCTGGACAGAAGCAGATCTGCTTGTAGAACTGATGGCAAAAAGAAATGGAAAAAGTTTTGTCTGTGTCTAAGTTGCTGGCCCACTGAAATCTGTCACCCTCATCTGAGCTGTGAATTTTATGTTCAGAGTTTTGGCTGCAAATGGACAAAGCTGAAGGTGGTGTTATATGGGTTAGTATTTTATTCCCTACCCTCCCACAGCTGGAAGACTGAGTCTTTGTGGAAAAGGTGGAGAGCCTTCCCTTTGTTGAGACCCAAGCTGGGCTTTTGGGCAGCCACACATTAGTCCATAGCTTCATGTTATCCAACAGTGACGTGTGATGTCAGGTGGCTCCAGCCTGTGCAAAATGAACTCGTGGTCTGTGCCCAGCACCTGGGCTGCAGATCTTCTACCCAAGGTCTAAAAGCTTAAAATAGCCCCCATTCAGGGCCTACCTCTCCAGGAGGAAACCTTGCTTTCAGTGTAAAACCACTGGGCACTTATGCTTGCTGGTGCAAGGAAGTTGGCATGCAGTAAGCTGGTGTGAGTTTATGGCTTCCCAGCTGTTCTTGACTCTTCTGCGTGGGCATTTTTCATATGCAGTTAAGAGCTGAGCTGCTTCCTCCAGCAGTGTTGAGTAAGAGTGGCTACAGCATAAGTTGGTGTGCAGTGCCCAGTGTGCCGTCCGCTCAGAGCCCAGCTTATCATTCCCTTCCCAGGGTGAACAGGCCCTTGGAAAATGTTTGGATTTTACAGGAGGCCATGCAGGATCAGAGGAGCAGCGAGGTGATGGGCTGGGACTGTGGAGCTGTGAGACCAGCAGGGATGTGCACGCCACACCAGACACAGCTGGGATGTGTTGGGCTTGTGTGCCCTGGTCAAGGCAGAAACATCGGTGATGCAAGTGGAGCGTGCCTGTGTGGGGATGGGGGCATTGTTCTGCAGAGCCAGAAGCAAGGGGAGCCCCCGGATCACGCCGGGGGCAGTCGTACCGGCGGGACCTTGCCTCTCCCCTGCCTTTGCCCCACGCTGGCCTTGGCAGAGCCCATGGGGAGGCCGACGGTGCTCGGCGGAGAAGAAAGGGAGCAAGTGCTTCCCGCGGTGGAGCACGAGCTGGCATCTGAGCAGCCTCGCCTCTGCCCCACTGGCTCTCACCGGCCCTTCCTGGCTGCCTGCCACCTCTCTCCAGCTGCCGGCCCCGGGGGCGCCGCTGGCAGGCACCGCATCCCCTGCCCGGGCTGGGAGCAGGCAGCAGAGGGTGGGTGGGCTGCTGAGAGGACCAGCTCCCTCGGGCCCCTGATCCACCCCAGCAGAGCAGCGGGCTGCTCCCCGGCTCCCCGTGTCAAGCGCGTGTTTAAGCTTGTGCTAGTCTCCTGGACACCTTCCCGGTGAGTTTTCCAGAGAATGACTACAGATGAAATGCAATTAGANGGCCGTGAGGCAGGACCGGCATGTGCGGGAGAGATGAGTGCGAGGATCAGAGGTCCCCGCTGGGAAACGCTCGCTGGGCTGGGGCCGGGAACCTGAGGAGGTCTCTGTGCTCTCAGCTGCTGCTGCCGCCGCTGTTGTGGTTGTTGGAGAGCCAGAGGGAAGCAGCAGGCGTGTCTCAGGGATGATTAATCATGTATGGCAGCAGTGAGGAAGGAGGACGCGGTGCGCACACGGAGACCAGCACCTCCCCTGCCCCTGCGCGCCTTTGGCTCGCTGACAGCGATCTCTTCTGCTCGGAAAACCAGCCCCAGAGGAGGGCAGCCAGAGGGGGGGACTGTGTTTTACCCGAGCCAAGAGACCGCTCCTTACCCACCCCATCCTCCGGGAACTTTGAGACTTGAGAAACTTGAATCTCCTGGGTCTGGAGAAGAATGAAAAAAATGTGAAAGGAGGGAGTTGAACTAGTCCAGGTGGGAGGAGAGGGAGACCTGACTGAAGGTTTAATTAGTGAGGAGCATGGAAAAAATAAAAGTAGGTTTGGCAACAGCAGGCTGCAAGTGCTTCCCAGTTGGAGAGGTGGGGACAGGGCACAGACCAGTCCAGATTGTTGCAGGTCTCTCTTTGCCTCAGGACTTGTCAGCCTCCTCTCCCTCCACACCCTGGCAATACCTGAAGGGGAAAAAACCAAACAAAAACATAATTTGGCTTTATTTGGGGGAAAACGTTTGGGGAAGAGTTTGGTTTTAAGTCTCCAGGATTTGACTTTTATTGCTGCAAAGAAAAGCTTAAGCAATAGAAACCTGCCCTTTTTTCTGTGTGTGTGTATATGTGATTTTTTGTGAGGTCAGAGCCCCACACAAGGTGAGAATATCAAAAACTTCCAAAGGAGACATGACTAAACCAGGACCATTGGCAGGCCTGCAGTTTTTTACCAGGCTCCCCAATCTAATGGCCATTACCTGCAGTGGTCTGCACACACCTCCTCCCCTTTTAATTTCTCCTCCGAGTAGTGGGAAGTGTCCCCTTTTCTCTGCATCCCTCATCAAAGATAAGGCAGTATTCTTCCCACTATAATTTACAGTCCCTTTAACCTCAGACTCCCCTTTCACAGTCTGTAACAGTTCTTTTTGAGAGCTTTGCACTGAAGGAAGGTGTTTGATTGTATTTTCCTACCCCTATTTCCCTCTGCTCAAGATTTGCTCAGACACCTTTAACTACAGTGCTGTCTTCTGTCACTGAGGTGGGATCGCTGCGCTAATTTTTGTAAGGCTGCTTGGACTCACTACCTTTATGTTTGCCCTGGCAAGACTGCTAGGGAGTGTTATTTAATGCTTATAAACAGCTCCACATTTTCCACGTGCCACTTCCTCATGCAGTGCAGAGCTGTGGCTGAAATCTGGAATGTACTAGTTTCTTTTTTTTCCTCCTTTTTTTTTCTTAATTGTTCTAAATGTAGCTAGGTAGTATTTCACAAAACTAAATATCATCACAAAATAAGAGAGGAGTAGGGCATAGATTGTTCAGAGGTGGGACTGAAATGGGTCTCTCCAGAGAGAGTTAAGTTTGTTATGAAATGTATGCTGCAGAGCTATGGAAAGCTGGGCTACTGCTGGGGAGATTGGAGGTACCTTTGTAGGGTTGTTTTGGGATCCGTGGATTAAAAATAAAAAAAGCAGTGTAGTTTTTCAAGCAGAATCGAAACACATTGGTGGCATCAGAAGCTGACAAAACTGAGAGCTGGAATAAATACTTAATGCTCCTCCCTGTGAGACCTCTGCTCACAGCCAGTAGTCATGGAAAACAGGACAAAACAGATGTGGATGCCCGAGCGAGTGAACAGTGCTGCCTTATTCGTTGCTGTTGCAAAGTGAGATGTTTTCCTCTCCTCACCAATTTGCCGAGCTTTCTTTGTGGTTTTGGTGGCCTGGGACAGTGGTGGGAAGAAGGTGCTGGAAGCAGCTGGCATGTTGCACTGGCACCAGCCCAGCAGGTCTGATTTTGGGATCTGGGCAGAGCTCCTTTGCTGAGGACGTGTGGAGGGATGTCTCTGCCTTGCCCGAAGGGCCCATCTACTTGTTTTGAGTGGATGGATTGAGAACAGGTAGAAGAGGAGGAGGACGTCCATGTGCTTGAGGCCGGTACAACACTGCTGCATTTGGAGCTCTTCCTGAAATGGCTTTCTCTAAGGGTGAGCAGCAAAGGGTGGGGCAGCTGGTGGCCTGTGGCGCCTTCTTCATCCACCAAGGGGCTGAAGGGAGTGGGGGCCACGCTAAGGCTTACCCCACAGTATATGTAGTTTAAGAGAGAGGAGGAAGACCAGGGACAAAAGGATGCCAAGCAGGGACAAGAGGATATAATTTGCTCACTCAGCTGGTGGATGGGCAGCAAGAGGAATGTGTTGCTAATTAATGTGCACTATTGATCGCGTTTGGACAGAGGTGATGCTGTGGAGAGGAATAGTGTCCACCTTTGCACTGTTGGACCATCCAGGGGTTATTTACTCCTTTTTCAGTTCGGGGATCATTTTGGTGAGCCCTCCAGCTTTGTGTTGCCTTCCAGCAGCAGTGCTGGTGGCAGTGGTGGGGTCTTTGGCCCCCTGGGGACTGCAGCTTGCGAGAGTGGGAGTGGGCAGGACTCCCCCATCTCAGCTGGCACCTTGGGGGCCACCTGGTCCCCTCCCCTGCCAAGGGATGCTTTCTGACTGTGTAAGGGGAGCTTTCGGAGGAGCCAGGGGCTGGCTGCCAGGCTTCCTTTAATTCCCCCAGCTGGCAAACAGGAGGCCTGTGTCGGTTGCCGGGGCAATGGCGGGAAGCTGTGTTAGTTTAATGAAGCATTGGGAAGGCTGCTGTTTATTTCAGGGGAGCGGGGGCTCTCTCGTCTGCCAGGATGCTCTGCCGGGATGGAGGGGCGGCTGCCAAAGGACTCCTAGGCCGCCACTAGCCATGCTCTTGCCCTCGACTGTTGCCCTCAGCCATTCCCAGGGTGCAGAGGCCATCCCTCAGCACAGCGTGTCTGTCTCCTCCCCTTCCACCCGAGCCCAGCATTTTCAGTGCCATGCTGTCAAACTTGTCCTCTTCCAAAAGCGCCTGCTGTTTGCCAGGGAAGACCCCCCAGCCCCACTCATGTGTTGAGGACCCAGTCCTCGCCTTAGGCAGAGTGCCTCCCTCCCTGGATGTCCCTTCCCTTTCACTGCCCGGCTGGAGTACAGTGGTTACCTGATTGGGGTGTTGAACTTACTCCTTTATTTAAGCAAATGAAGACTTGAAGCATCAATGTCTTCATAGTAAAGGTGACCTACAAAGGAGGGAGGAGAAGAAAGAAGAGGGGGGAAGGGGGAAAGCGCCTTGTGTTATGCCCCTTTTCCAGTATCTCTTTTTGATTTAAAGGGGACCTAATGGGGGGCTTGGGCTTTTTTATCCTTCTTTGCTTCTTTTCTTCCCAGCGTGTTATTTCGAATACAAAAGGATTTCTGGTCTTGTTTAACCTCTAGGGGGGAGGGGGGATTCGATGCACAACTTGAGCACTAATAGGCTTATGACTATTCAGATAAAACTTCATTAACCGAGTATTTTAAAAAATAAGCCTTATTCAGACCTGTTAAAAATCAAGACAGTGTAAATGGGTGTGAACAAACAAATACTAGGTGGAGAGGTTGTTTGAAAGTTCAGTAAGCCGTGTCCATTTAATAAAAGGCTAGGAAAAAGCCTCAGGCCACAGACCGATGAATTTTCACACCAAAAAAAGGCAAATAAGGCTATTGTCCTGCAAAGGGAAAAAAAAGGCTTTTTCATATGTGAAAAGAGAGATGTATTTGGTAAAGATATACGAACAGAAATGCACCTGATTTTTTCCCCCCCCCTTTCTCCCCTCCCCCCTTTTTTTCTGGTTCTCATTTAAAATACCATATAAACAAATGCTGTCTTGGATGATGCTTCCTCAGCTGGTGTAGCAGAGCATCCCCTTGTCCTGCTGGAGCAGCTTTCCACACCAGCCCTTGCAGGACCAAGTCCCCCTCTCCCCAAGCACAGTGGCACGTTACGTGTGCCTGTGCCCGTGCCCAGGGTGGCAGTGTCCCGCGGGGGTTTGCAGGTTGCCTGTGACAGCCCTGCCACGCGGATGGAGCACAAGGAGCCGTCTCTCCCACATCAGCCCAAACTCTCCGACGACAGCGGCAGCAGCTCCGCCAGTCCCACTTGAACACTGCACTGCAGGTACTGGGTTAATGGGTGGGAAGTGGTGAAGAAGAATATCAGGGTGGGTGGCTGGAGGGGAGGGTGTTGGCGTGGGGGAGTTGATTTCTGTTAAACACCAAGATAGAGATGACACTCTATATACATGTAATCATTAGACTTCATTCCCAAGAATATTTTCCTTCGTATAATTTTTTTAAATGCAGAGAAAGCTTTCCCCAAACCTGACAGTATTCTACCTACAATCACTTTCCCCTTGCCAAATACTACCATGCTCTACAAAAACGGTCTGAAATGCTGTACTATTTTTGACCATTTCATTTGGGTTATTTGTAGTGAAATTTTAATTTTTAAGGTGCTAGGAATAGGCTCCTCAGTCCCACATCATCTCCATGTAGCAAGGCCTTTTTACTGAATGTGAGACTGCATTACAATCTAAACCTCACCATTTTCTTGTTTGATGACACTGACTATCCAACTAGAAAATTCATGTATCCTCCTTCTGCAGGACTGGCAGGTTAGACCTAGACTGAAGTCCTGATTGACATCTGCAGTTCTTATTCTTGCTCATGCTCACACTCTCTCTCTCTCTCTCTCTCTCTTTCCCCTGTGCTCATGCTCTCTTTTCCCCCCTCTATTCCCTTTCAGAGGGCAAAACATCTGTTTGCAAAGGGCTGAGGACACATGCTGCACAGGGAGATAAAAGCAAAGAGCCCTCATCCCATGTAAGAGTTCACAGATCTGTAACTCAGGGGGCTGGCGACAGGGTTTGACAAGGGTTGAAATCCTTCTGTCTTTCTCCCTTCTCATATATTTCAGTTTGAAAAACAAAACCAACTGGGGTTATCTCAGATGTGCAATAGTGAGGATTTAGATGTCAGCTTCGCTATCAGCTTCATTCTTTGTGCACAAAGAGAGAAAGAGGATCACAGATTTGCACCTAAGCTACACAGAGCGATGCCAGTGCCTTGGTTTATCACAGTGGAGAAAGCCCGTGCCTCTCCCTGCCCACTACAGCAGAGTTAAGCCCTAAGGGCCTTACACAGACAGTGCCTCAATTGGAGTCCTGTCCTTTCCCTCCCTGCAGCAGAAACCAAGTTTAAGGAATTGGCTGAGAGTTCAAGGTGCACATATGATTGTAGACCTGCACAGTACAGATAGCAAGGAGAAGAAGCTTCAAAAATGTTCCTATCCTTTTCTCTCCCAGCAACAACAGCCCCCCTGTAAAATATTTAGCCATAAAAACGTGCCTTTTCTTTTTGACCTGCCATGATGGTGGAGAGGACCACCACTTATGCCTGTGCACCTGTGGTGTTACAGATTTTAGTCCAGAGACTAGGTAGGGTGTTCTAAACTGTGAAAACAGCTGATGGGTTGATCTAAACATGCAGTTTAACCTATGACTCAGGTATCGTACTGGTTTGCTTATCAGAAACACCTGCAACAAAAGGGGCAAACCCCTTTTGATTTTCCAGCATTGACATAAGTACACTGATTTACATTACATGGAGATACATATTTTGACTGCTTGATAAAGAAAATCATGCCCATGACAGCTTCTTATCAAGGAAGTAATCCTACTAAATGGAAGCATGACCAGCACCATCCGTTTTTGAGGTCTCTTCTGTGTGGCAGTTTCCAGAGTCCTGGTATGACCAGTTTTAGGGAACTATGTTTTAATCTGGTGACTACCTTCACTGAACAGCACTGGAAGCATTGGGCATTTAGCAGCTTTGAAAATTACATCATAGACATCTTAAATTTACTTCTCAAACGTGCATTGGTTTTAAAGTTTAGCAGCTGGCCTTTTAGCCATATATATGGATCACACACACACTGACTTGCTTACCAGGAATGGCAGTTAGTTGAATGCAAAGAAAAATTACATGCTTCTCTCCTGCCTTCATCTTCCGCTTTTCTGTTTTCTGTGTGGAAGGAGGATCTTGGGAATGCCTTGAGCTGGACCATGAACCCCCTGGCCTGTCAGTTTTGCTAGGGGTAGAAAGGACTTGCTGTGTAAAGTGCTACCTGCTCTTTGGATGCTTGCATTACAACCTGCTATATTTTCACTGTTACTAGCGTGTGGCAGCAAGAGTTTCAGATGCACGAAGCCTTGCTTGGGGGTAAGGGGGGCTGGGGGAAGACACCAGCAGAAGACACAAACAAAACCGCTAGTTCAGAGCTCACAATAAACAGGACTGAGATTCTGAGCAAGTCTCAGGGTAGTGGGAACGGGTAACACAAAGCCAGCACTGGGAGCTCATTTTAATTTCAACCATCTTGTGTGTGTGTAGTTGGCTGTCTTTGTTTAAAGAACTTGGCCTTCAGGTAGATTTTATTTGGACGGCTTGCTTATCCAAAGAACATTAATGACTTTCCTTGAGGAGTTCCAGCCAGTACCTTTGCACCCTGGTTCTCCTCTAGCCCTGTTTTCTCTTTTCCATAATCTCCCGGTGCCCGGCAGCAAGCCTTTAGGGTACATGCGCAAGCGAAAGGAGCTCGAGTTGGGGAATTAATATTCCTGGAACATAACACCAGCAGCATGCACACGCTGAGGAGAATATTAGAGCTATTAGCGGTGGGAGTTTGGAGTGCATGCAATATCTAGATGGAGAATTCAGTGTGATTAATCTGCCTCTAAGCAGCAGCCTCCGGGCTCTGGGAATTCTGTGGCACGTTTGAAATCAGAACTTTTTTTAATTACCTTTCCGCATCAACAAAACAATTGCAGTTGTGTGAAAATAAGCCCATTCAGTCCCTGCCCTGTCTCTGCTCTTTCTTTTTTTTCCTTTTTGGATGAGGCATGCTACCGGAGCCCTGAGTATTCACGGTCCCGGCAGCTCTGACAGCATTTTGCACAAGTGCAGAGGGACTTAACCTGGGAGGCTTGGCCAGCCTCCAAGTAAGGTAATTGTGTCGTGGGCCAAGCTGGAGCAAGCCCATGCTAGTCGGTGTGTATGTGTTGGATTCCTTGCTCTTTCCCCCTTCTTTATTCCTCTTCCCAACACATGCCTGTGCCTCCCTTTCTCCCCCATTCACCTCCTCACCTTGCATCCTGGCGTGTTGGCAGCCATGTTGCCTCCCCACCATGGGCAGGTTGAGAGAGATTCCCCGAGAGAGAAGGAGTGGGATAAACATGGAGGTTTTCTCTTCTGCAGCCAGCAGGATGGAAAAAATAGATAAAAAATGAAAGGAGTCAATATAAAAATGGTAGTAAAGTTGTGGCCAAACAAGGAGCAAGACTTGCTGAAGGATATGAGATTGGATGGGGACCTCCCTGCTTGCAATTCATACCATTTCCCTCCCTCTCACAAGCAGAGGCAGGAGAGTTTATTCCATCCATTGCAGCCTGGTTTATTGTTGTACTGGCATGGAGACACCGTAAAACAACAGGGGAAATCTTCCCTAATGCTGTGGCTCTGCCAAGGCTGGGATGATACCTCAAGGCACTGGGATTCAGAGTCGATGTGGGAACAGAGGCCTTGGCCATGGAGGAACTCCCACCTGGAAGACCATCTTCTGGATGCCTGGATTTTATGCTGGAAGCACATAGAGCTGCTGGGGTACAAAAGTTTCCGACAACTGTCTTGGGTTTCCAGTGCTGGTGCCAGCCCTCTGGGGCACCTCAGGCACTCATGGGGTGCTCCCACCGTCCAGCAGCAGCAAGTTGGGAATGTACTTGCCAGCTGGTTCATGGCAGGGATCTGGATTGCTTCCTCCTCGCTTCTCGCTCGCTCCACACACAGATTTCCCTCCTGCCGCACTGGCAGGTTGCGGAAAGGGCAGGCTACGATGGTAGTGCTGTTTTCTCCTCCCTTCCAGGTCGACACGGCGATGGGAATTGCTTTGTAGGTCTTGATGAGGGCAGGGATGGAGGTTGGAGAGAGGAGTGGACACACTGTGAGGATCACAAGCTGTCTTCCTTTTGGCTCTGCAGTTCCAATAACTTCATAAATATAACGTCTGCAATTAGCGCAGCCTAATTTTTAAATTTTTTTTTTTAATTTCACTTGGCTGTGGCTGTGCCCTTGACTTATTCCTCTGAATTCCTGGCCTTCAGGCACGATTAGCACAGTGTAAGTGTTTGAGCTGCCTTGCTTCAAAAGGTGAAAAAAAAAATCCATTTTAAACACAAATAACAGATTTTTATTTTTTCCAGCTTATTTACTGACATGTTTGAGGTTGTATTAAATTTTGAGAAATTGATGTTAAAAAAATGCACCAGCTGAATAAACAAAAAAAGCCCCAAATCTTACAACTTTCCAGGTCACATTAAGCCAATAGCTACTTAATAAGCCTTTTTTTTCTTCTAGGCTTCATTTCAGAAATGACTACAGAAGTCTTGTATCATCAGCTTTTGCTCCCAGAGCAACATCTGAGCATTGCCTTGTATTGGGAGTACATCAAAGTCTCCTGGCCTTTCTTTCATCTACCCCAGTCTGTCTTCCCCTCCCCAGGGCACCTAAAACCTAAAAATACACTAGGGAATCAAAAACTTCACTCCTTTCCCTATTGCCTTGCTTGGGCCTTACGTATAACTCTGTTACCTTTACTCTGACCACTTTTACATTATAGTAGTGGTTTCAGATCCTCAGGTGGGGGGAAAAAACCCCCAAGTGCCCACTGAATAGCCTTACCTTTGCCCGGCCCACTGACCTCTGCCGTGGAGTTTTGTTCACTCTGCGTGGCCCTGCTTGCCTGGTGGCTCTCAGCGCTGCCTTTCCTGTGTGTCTCAGGCACAACCCACAGCATCTGCCTGTTTCCATCCTTACCCTGAAGTCCCCTTCCTGCCATGCCCCTCAGAACCTCTCCTGTGGCCACTGCCACCCCTTGATTTTCACCCCAGCACCTCATCCTGCTCCAGTCCCGGCAGGTCCAGAGGGCCCACGGCAGGTGGTTCTGTCCCAGGAGGGCTGCTGGTGCCTGTGCTGCGCTGGAGGATGGCGCCTGGACTGGCGCTTGCTGTCTGTCCTGCCCAGGCCACTTTTAAAAGGTATTTCCACTGTGGTCACAAAGTTTATTTGTGAAGAAAAACCACAAAAACCCCCCAAAAAACCCACAACAAAAAAGGGAGTACGATTTATAAAAAAAAAAAAAGCCATTTTCTTGGCCAGCCATTTCCTGAGTTCCCTTTGTTACTACTGCAGATATGTGTTTGAATAAGAGCCTTTTCCCCTCCCCTCTCCTATTCCTCCCTGTTCTACCCTGCAGTGAAGTCACAATCCGGCGTTTGTGGGCTCTGTGTGATGTCAGAGACTCGGTCTTGTGACTTCACCGGCGGGCTCAAGCAGAAGGTGCAGACGGGGCTGAGAGNTTGTCCCTTTTCAAAGGCCCCAGCTGTTGGCTGCTCGCTGCAGTCTGGCTCCTGCGAGACCGACATAAATGGGTTATGGGGTTTATGCATATGCGGGGGGGGGGTGGGGGGGTGGCTCCCCCGCCTTTTCTTCCCCCTGTATCTCTCGTTGATGATTTTTAAAATTTATTTATTTAGTTAGTTTTGGTTTTGGATGTGGTTGGTTTTTTTCCTTGCTCTGCAGGCTCAGAGTAGCACGGGGGTGGATGGGGAGGGGGCCTGACATTCCCCCGTGATATGTGGGTACATCAGGAGGGAGAAGGGCAAGGCCTCAGGGTCACATTCACAAGGGCTGAGAGATATGATTTCTTCTTTAATATCTTCATTTGGGGGGGGTTGGTGACTGTTGTTGTTTTTTTAACTGACAGCTGCACAATAGCAATGTGGGTGCACCAGCAAAGAGCAACCTAAAAAAAATTTAAAAAAAAAAAAAGGGGGAGGAGGAGGAAAACGGGGGGGGGGTTAGCTTGCCCCTCCCTTCTTTGGTAATTTTTTTTTTCCTGTGTCCAATTTACTGTTCACTTGAGATTTTGGACAAAGACGGGGGCAGTGGGTGTGCTGCTTTGAGTTTTGTGATATGACTGGAGCAAGAGAGTAAAGCGCAGACAATTAAGGAGCAGCGCGAGGGCTTTGCTCATTCAGTCTGTTGAGGAAGCCGTCATTTTGTGTTAGTGTGTGTGTCTGGAGGAGGAAGGATAGTGGAGAGTGACAGTGGAAGGATGCCTAATGTTGTGGTGCATTTGTACTTGCTAAATGCCTGCTCCAGGAAAGGAGGGCTTCAAAAGAAAGGGATGACCGAAAGGGGGTCCTTCTGAATTTGCCCTTTGGTGAAGCCACTTCAGACTGGATTCTCGCTGCTGGGAATGTGATGTTTTGTTGCCTCCATTAAAGGGGAGGGCTGAGAAACGAAAAGGGCATGCAGGTGTCAGGCAGGCTCCTTGCTGCCACGGCTCTGCCTACGCATCTCACCCTGATCACCCCGATGACCGGTGGCTTCTCTGCTGCTCTGGTTCGTGAAGCTCCTGTGAAAAGCACCGCGTCCCGACTGTCTGCAGGGCCAGGCTTCTCTCCGCTCCCAGGTCACTTGGGTCCTGCTGCTGCACTTCACTCCTAAAGACCCAGAGCACATCCTGCTTTTGTAGTTATTTATTTCATTATTTCAACTACTGGACCCTGGCTGTCCTCTGCCAATATGTTTCAAGGCTGATGAATAGCACCCCCTGCAGTTATAGAGCTGATCTTTTGTAGCACAGATGTATAATTAATTGTGCAGCACTTTTGCAGTCTGAACAGGCAAGTGGATTCTTGGAAGACACCCATGTACTGCCGCCTGCTTCTCAGAGCCCTGGCTCCACGGCCCTCGGGGAAGGGACCTGTTGGCCACAGCTTAAGAGCCTCTGTCCTACTGGAGTGATGTGAAACAGGATTCGAATCCAGGTCTTTGGTGTAAAAGCCAAAAAAGCCACAAACAACCCCAAACCCAAAGCAGTGCTGCACCTCAGGACTCCTCTGCCTCTGCTCCAACATGAATGAACTTTTAGGTTTTTTTGCATCTCTGTTCCATCACAATGGTGATGTTTAGGGATTTTTTTTTCCTTCTTTTTTTCTGTCAGAGGGATTTGTAAGTTTATAAAGCACTTTGAAGATAAAAATCGTTGCCTGTGCAGAGTACTGTCTGTTGGTTTGTCTGAGTCACTGCCTAGCTTGCCTGGGAAGCAAAGCCTAGAATCACCCCACAGCCCCCTTGGAGGATTAAGTCAAAAGAACCATTGAGGCATCCTCCTTTGGACCTCTGGCCCTAGGGAGAGCAGAAGTGGGGGTGACCAAGTGGGACCGGACACTGTGTGTGCGTCTGAGAGGTGGGGATGAGGACTGAAATGCGCCCAGTGAAACTGAGGGCAGAGGACATGGGGGATGTGATTTAGCTAAGACTAGATACAGAAGAGATTCTAAGCCTCATTATTTTGTCTGGGTATGGCAGGATTGTCCCCTACGGGGCTTTCCTCAGTTCTTTATCTACACCTGCTTTTAAAAGAGCAGAAAACAGTGGAGAAAACCCTTTCCTTTGATTTCTCTTCAGCTAGGGACATCCGTCGCCCAGGACTGTAACTGTAGGTGTTCAGGTGGGGGGGAGGTGTGCGTCACTTCAGCCCCATGCTAGGATATGAAACGATTAAATCTCTTTCCTAAGGAAAGTGGAAGGTCCCCAGGTGTCTTCTCTCAGGCTCAGAGATTGCAGTGGGAGAAGGAGGCAGGATCCAGCTGGGTAAGAGACCTCATCAAGAGGATGAAAGCATTTAGGGTAAAGGACAGTCTGTCTCCCTGAGTAGGGGAAGTAATCAGTGAGGATGTGCAAGGGTCTCTCGAAAAGCCCTAGGCAGGCAATGTGTGTATCAGAAAAGAATCTCCAGGCAGTGGTGAAGGGGAACGAGCTGAAAGCGTTAATTAGTTCCCACCCCACCCCCGCCAGCCCGTTTCTGTTAAGATATTCCCTTTCTTGTAACCACAACTGCTTTTCTTTTGTCTTTTTTTTTTTTTTAAACCCAAACTTGTGTCCCAATGAAGAGGACTGTTAAGGAAACCCCCTGCTTATCACCTGAGGCTAGCTGCTGACTTACTTTTTCTGGAGATGAGATAATGCTAGCTGATTATAAAGAGGGTGACTACCCTTTTTCATCAATATTAGGAGTAAGCTGACACCTTGATCTTTAGCCTGTAGAATGAATCACACTGTAAGAGTTGTTACTTTCCGAGAAGAGTAGTCATTTATTTTCTCACATTATGCTCCCTGCTGTGAAAAGGCTTGGCCCTCGTGAGGGGATCCTTGAGCTGTGGGCAGGTACCCTAGGGAATGTGAAATTTCACCCTGGTGAAATGCTTTCTGTCCATCAGTGTAACCAGTGTCTCATCATTAAACCTGGGTTCAGCCAGGGTTGTCAGGGGATGACCTTGAGCACTGCAGCCCCCCTCTGCCCAATGCTGCTGCTTCTCATTGAAACTGTCAGTGTTGGGATAGCTTGTTTTCTTATTTGGAAGTTTGGGCTATTTCCTAAACTTGCTAAAATCAGTGGAGACTTACTGAGTTGGTAGGTCGACGTGAACTGTGCTTGCTGAGGTATCTGTTCTTGCTTCTGCTGTCCTAAGAAGTGCTGACCTTGTTTTCAGAGCCCTGATGGAACTGGCAGTATTTTGTTTAGGTCTAATTACTCACAGCACATTTACAGAAGTTAAATGGGAGACCTTCAGACCTCTCAGGAAAAATGTGAGTGCCAGCAGCATTCCCATCTGCGGAAGATAGTCATTTCAAGAGGAATGATGAAAGCCATGATACGTAAGCAAAGGTTTTGTTAGTTTGAACCTGAACTTAAGTAGGCAACTGGAAGAGTCCCTCAAATCTTGAAACAAAACCAAGTTATTTAAGATTTTACTACATGGCTTGGACTCTCTAAAGATAGATTTGTCCAGCCTTTACAAAATTGAAGGCTGATTTTCTTAACTGAGGACAGCTGTGTCTTTGTGTCTGTTACCTAATAGCTTTTAAAGCATTTTCATCACTTGGGTTAGGTAATGTAAATGAAAATATGCTACTTTTCCCCACCCCCAGATGTGTCAGTCGTGTTCATAAATAGTGGAAAACATTGCATTCAAAGTTGTAAGTTCTGTATGTTCTCATGTGCCCTATCCTGATTTGGATTTAAGTGCAACTTTAAAGTAATGCAGGGCACTAAAATAAGACATTAATATCTTTTGAAATGTAGAATTAGAGTGTTTGAGCATTGAATAAACTTTAATGAGTGTCGAGATACAAAGTAATTAAAGTGGTTGTGTTTGAAGTAGGTTTTTTTCCCCTCATGTTTTGTTAGCAAGAGGAGATATAGAAGTAAACTGTGGTGGAACTTTAAAAATATTTTTAATAAACCAATCTCTCAGATGAATCAGGACCAGAGAACATCACTATATGTAACAAAGAAAAGCACGGAAGTTGATTTCTGTGACAAGAAGTTAATGAGATTTCATGCAATGTCTATCTTTAGTGGACCCTTAGGTTTCTACTGCCCAATATAAGTACAGACTTCTTACCAGATGAATATACAAGACTTTTGGTTTTGGTCCAGCCTGATGCTTTCTCCTTTGGCCTCTTGCTGCTGCAAGCTCTTCTTCTGTGCTGTTTCGTGTGCCTGGAATTCTGGAGCGCCGTAGCAGCAAGGTGACTGGAAGAACTAACGCTGTTCCTTCAGGGACCTCTTTTTTCCTCTCCTGTTGGCACAGCTGAGATTCAACAGCTATTCCATACATCAGGGAGGAAGCCAACAGGGAGCAAAGTAAGAATCAAAACCTTAGTTGCCTCTAAAATCTGGAACTATATGTCATGGGGATTTAAGCTTGTTAAGCCCAGAAATTCCCACTTCCCCGTAGGCAGAAAAAGCCACCCCAGCAAATGAAACCTCTGTAAAGGGCTAGCAGAAGTAAGAGGGAAAAAAATCCCTTTCTGTAAAACATGTTCAGGCAAGGCAGAGTTGGTTTTATGTAAGATCATTTAAAAAGACAAGTTCTAATATTTGAATTTCTACTTTTATTTAGATATGCTTAGCAATTCAGATAATGAAGATTTATTGATGGTCTTTTCTGCCTTGTTGGAGACAGTCTTGCTGGAGAATCATATTTGTATGGCTTTCTGTTTTAATTTCCACCTTTATTACTCTGGGCATCTGCATGGAAATGCGATTGGCTTTTCCTCAAAAGTTCAGCTTCTGTTGTTTCTCGCTTTTTCTGCTGGACTCAGATTCTTTTGTCTGCAGCATCCCAATCACTTTCACAGCAACTAATTCTATTCTGCCAGAAGCAGCTTTTTGGCAGGAAGCAAAAGGAAGAAGCAGAAGAAGCAGAGGAGGTCTTAAGGTACAAAGATCTTATTTTCATGAATCAGCTCTTTGTAACGGGAAGATGAAAAGGCAGAAGTGCTGCAGTGTTTTAATTTTTTCTCCTGCTATGATTCACGCTACCTACCTTCAGCTGCTTTATAATTTTCCTTCCTTTGAGATGCTCCAAAGTCTTTCAATCCAGTTGTTGTTCTGTTGCTGGAAGGGGCTATAGGATTTAACACTATGGCTTATGAAGACACTCCCAGTGTCTGGAGGAGAGCAGCTTCCAAGTGATGCATCCAAGACATGACGATCAGTATGCTGAGAATCTGTGCTTGTCCCAAATATTTCCCAGAAAGCACAGATCCTTTGATAGTCTTAAGGGGAAAAGTTAAATATCGATGAATTAATGAGAGGAGAGCCCTCCCTGTCTTTGCTGCAGTTCCTTGAGAGACGTCTGATACGGCTTCTCCCTTGTGTAGGGTCGGATGTAACACCTTCTATCTGAAGTTAAGTGTAAAAGAAATAGGAGGAAGGTGTGGGAAATCCTGGGGGTAGGCAGGAAGAGAGGTAGGAAATGTTAATGAATGCAGCCATGCTGATGTCTTTCTTGGAGAAAGAGAAACAGGTGAGCTGCCCTTGCTTTACACTCGCTTAAAGATGTACCTGTCCCACCGTGAATATAAGTTTCAGTCCCCAGTTGTGTGACCTGTAGGTGCCCAGTCTTGCTGTCATGTTTTGTATTATCTGTCTTCAAGGTAGTCACTAATGCCCATTCCCATAGCATCTAAGAGCCTCTAGATGAAAGCTGTAAAAGTGCAGTGGTGAGCCCGTGCATGACACGAAATTGTGTAACGGGGAAAAGATTAGGATAAGGATAATACTTTGAGGGGACGGGTGCCATGTCTGTGAGTAATCTGCGTGCCTGACTCTGCGGAGGCTTCACCTTCCTAGTGCTGCATCAGCAATGAAACCTTTTGTAGAGAAGAAGAAATCTCTCAGAGGACCCCACCAGCTGCATTCAGAAATCATGTTTCCTCTAACCAACACTGGGGTGATTGGAGCCTTTCCAGCATATGTTACCTGCAAATTTGTTCTCGATCCCCCATTCTGCATCACTTACTGCCCTCCCCCCTTCCAGGCAGAGGGAGCTCGGACGGTGTGTGAAGATGAGACGTGGTTGAGGTCAGGAATGGTGTCATCCTTCTGTTCCCCCTCCACGCTGCTAATGTGTGCTTCTGGAGAGCCACACAAACTGAGTAATTACCGAATTACGGCTAGATCAGAAGTGGTGACCTCAAAGACAGAAGGAGACTCTCCATCTCCATTTGTCAGTCCTCTTGGGGTCAGAAGGATCTTTTTTCACTGGGATCTGTGAGAGAGGGGAAAGGGTGTGCAAGGTAAGCCTTACATTAAGGCATAACAGGGAAAAACGTTTGCTTTAGCCATTGCAGAGTTGACGTGCAGTAAGAGGCAGCATTCCTTGCGTGTGTGTAATGACAGCAGCACCGGTGGGAGCAGTGGCCCTCACCTGGAGGGATACTCAGGGGGCTTTCTTTCGCTCAGAATCTCCCATCCATCATAGAGGAGGGTGCCAAGTCTTGAGGCCATTTTCCTGCCTTATTTGTGCCTCTATCCTCAAAAGCATTTTGATTAGGAGATGGCAGGGAGGATTTCAGGGAGGAAATGGATAGGATTTGGAAAGTTTCTGTTGTGGTAGTACCATAGTGGCTCTGTACAATTATGACTGAGCTGATTGTCTTGCTCTAAAAGCAAAGACTTCAGTCTTTCTTACGACTGTGGTGTAGCACATCTGCTGAATTTATAGCACTTACTCTTGGATGATGGAATGTATTTGCTGGAAATTTACATTCAAACCTGTTTAGTTTGTTGTGTTGATTGTAAAATTGATCCTTTACGGGGTTTTGGGGTTTTTTGTTTGTAACCATTTTTGGCCTTAAATCCCTGGGGTTTTTTCTTCTTTTCAGAATTGAAGGGTGAGATATAGATGCAACTGATGACTTTACCTTGAAGTAGAAAGGCTTGCATGGGTGTTAGATTCCCACCCTGATCGTGTGTATGGGATTGTAGCCCTAGTAGCATAATGGGGTTACTTTCTCTATTAGTCCTAGTAATGTTTTATTTATAACAATTTTTTTTGTGTGTAACCGATGGTGGTCAAGTAGGTAGATGTCACTGAATTGCCAAGTCGGAAGGTTGAATTTCTTTCTTCTGGAAAGAAAATGAAATGCTCAGTGGCAAAGGAAAACTTGGTGATGTGAACAAGGTGTACTAATGAGAGTGGTTTTTCATCTGGAGTCTGCAGACAGCCAAAAATTAGTTTCTGAGAGAATTAAATTATCCATTAAGCTCAGTGGGGTTGTACATTGAAGCCTGATATATCACTTGGAAAGCTGCAAAGGATATGGCGTCTCTACTTGCGTGATATTTAACTAATATAGTTTTGATAACTTTGTTTACATTCTGCAGTTATATTGACCCTGTGTATTACCAGTGATGCCTACTGTAATGCAACAGCTGATGATGGTGTGACAATTGCCTGTACTTATAGCATGAGCTCTTTTAAAACTTCCGTTCATCCTTTAAAATCAGCCATATAGTTTTCAAGCTTTTAAATATTTAAAAAAACAACTCCTGTTGTATTTCCCTTGTAACAACTTATAAAGTAGTCATAATGGAGACGAGAAATGCTGCTCTGCAGCAGACTAGAGATCCAGATATTTAACTCTGTGAATTCAGTTATTTTTGGTCCTTTGAGAAACGTTTGACTTGTGAATGGTTGCTGTCCTTGTATTTTTCTAGTGCCTTTTTGAGCATTTTACAACACTTTTGCTATTTATGCTGCAACTTCATTTTAGACATTAGGTAAAAACTACCTTGATATAACAAGCTTATCTAGATAAGCTGTGCTCTCGTGTCTTTATATATACCAACGGGTTTTACCTTAAGGTAAGTTTAAGTTTAGCTTAAGTTAGAGTGCTCCAAGCACTCCTACCTTATAAATCTACATAAAGGATTGACCTCAATTGATGCTTCACTTCAAAATCAGAAAACAGATAATGGAAAATCAAATTATAAAAAACCTTATCGAGTTCCCCCACCCCATTACAGCTTTTATCACAGTCCTGGATCCCCAGGGGGAATGCTGCTCTAACCAAGCTCTTAGCATGCTGTGGCAGTCAACAAGATTAAGGCTGTTTCTGACTAGAGCAACCTCGTGGTTTGTCACGGTGAATGTGCTGTCGGAGCCTCTTCTCCAGGCGAAGGAAGCGATGACCTCCACCCACCTCCTGTGAGTGAAGCACCGTGGCTGAAACACCACCTGTGAATGGGCAGCCAGTGCCGAGGAGAGCAGGGTGTACTGTACTACGAGAGCACGCAACAGGGCAGCGCCTGTGTGCTCCAGCTGCAATTTCCCAGGGAGCTGATGCGGAGCGCATCGCAGTATTCTCATCTGAAGGAGATAAGGCATAGATCACAGCAGTAGACTCGCCTCAGAAAGGAGCCAGTGCCTCTCGAGTCCCAAGACAAGTGAGCAGACTTGCAGGCAAATCTTTCCTAGAATTGTGCTCCAGGTGCACAATTGCCTGACCAGCAGCTGGGGAGTGCCTAACACCCACAAACTGTTAACTTGAAAGACAAATGGTAGAAGCGCATGTAGTTGTTGTCTGCTCTGGTTGTTTTCCCCAGACTACTGGCATCATTTTAGTCTTATCTAGATGGAATTTCAGCCAGCCTCCAAATTATTTCTGACAGCTAATGCATGGTATGAGATGTGGTGGTTTGTATTTATTTTTCATAAAAAGCAATTCACCTGCGGAGGAGCCATCAGTGAGGTTGTCAGCTGGCTGTGCTTACGACACAGTCCTTCTCAGCAGTTCATTGCCTTTTGGATGGGCTCTGAGCAGAGGCCTTCTTTCGGAATACAGCTTGCTGAGGATCTGGGAAACAAAGCTTGGGAAAAAGTGTCATATCTGCTCAGTAAAGTTCCTGGCAAAGCAAGTTTTAAATGATGCTTGAGCTTTCTCTGCCCAGCACTTAAGAGCTTCGCAGACTGCCAGCCCTACTGCGTTTTCACGTGAAATGTTCCGAGTGGCAGATGGAGGAAGCTGTAATGTCATATAGAGCTTCCTTTGCTGGCATACGGGCTTAAATGAAGGAGGTGATGATTTGACAGGCACTGCATCCTTGCTCTGCAGCTGCCCCCTGCACCAGTCTCCTTGCCCCCTCGCTCGCAAACCCAAAAACTAGTGAATAATCTGAAAAAAGCTTCATTGTCTCTCCAGCACAAAAGTGCAACTAGACACACGGGACTCCCAAATGCAAGGCCAGTGGGGACTCGGAGGGCTGGCAGTGCCACTTCTGCTGGCCCGAGCGGCTCTGGGCTGGCGGTGCCCGGGCAGGCGGGCTGCGGGGGCAGCAGCGTCCGGGCCCCGCCGCCTCCATGTTGTTTCCTGAGCTCCCCGCGGCTCCGCTGAGGCACCTCCGATTCGGGGCCCGCCCAGCCCCGGCGTACGGCCCGACTGCCGTCTCGAGGTGTACTCCGGGGCTCCGGGCCGGTGGAGGGGAATCCCGGCTCCGCCAGGGCTCGGCCGTCGGCGTCCGCGCTCTGCCTGGCGGGGAGGCCGGGCGGGGACAAGTGGCCAAATGGAGCAAAGCCGGTTCTTAAAATGACTTGGGGGAGGAGAGGGGGCGGATGGAGAGGGGTGGTATTGATTTATGAGGAGAGGGAAATGTGAGCTGCCCCGGCGCCTCCCCAGACGGGCGGAGGGGGGCCCGGAGCCCCGGCCGGGGGTCCCGGTGCCCTCCGCAGGGGCGGGGTTGTGTGGCACGCGCACCGGGCTCGCCTCGCCCACGTGCTCCGAGAGCGCGGGATGGGGGGGGCGGTGCGGCGCGCGGCTCCTTTAAGCGGGCGCGTGGTGGTGGGAGGGGCGGTGGCTCCCTCACGCCCCCACCCCCGTGCGCGCGCGGAGGCACGTCCCTGCACGCGGGAGCGCGCGCGCACGCGCCGCTCCCCCTCCCC
>VWZW01000237.1:323480-397769 GCA_013397115.1 Edolisoma coerulescens | reverse complement strand
CCCCCCCTTTTTTTTTTTTTAATCTTTAAAGAAAAAAATGTTTGTTTACGTGTGTTCAAAGAGGCCCTCGTCCTGCGTGATGGGGGTGCCCACCTGTTTTCCTGTCCCGGAAGAATGTTTTTTTGCAAGAATTGTGAAGTTTTTGTGGGGATTGGTGTTTCCGTTGACGAGATAAACGATTAAAACTGTTGGAGAAGATGGATGCACCCTGTGCTCAAATTGTAGTAGGTGGACAGGCTGTGTTGGGAATGCTTGAGGTTTGTAGTGCCTCTCTGCTTTTTGGAGGCTCAACGTAGCCGTTGCTTATCTGCAGATAATCAGGATATAATGTGTTTGGGCTGCTGTGAGGATCGGTTTGTCTTTTGTTAATGGTGCTTACCTTGCTGGAAGTTGTGTTTAGGGCTGCAGTTGGAAGTTATTTTTCCTACCTTGAGGGAAGGAATAAGAGAGAGTTATGTAACATAAGTGTTCTAACCTATGTATCAGAGCTGCCTAATGGTACTGGGGCTCTGTTATTAACCTGAAAATAAGAGCACGTTTGTGTGTGAATCAACAAGTGGTTGTCTCTGTGGGTAGATCTGGCACCACCAGAATTCTTTATTTCTTGTGTATTCTGTCTTTTTCTTCATTAAAAGGGCAGGCTGTTTGGTTAAATTGCAGCGTTGTTTTCTGTACCGTTCAAATTTTTTTAAGTCCTCCTTTGAAAACAAAAGAAAAATAAGAGGTACAACTGTGAGGGGATTGAGTTTCAGAGCTTTCTGTGTTTAGGTTAGCGTTTTGAAAGCTATTCATGTCTGTGTCGCTTGCTGCCATCTGTTGCTGCATGCATGGGTAATTCTTTGGAGAGTATGATTTTTAGCATGCTTCCTGACCAATAGGTGTGCATGGCAGTTGGATCACCTCTCCTCAGATTTTAGAACAATAAAGTGACTGGATGATGGGGATACAGCAGCTTCTGGTTTAGGTTTGTAGCACATTGGCTGAACTCAATTCAAGAAGAGCTGATTTCTTTTACACATTTTCTAGACTTTTTTTGTCAGATAAGCTTGTTTTTTGAGGCTTATCGATGGGTATTACATAGCCTAACCAAGTGCATTTGGTTAAGTGTACATAATAAATAATTTTTAGTATTGTTACTTGAGTTTTCATTTGGCTGAAATGTTTTTGGTTTGTTTATTTTGTTTTCCTTAAATCCCGATCTTTAAATAGGGTTCCATGTTAGTTCACTTTGAGTTGTTGGAAACTGTATTATTTAATCTTAATATTGGGTTCCATTGGCAATTAAAAATTTAGCTGCATTAGTATACTGCAGAGAGAATTGCTATTTAAAAAAGGAAAAAGGTGTTTATTAGCTTAGTCATCTGTCTCTTAAACTTTGTAATGCTACAAGGAGAGGAAGATAGTCATTCCTCATTTTTGTAAATCGCTGGTGCATGAAATGCATATTGTGTATTCTGGTTAAATTACCAAGCAAGTTACTATGACGTTTGAGTGAAAGTATGACAACACCTTTTCTATTAAAAATAGTACTTTTCTATTCTACTCTCTTAAATCTTGTCGTTTTGGGATGGTTTTGGGGCTTTGTATTACTAGGTTTAAACGTCTAGGGGGAAGTTCTTCGACCTTTTTGCTGGCTTGGTATTCTTCAGACTGCTTAAAGTCTGCTAGCATCCTTTCTAGTAGAATTGTGTGTGTTTTGACACAATTTGGGTTTTGACCTGTAAATTGGTTTTCAGAGGTTTTGAAGAGGATTGAAGAAACATGGATTTTTACTGAAATGTATATTTTCATATACCTTTGCAGCCTGAGGCAGGTTAATCATGGTTCTCTATATGAAAGCAGTAGGAGCAACTTCATTGTTAGTGACTTCGATAGGAGATCAGGAATTTTGATTCTGTTGTTGTTTCTTTTCTTTGTTACCAATGCTTCATAAAAATAGCTTGAAGTGAATTTTTACTGAAGGAGTAAATCTGTTTCTATAATGCATAAATGAGAAGTGAAGGTTATTTAAATGAAAGAGAACTTATTTGTGTCTTAGTTGTAAAGGAGACCTCTTTTTATTGTCAGAAGAAGCTTCCCTAATCTTCAGCTGAAGAAACAGGATGTTATTAACCTGTTTGCTACATTTTAAAGGCTACTCAGATTAAATGTATAGTGTTAAAGCAGTATAAGTAAAAACATTTTTAGTATGGTTCTGTCTATGATTGATACATGTATAAAGTCTGTAGGACAAAGACTGAAATGTGCAGGATTTTGGGTTTTTTTCCCTCTCCCACTTCCTGTTGTGGCAGTGTGTGCAAAGACAACCTTTTGGGCTGTTAGAACAGTGTTAAAAAGAAAATCATTTTGTATCTTCTTTCTCCCTTTTTAGGTCACGTTTAACTAAACCACCCAGGAGGCACAGCAAAGTGGCAATAAGGCCACTCTTGGAAGGGTCCCTTTGTAAGAGTTGCAGTGCACATGTCCTGTTGCTATTGCACCAGCTTGACATGCTGCTATCTGGAGCGAGGGCATAATATGTAATAAACTTGAATAATTTTGTGCTGCTTCCTTGGCTTCTCTATAATTTGAGATAAGGATATTTAAGAGTTTATAGCTGGCTTATGCATATCTTGCCTTTTGACACAGGGTATGCCAGATCTCCGTTTGGGTGGGATAGCTTTTTAATTAAAGCCTGTGTTTATTTTTTCATACCTTGTTCAGTTAGGTTTTATACTTATGAAAGGTATTAGACTCATGTTTTGGGAACCTGAGTTCTTATAAGTTACAAAGATTAGTAACGTTTTTGGCAGTGCTGGCTTCTCAGGCTTCGGAGTGTACCTTAACGGGCTGTGTGAGAATTTGTGTTACTTAATCCTGTGGTTGGCCTCTGAAATGGGAAAGATTATGGATGGCAGTTTCTGAAGAGCCAACTAAGTGATTTGTTGATGGAGACTGGACTGAGACCAACCAGTTCTTCCTATTCAAGAGATTAAAACTGCAGTCTGATAGCAAAAGATGTTTTTTATTGACTGCTTTTGGTGAGAGCTCTTTCAAAATAACCTTTTAGTTTTTGGACTTCTAAAATCAAAAATAAAGGCAGTCTTAAGTGTTTGTGCTCACTTCTAGTAGTGTTGATACGCTATGTAGAATTTTCTTTATTGTAGAAAAGCATTTAGCGTTACTGATAGAGACCACAAACATAGTGTAAGCAGAGGCATATATGTCTCTAAAATCGTGCAGGAGAGGCTATTCCTGTAGTGGAATCCTGATGTTCAATTCTGTTCCTGTGAAACTTTTCTTACTTTTTTTTTTTTAAAAAAAAAAAAAAAGGTGGTTCAGTTACTCTTATGACCTGTGTCCCCTTCCAGACAGTTCTTGACTAGACTTCAGTCCTGACTGAACTGGAAAAATGGAAGATGTCTTACAGTCATGCACAGCATTGTTGGTGCATCTGTGTCACACTGGTGTCTGGCTACACCACTCCTTAATTGCTTCAGCTGAGCCTTTCCACTGCTGCTTACCACTAAGATACATATTGATTTGTTTGGGGTCACTTGGAATAGCATGTGATGTTCTTCATTATGCGTATACATGGCTTTCCTTTCATTTAAAAAAAAAGGAAAAAAATAAAATCCAGACCCAAAGACTCAAAAGTCAAGGCTGACATGTAATCAAAAGTGGATTCTGTTTAGCTGTGTTGGAGGATAAGATCTGCTCTGGGTGTTCTAGAGTCTGTGATTTGCTGCCTGTTTGCCTTTGAAGACAAAGTGTAGAATTGCGTTTCACCAACTCTTGAACTTTTTCTTGCTGCCTTCATGAACAACAGCACGAGCAGTCAAACTTCCAGTTTTGGATACAACAGAGCAGGGATCTTGCAGTAAGACTCCGGTTTCTTCTTGCCTCTTACCAGTGATTCCCCAAGAACGAAGCTAAGCAGTGGTAGCCAGAAATGCAAGCATCCTCTTGTCAGCTCAGCCTGATGACAGTGAATATGCTTGTATTTTTCCACTTCTTTTTGTGTTGCTCTTTTACCACAGTGTTTGTAACCTGTGATGATACTGGAAGAGAAGGCAAAAGTGTTACCAGGTTCTTTGTTGGAGAGCCCTGGCTGGAGTCCCTTGAGATTTGACCTGTTCTCCATTTGGGAAGCCCATTATTTTTTGCCTGAGTTGTGATGCAACAAATAACAAAAAAGCTAGGAAAATTACTTATTACTTCCCCCCCCCTCGCCTCTTCATTGCAAGCACACAGCTTGTCTATGTTCGTACCAATAAGTGTGCATGGAATTCATTGCATATTCTATGCTGGAATATGATGATTTATTTTGTAGTATTTTACTAGTATGAACTCAGTCATCTAATTGCTGGTAAATTGCAAATCCTAAACAGAACCCTCTGATGAGCTCTGATAAGAGCTCAGTTCTTAGCTAGAAATTGTATAGGGAGCTACTATGCTGGAAGCTTTAGTACAGTTTATTGGAAGTATTGTTCGTATCACTTTCCCTGTAGAATTATGTGCTGTAAAGTGTCTTGTTAATAACTTTTAACTGATCTAAAGACTTGGTATTAGCAGAGCTGACCGAATGGCTTGTGTCCATGTACAGCATCAATAATGACTGTGAAAAATATACCTAAAACTTATTAGCTGGAAGAAAAATATGTGCTGTCATACTTGCCAAAATAGAAATAAACCTTCATACACCATAATGAAATGTTGTTAATCAGCCTTCAATTCAATATTTGCAGTTTGCTGCTACCTTTGGTCAAATGCCTAGATACACTTGAATTTCTGTGAGATTTCATTTGTTCAACAGTGTTTTCTATGCGTAGATGTTCTGGAATAGCAGGAATACTATGTGTGATTTTTTTAAAATTAATGTAAATGGTTATATGATAAATGTAGTGAATGCTGCATGATTAACATTATGTTATCTTCAAATTTACAAAACAGCAGGGCAGAAACAGGCTAGGAGGTTCCTGGAGTATGTGTCCTCTGACACAAATGATGAGGGAGAAAACTAGGGAAGGCACCTGCTGGACCTGTGGTTTGTGAACAGAGAAGGACTGGTGGGTGATGTGATGGTGAGAGGCTGTCCTGGGCACAGCAATCATGCAATGATAATTTTCAGTTCTTGGGGAAGTAAGGAGGGGAGTCAGCAGAACTGCCACCGTAGACTTCCAGAGAGCAGAGACTCTGGCATGTTGAGGAGCCTGGTTGACAGAGTCCCTTGGAAGGCATTCCTGAACGGCAGAGGAGTCCAGGAAGGTGGGCATTCTTCAAGAAGGAAGTCTTACAAGTGCAGGAGCAGGCTGTCACCGTGTGCTGAAAGACAAGCCAGCAGGGAAGAAGACTGGTCCGTCTGAACAGAGAGCTTTGGCTGGAACTTAAGGAAAATAAAAAGAGGTGACCTTTGAAACAAGGGGCGGTCAGCTCAGGAGGATTACAAGGATGTTGTGAGGTTACACGGAAGGAAAATTAGAAGGGCCAAAACCCAACTAGAACTTAATCTGGCTGCTACCATGAAAGACAATAAAAATGTTTCTGTAACATACATTTGCTACAGAAGGAGAGCCAAGGAGAATCCTTTATTGGATGTGGGGTGAAACAAAGTGACAAATGATGAGGAAAAGGTTGAGATGCCTAATGCCTTTTTTGCTTCAGTCTTTGATAGTAAGACCAGTTATTCTCTGGGTATCCAGTCCCCAGAGTTGGAAGACATGGATGGGGAGAAGAATGAAGCTCCTTTAATCCAAGAGAAAATGGTCAGGGATCTGCTACACCACTTAGACACATGCAAGTCTGTGGTGCCAGATAGGATCCACTGAAGGATACTGATGGAGTTGGCAGAAGTGCTCACTGAGCTGCTTTCCGTCAGCAGTCTTGGCTACCTGGGGAGGTCCCGGATGACTGGAAGCTGGCAAACGTGATGGCCATCTACAAGAAGGGCTGGAAGAAAGATCTGGGTACTACAGGCCTGTCAGCCTGACCTCTGTGCCAAGGAACGTCATGGAACAGATCTTAAGTGCCATCACATGGCACGTATGGGACAACCAGGCCTAGTCAGCATGCATTTAGGAAAGTCAAGTCCCACTTGACCAACTTGATCCCCTTCTGCGATGAGGTAACCTGCTTAGTGAATGAGGGAAAGGCTGTGGATGTTGTCTAGCTGGACTTTAGTAAAGCTTTTGATAGTGTTTCCCCCAGCATTCTTCTGGAGAAACTGGCTGCTCATGGCCTGCATAGGTGCACTGTTTGCTGGGTGGAAAGCTGGCTGAATGGCCAATCTCAGAGTGGTGAGGAATGGAGTTGCATTCAGCTTGCGGCTGGAGAGGAGTGGTGTTCCCCAGGGCTCTGTGCTGGAGGCAATCCTGTTTAATGTCTTGATCGATGATCTGGGTGAGGGGATTGAGTGCACCCTCAGTCAGTTTGCAGATGAGACCGAGTTGGGCAGGAGTGTTGATCGGGTGGAGCGTAGGAAGGCTCTGCCGGGGGATCTGGGCAGACTGGGTTGAGGGGCCGAGGCCAATGGTATGAGGTTCAACAAGGCCAAGTGCCAGGTCCTGCACTTGGGTCACAACAGCACCATGCAGTGCTGCAGGCTGGGGACAGAGTGGCTGGAAAGCGGCCCAGTGGAAGAGGACCTGGGGAGTCAACAGCAGCTGAACATGAGCCAGTGCGTGTCCAGCTGGCCAAGAAGGCCAGTGGCATCTTGGCTTCTATCAGATAGAGTGTGGCCAGCCCCTGTACACTTGTGAGGCACCTTGAATCCTGTGTCCAGTTTTGAGCCCCTCACTATGAGAAGGACATTGAGGGGCTGGAGCGTGTCCAGAGAAGGACAGTGGAGCTGCTGAAGGGTCTGGAGCACAAATCTTAGGAGGAGCAGCTGGGGGAGCTGGGGTTGTTTAGCCTGGAGGAAAAGAGGTTCAGGGAAGACCTTCTTGTTCACTACCTGAAAGGAGGCTGTAGCCAGGTAGAGTTCAGTCTCTTCTCCCAAGTAACAAGCAATAGGACAGGAGGAGACTTCCTCAAGTTGTGCCAGGGGAGGTTTAGGTTCAGTATTAAGAAATATTTCTTACCTGAAGAAGTCAAACATTTGAACAGGTTCCCCAGCGAAGTGGCGGACTCACCATCCCTAGAGATACTTAAAAAGATGTGTAGATGTTGTGGTTAAGGACATGGTTTTGTGGTGGCTTTGACAGTTCTATGAGAGGGGTTGGGTTTGATAATCTTTAAGGTCTTTTCCAAGCTAAAGGATTCCATGACACTATAAACCATGTCTTTCCCTTTTGATTTTCATCTTGCATTCAGGGAAAAAAGAATGAATTCAACAGTGTTCTGTCATGTTGTGTAAGTTTTGATTTGCCCACTATAAGTTTTCCCTGTTTCACTTTTGTGTGTGGAGGTGGGGAGGTTTCTCTCCCTTCTCCAACATTTTTGCATGAAATGTGTACATCTGATTTTTTGATGTTCTTGATCCTGACCATACCTTGTACATATTGCTGCATAAAATTGGTCTTTTAGATAGGTGTTGATAAATGTATAATAATAGATACTTAGCAGGCAGTAAATTAAATGAGTCGGGCAAAATCGTTACAGGAGGAGGTAGCAGATTGCCTTTGTATTGCAGGGCACTGCTGAGTGAGTGGCAGATTCTCTTCTGTACTGTTGGAGAGTGGAAGTAGCAGGAGCACAATTGAGAATTGCTCCAAAGTGATGCTTTTTATTTTGCATGAGGAAACTGAACCGTGCTGTTCTTATCCCCCGTCCATCTGAATCAGTGCATTTTAATGGAGAAACATCTCATCCCATGTTACTCTGAGAGTGCAAAAAGAGAACTCTGCTGCAGAATGGTTTGTTTGCCAGCTGTGGTAGGGCACTGGTTTTGGTGATGAGCTGGGGATCCACTGCAGTGTGGTATTCTGTGTCTTTACAGTTCTGACTTCAGCTAATATCATGTTCACTTTGGAGAGCAGGGATTCTTGCATTCTGGCCTTTTTTCCTTTTACTCTATGTACTTTTCTACATTAGGTATCATATTCTGGTTATCAGAGACAAAACTGTGTTCTTGCTTGAGAATTGCTCAGTTGAGTACATTTTTATTTGAATGATGGTAGTATCCTGCAATTAGGATATAGAAATTTGACCTGTCATGTGTTCATTTTGTTTGTTTCCTTGTCTTTTTGCCTTGCAGGAATACAGCTTGTTGTATGTTTGAAAGGTGGAATTTGTAGAAAACCAAAGGGGGGTGTATATATAATAGAGCTGCTGAAAATAGCAAGGGGAGGAGAAGAGGTTAATTATATGTATACTCTGCAGCATAGTCAAAACCCTGACAAAGCTGGTGGAAAAAGAAAACTTCAGTAAACCTGGGTCAAACTCACCAGCGAAAGCACATCTCTCTGCTCAACGAGAAACAGCATTAGGGAGCTCCTGAAAGTGGATGGGAGGAGGATTTAGGAAATAAACTTCTTTGCTTATCCACAGAACTGTAATGTTTATAAAGACTTTGTTGGTCTGTGTTTACTTATGGAATTTTGGCTCTATGTGTGCATTTCCTTTCTGGAATAAGCTAAGGAGTAAGGTCCTTTTGCTCAGTTGGTTGGTTAACAGGACTTGAAGAATTAAATCAGCAACAATTCTCAATGTAAAAGTCACTTAGTTGCCATCTCTCTAGCTGAAACAAGGTAGCAAACTTCAGTTTTTCGTAGAAAGTTGGGATGTTTTAGAGCAGGGGAGAAAAGAGACCTAGTCTTTCTTTTCTTGCAATAGAATGCTAGGACTACATTAGCATTATGAAATCGTTATATCCATCATGTATGGTTTCTGTTAATTGTGCCTCTTTTTAGCCTCCTCATGAGGGGCGATAGGTGGAGACAGAAACAGCAGTCTTCTGGTTTCCTTTTTTCTCTCCTCCCTGGTGTACAAAATGAATGACTGCAGGAGTTTAAGAGAATGGTGGGACTGATTCTCAGAGTGGTGGACCATCTAAGCTCCCTCTGTCTTACTTCAGAATGTTAACTAGCATTTCCAAAAATTATGCTCTGAGTGCAGTATCTTTGTTATCCTCCACTAATTGGTATTTACAGAGGCTTTTTTTCTTCTCTGGGTTTGGATTCATCCCTCCTCTTTGTTTTCAACTGCTGACTTCCTTAAGGATATATCCTCTAGGATAAGACATGGAATACATGCAGTAGAAGCTTTGTCCATCAGCTTTCCGGCTTCAAACACTCCTGACACTATCACTGTGGTGATACAGAAATCCTCTGGGGAAGGAGAAAGCTCTAAACCCCAGTTGTGAGAAGATCTCTAATTGTAGGTTGTTAATTTCTCTGAACTGCTTATGCTCATTAGGGTTAATTTTGTGCCTGTGGTGTGGTCTGACTGCTGTTGACATTCCCTGCCTTTGGCTGTGGCAGCAGAACTTGGAAGTGTGGTATTTGTTGGTTACAGTGGCTTGAGTTTAAAACACAGATTTTTCAGACTTTTAACTGAGGTGTGTTAGAAGTTTAATCACTTTATATGCATAGAGTTGACATAGAAAAATTGCTTCTGAAAGGTTTTGACTCAGTGGGGGAGCTGGTGAGAGCGAACCAATTTAAGTGCTTTAGGCCAAGGCTAAGTGTAAACCTCAGGAGTTCTGAGCTGTTTGCTCCAACGCTGCAGTGTGCTGCCTTCTCTCTCTCTCATCTGTCTGTTGGTTATGCCAGTGGAGCTACGGTGGGGATGCATAATGAGGTGGTTCAAGAAACTGGTCCAATCTGAAAATTTCAAAGAAAGCCTGCAGGGGTGGGGATGGGTAGATAGGAATGGGGAGGACCTCCTTAAAATAGTCTTACCTCTGAAGTAATGTCTTTGTTGAATTATTTAAATGTATAAAGTTATTTTGTATTAATCTGAACTGTTTCTCCTGTCTCCATCTAAGTGTGGCTGTAGTCTTAGTCACTCCATGTTAGTCTCAGAAGACAAAGCTTGCTGTAAGAATGGGTCTGCTTCAGTTTGTGGCTTCAACGTGAGGCAGATGCTGTGGAATCTGAAGCATGGAGAAATGAGCTAAGTGATATTTAGAGGACATAAGTTGTAGAAGACAAGGAGAAATGTTAGGGAAAGAAAAGTTGTTCTTCTAGTGTGAAAATCTTACAAATGCTTTGAAATGTTTTTTGAGAGAAGTTCAAACAGTTCTTATGTTTGGGAAAAATAAGGTTGCTCTCTAATTTTTTTTATCAGTAAACATGATATGGCCTTGACTGTATTTTCTTTTAAAGTGTGCAATAGCAGTAGTATTTGCAGACCTTCCACACTCAAATTCCTCTTAAATCTGTGTTGATTTAGAGGGCTGAAGTGCTGAATTCGTAGGAAGAACGATAACCTTGTCTTGTGAAAATTGAAAGTGTTAAAGCTAAATTTTTTGTCTTACCTTAAAGGAACAAAAACTATCTATAAGAGGTTTGGAAGGTGTAAATTTGAGTACAGCTTTTCTGCAATTGAACAGTAATTCTTTAATTTGTTAGTTTAAGTTGATCAAGGTTATATTTCTACCTGATTTTAATGTTATTGCCTATAATGTAAAGAGGTGGTATTATCTTCAACAATGGTTTTATCCTAATCAATGGATATAATTCTTGTGTACAGTGCATAGCCTGTATTGTGATAATACTTGCACATAACTGAGAGAGATTTTGTGTCAATTTACTTCATTTGCTTTGAGGAGTTCCCAGGAGTCTTAGTTACAGGCTCATTGCACCAGGCATTGTAAAAAAAAAAAAAGAATAAAAAGATTTAATTGTATAGACTCTGTTGAATAGAAAAGAAGGACATATTACAGGTAATATTTAATATGACCCTTGTAAGTATTCATCTTAGCAACCTGTCATCAAGGCTGGAACTACTGCTTAGTATGAAAAATTATAAAAGTTAATTAAAAATAATGTGTTAGGATGATGGAAGTTTTTTTCCCCACTGTATAGTTCTGAGTATTTTAGATACTGGATAAATTTTTGCACAGAAAGTGAGAGCTTGGGCAGAACGAACCTGGCAACCCTGTTCACACTTTCCTGTTTTCCTCTTGCAATTAATAATTGACTTCTCCTTTTCACTGTTTTGTAACTGAAAGGTGAAGGTTTAGTGAGAGTTGTGATGCCTTTGCTGAGCCTCATGTCTTGCATGTCTGAGAAGGAGTAGATCAGAAGTTGTTCTTGGAGTGGATGTTCAGATTTTGCTGTATTGCCAAAGCAGATACCGTGTTTGACTCCTTGAAGGCATTGGAGGTATGGACACAGGTGAATTTGCAAGAAGAGGTATGTAATGAGTTGCCAGAATTTTTGGAGGACTAGTGAGGTGGATTAGGATGTGCAGTCAGCTGATCTGTAGCTTGGAGAAAAAAAAAAGATGAGCTGAGGGTTCAGTATTATTTTCATGTTAGGAAGGGTAGTTTGACTCTTGTGTAGAGATGAAGAGCCTTTTAAATATGAACTCCTGATTTCAAGTGCCCTTCAGTAGCCAGGCCACTTAAAACAGTTCCTGCTGTGTCCGTTTTGCTGGTACAGATGTTTGTGTAATGATACAGTGAATGGATCTGTCACGTCAGAAATGGCTTTTCTCCCTCACAGAATTTTCTCGACCGTATCAGTTCCCTGATCTGACTTGCTCATGAATGGCTGTGTTAACACCACAGAGGGGGCTGGACCTCTTAAACTGGGCTAGAGAAGACTGACCCTGTATGTGAAACCAAAATTGTTGTTTTAATCTTTGACATAAAATGAAATCTGACTGATTTGCATGGGTTCTTATTAAAATAGCAGTGTCTGTTAAAAATTTAGATGGATGACTTTCAGCAGGAGGTTGGTAGATTTTTGAAATCTATTTAAGTGCATCTGTGCTGTTGATTGACACTGAGAACCAATGGCATAATAATAAAATCAGATATATACAACCAGCCAAAATTCTGCTGAACTTTGATCATTAGTTATATTTCTAGAAATACATGTTTTCATAGTATTAAAACTTAAATACTGGCTTACAACAGAAGTTGTTCTTGTCAAATTTCTTTTTTCTTCATGTTTAGGAATATGAAATTAACAGTACACTTCACTAAAAGTGCAAAGCTAAACTGGAGATGGTATTTTAGTTTTGTTCATTTAGTGAGTAAGGAAAACTTGCAGATGCAAAAAAGTCTGTGTATTTCTGATTCAGTGTTATACAAGTGGTTTTTTAAAAAATATTTTGGATGGGAGGAAGAAAGCAGCAGCCAAATAATAGCCACATGCAAAATTTGATTATTCTTTGTTGTCATTTGTTTACATGATGCCTTTTATTGTAACAGTTGAATGCTCTGAATATGTCTGCTTACATCTCCCCTGTGAGACAGGAAGGTACACTGACTCAGGCTTACTGTGGTTGGGCTTTTTCTGTGGTCACTTAAGGAAATATATGGAAAAATAAGTGAATGTAGGTCTTATCTAGCACAATAATCCCCAGAGCATTCCCCTCTCTCAACTGACAAAGCTCACTGTGCTCCTTCTGCCACGCTCCTCTGTTCCTCACCCATTCTGTGAGAACCATTTCCTTAATTGTTTGGATTTAAGCTCATACATACTGACTTTCTGAAAAGCTGTACAGACATTTTGATCAAGAAGGCATAGTGTCTCTGTGAGATGATGGAAGCTAGTTACAATCCACTTGGCCGAGCTGTAGCTCATATGAGGAATTTTTTGATAAAAGTTTTCACTAGGAAGGACAAAATTAAGTTTTTGGTGTCTTGGTTTTTTTTCAAGACCAGTATTACCACTGATTTGCAAGACGTGTTGCTAATATGTGTTATTAATAGATACTTAAACATGTGTAACCACTACATATGGGTGCTTCTAAGACATGCTGTGATTTTTTAGAATTATAAAATACGGTTTCCATTAATGCAGTATTCTGGGTTTAATTTAATTTTTTATATGCTTTACAAGATACTTCAGTTTAGCTAGTTCCACAGGGTCTGTCGCTCTCAGTGATAATTAGCTGCATCCTGTTTCGGCTTTGAGTGGTGTAGTGAGGTTTGTTTGACAGAACATACCGTGATGGCTTGGTGAGAGCCAGATCTGACTGCAGTCTTCTCTAAAAGTGTGGTGGTGAATAATATCAGAAGCACAACTTTTTGAAAGAAGTGAGCAGTGAATGTTATTGCTTGGACAAACTGGTGACTGTCCAGGGGTCTTTGAAGGGCTGACTGTCTTGGTTTACTTCTATACCACATCTAATGCTGAAAACAAGTCTTATTTATTCTCCCCTTTCTTTTAAAAAGGCAACAAATGTAGAAGAAATAAGTTATATCTGTTACTTTGTTAAATGCAGTCTTAGGTTTGGTCTTTAAATTCATCTACTTGTGGCATTGGCTGATCTGCCTTCTCTTAAAAGCAGCAGTGTTCCTCCAAAACTGAAACAAGGTCAGTCTATTCCCAGCCATTGACGAAGTGTGCAAGTAATAACTCTGTACCTGTAGAAATAAGGGTTAGCAACTTGGCCTTGGCAATAGAAATGGTACTCAGTACATGGAAATCCTTTTTTCCACTATATCTGGCTTCATTTGGAACACAGGGATTGTTTACTTACAAAATATGCCCCTGAATTGCTCATACTCAGGTTCTGGCTTTTGGGATTGTTTTGGTTATGTGTGTTCTCTGCTAGTTTAAGAAGATACAATGAGGAGGGACAAAAATAGTAACTTTTGCATTTTGTATGAGCTGTGGCAAGAAATGGCTGCAATCTTATGTACATCTCTGTTACTTGCACAGCATTTAGCAAGTAAATCTATTTTAATCAGAACTCTGGACACTCTATAACCCCCCCCCCCCGCTTCTTTGTGTACATTTTGGACTATGGAAAATACTATCTTACTGTTTGTCACCTGCCTGTAACTGCATTTTCGTTCCCGATAAGCATGCTAGGAAGTGAGAGGCTTTTGACAGAGCACTAAAGATATATTGCATTTGACTGCTGCCTGAGACTTCTCTGCACAGATGGATCACGGTAGTCAACCCAAATCTAAAGAAAATTTAACAAAGTGGAAAGACCTCACTTATGTCCTACTGAATGGGCTGGTGGTGGTTTCATTTGCTCCTTTATAGGCTTATCGTCAAGAATTAGGTGTATCCCCACAGTATTTTGGTTTTTAGCTCACTTGTTACGAGCTGTCTGTAGTGGTGCATTACTATGTTGGCATCAGTGTTACGGGGGAAGATCTGGGCAGCTGTCCTGTAATTTGTCCAGTCTTTGATAATCAGGACAAAAAGTTTTAAAGATTTATGTGGCTTTAAAAGAAAGCCTAGTGTGGTGTATTGCAGAAGATCATTTCACAGAATAATCTTGGTGTGGGAGTACTGATGAATTCTGTTAATCAGTGCTGGTTGGGGGCACTCTGATATACATGCAGGAACCATTGAAAGATGCTTACATCTTTCAATGTTCCTGCATGATGTTGACTAACATTAGATAATCTTGCTCACAGTGAGGTCACAATGTAGTAGCTTCGTATTTTGAGGAACTCCTATGTTAACAAAGTTCTATAAGGCCGTTTCAAATCATTAAACAAGATTCAAAATCTGCATTATACTTAAAAATAAGTTCACATGAAGAAGGTAAATTGATACACTGCTTGAAATGTTTCACAAATAAGTCTGAGATTTGGGTAAGAGGACCTATTGCTTCTTTCTATTCAAGACTTCTGTGCAGTGATTCCGTAAGTGAGGCTGTTTTTTATCAGCCACACAAGCTTATAATATGCTTCCTTTGTTCCTGCCAGGTCGAAGGCAAATTTTGATTGCTGGGCTATTGGGGAAGAAATGAATGTGTTGGAGCAGAGTGAAACTGCTTAGCCTAGTGAGTGTAGTCTGCAGTGTCTAGATGGATATGCTTAGATGGCTCTACAGCTACAGGCTATAAATACTTGAAAGTCATGCAGCTTTACTGAGAGAGCTACATGCACGTGTAGCAAGAGTGTAGGTGTGACACTGGAGTAGTGAAAGCTGTGCCAGACTCTTACCTTCCCTTTGAATAAACGACAAAGGCTTTGTATAGTGTGTGTGTTGGAAAGTACTGTAAATGTGTGTAATTTGTGGCTGTTAATAGAGCACTTTTTTGAAGGCAGGACTTTGTCCCTTCTGCCGGGGATGGCATTACAGATATGTACCATCATTACAGAGATTTACATGATTGTGTTATAGTCTCTAGTTGGCAGCTGGTGCATTCTCCTCTTGACTTCGTGTGTGAGGATGAGTATGTACCAGCTAAAAATGTTTTCTTTAAAGGCTTCTAGTAAAAAAATAACAAAATAAATACTTTTTTTCATGTGGATGTGGGTAGACTTTGAAGGCCTTATCTGTCTGAATGTATTTTATTAACAAGGCTCGTCCAGGGGATTATTCTCAGTGTTTTTGCTGAGAACATAGCACTTACATCTAAGCACTTTACAGGGCTGTTACTATTAAGAAAGGCTATTGCAGTAGTAATTGTAATAGTTCTGTATTTATAGTACATTAATGACAGGAAATGTGCTATATGTCTTAAGTTATCAATGATGTAATGGGTCAGAGCATGTCCTATCTTTTTTTACGCCTGTTATTAATGAAATGCCTTTTTTCTTTTTGGCAGCTATTCTACTGATTATCTTACTCAAGTTAGGCTCCTTGTGAGATACTCAAAGCAAGTATTGTCCTGATGAAAATTGATTGATCCCGATGATGTCCTTCTTATTTGTTTGTCAGGATAAATTCCAAGATTGGGGAAAAAAAAAAAAAAATAAACTGAAGAAGAAAAATATGTTCTCCATGTTTTGAGTTAGCATATATAACTTCTGGACTAAATAAATGTTACATGATTGCATGAGATTATGGAGGATAAGAATTTGTGCCTTGGTTGACCTTTACTGCATCTCTGTTCTTAAGGGCATTTTACAGCATCTTGTGCTGTTTCTATTCATTATATACTTAAAATTATTACTTTTTAATAGTGAAGAAGTCTTAAGAATGTTTGCCAGCATTGTTAGCATACATGAGCTTGAAAATGTAGCAATTTTCAAGCCTGTTGGTAGGGTTACAGAGAATGAATATCATCAGAGATTGAAGTTTTTGTATGATGTAATGCAGAAGAGGCTTCCTGAGATCTAATCCAGACTATGCGAAGTAAGTTTTGGTGAAGTCGTGTTTAAAAATTGAGTCTGAGATTCTGTGGGAGACTGAGCCTGTGAGAGGATGGAAATGTTGCTTTCATGAAAAGAGGATGGATGCCAAGCACGTGATAGCCAGGGCGTGCACGCAGTCTCCATAGCACGTGAATGTTGCTGATTGCAGAGCCCCAAACTGCTTATCTAGAGAAGCTAGTTTTAACATCTGCCAGTTACAGTAGATGTTCTCTTACCTTTAGCTTGATAACTTTCTTCTACATATGATTTTTTTTTTCCTTCCCCCCCGCTTTATGTTTTTTGCCTTAACACCAAGTCACACAAAAAAAGGAAGAAAGTAGCTTGCCTTAGGTATCCCAATTTTAGTCCTACCCCAATAGGGCTGGAGCTTCAAACTGATGAAACATCAAAAGGAATGATACAGAAAAAGGAGGGGCTTATCCATAATAAGCCTAAACTGGACAGATTGGCACAGTGTGGCATTCATAGAAGTGTTATTCATGTGATATATGTAGTCTTTAAAATGCTAAAAAAGTGGAAGTTCAGCAGAACAGCAGATCTCCCTTATGACACTTAAAATGTAAGATTAAAACAGCTGTAAAGTTGACTTCTTAGAAGAAGAGAGACAGAATTTGAGGTATTAGCAGTTTGACGGCTCCCTTCTGATTCTAGTAATATTATGTACATCAAGCTGCACGAACCAAGGTTGCAACACAAGGAGGCCTTTGAGTTAGAGGAGAGGGGCTGCGGAGACATGCAGTGCTGTGGGGTGGTTTTGCGCCTGTGTGTTCTGTAGCCTGCATACACAGCAGAAACCCAGAAGAAAGGCTCTAGTGGTAGAGTTAGTCTTCTGTAGATAACATACATGTTAATAAAAAAAATAACCTTGGGAGGCAGATAGGAAAAGAATAGGATACCAGATCTTGCCTGCATCTCATTTGTGTGCCTAGGGGTTTTTTTTGTGAGTTTGGTGATCTACTTGAATAAAACTTAAGTGCAAAGCTAGAATTTAATTCTCAGTGGGTTCAGTTCAATGTGGCAAACACAAAACATGGCTAAATATGAAAACGTTATGCAGGCAAGTCTTCCAGAAAGTCTCCAATCTGAGGAGTTTGGGTTCTGTTTCCTGGAAAAGGGCAAGCATTGTCTTAACATTCTTTTAAAGGAAGAAGTCTCTCCAGGTGGCTTTATCCATATTTTTTTTCGGGAAGAGAAAACCACAAGGTGTTTCAGACATGAAATGCTTTTGTCATCTGCCAGTTTGGGGGTTTTGTTTTGGTTGGTTGGTTTTGGTTTTTTTCTTTGTTTGTTGGTTTGGTTTTGGTTTTTAAAGGCAGTGGATGTGCATATACTTGTTCATTATCGTACTTTTCTTAGTGCATCTAGTAATGTGTCAGGCTTTTATAGGGGGACTAGCCAGGGTCCCCAAACAATTGTGCAGCTGTATTCCAGTCCTTGAGGGTGAGTCATAATTCCACATACTGAATAATATGTTGAAATACATAGGAGAGCCTTCTTGGAGTTTGTTTATGAGTTGATTATGTAAATGTAGATGATCATAAATGGTATTCCAAAGTCAATATATTCTGACTGACAAATGTTTTCAGTTATGTTTCATTCAAGGTAATATAAAAGTCCTAAGGGATGAAGTTGTAGACTGTTTTGCTCAAATAGAGTGAACTTGTTTCAACTTTCCATCCTGTAAAGCAAAGCAGATGGCGGGGCGGGAAAATGCGATGTGTTGTCTTGTGTTGGTTTTCACCTAGGAGTGTCACTGGAATTACTCAGGAACTGAGCATTGAGTGTGCTGGTGCCAGTTCTTTCGCACGTTCACATAGATTCTTTCACTGGGTTATCTTGGTTTGAGCTTTGGTCAACTGCATCTTGAGTGTTTGCTAATAGAGATCTTTCCCAGTGTGAAACATGGACCTTGGATATCATTCCTGTGGTAAATCCAAGTGTGGTTTGAAAGCGTTGCAGGATTCTTGTCGCGTCTTTCGACATGGCAGCAAAATACTTGGATTACTCCCAGTATTAGCCATAGGGAATAGCTGGGGGGTGAGGACTGCTCTCCTTTGCTTTGCAAATATTGTTGGAAGCTTCTCTCTTCAGGGGCACATAAACACAGCCGGTTAGTAAATGATGGTGGGGAAATATTAGTGCTGGAAATGCACTCCAACTGGTAGTAGGCTACTGGCCTGCATTACCTAGAAGGTTGGCAGGTTGCAAGAAGAGGGGTTAAACATTGATGTACCAGGAAGTAGGAGAGAAATACTAAATTTTAATTGCTGTTAAAACAGGGAAGTTGAGTGGCGTACTGGTGTGACTGGGAAACATATTATACCTTTTTTTTTTCCCCTCTCTTTTTTTCCATATTTAGGAGGGCTTTCGAGCTACCGCTCTGCTGCTGAACAGCATGCAGTCCTTTCGGGAGCAAAGTAGTTATCACGGAAACCAGCAGAGCTACCCGCAGGAAGTGCACACTTCATCCCGACTGGAAGAGTTCAGCCCCCGCCAGCAGGCCCAGATGTTCCAGAGCTTTGGAGGAGGTGCTGGCAGTGGACGTCGTGGAGCAACAGGAGCCTCTACAGCAATGCCTGGTGAGAGCTCTGGCCATCAGAGCTACCAAGGTTTCAGAAAAGAAGCAGGAGAGTTTTACTATATGGCTGCCAACAAAGATCCAGTGGTGTCAGGAGGGCAGCAGCCGCCTCAGCGCAGGCCTTCTGGACCAGTACAGAGCTATGGGCCCCCTCAAGGGAGTAGCTTTGGGAGTCAGTATGGGAGTGAGGGACATGTGGGCCAGTTCCAAACACAGCACTCTACCCTTGGGGGTGTATCCCACTATCAACAGGATTATACTGGTCCTTTTTCTCCAGGGAGTGCCCAGTATCAGCAGCAGGCTTCTAGCCAGCAGCAGCAGGTGCAGCAGCTGAGACAGCAGATCTATCAATCTCATCAGCCTTTACCCCAGGCTTCCAGCCAGTCTGCTTCTAGCACCTCACACTTACAGCCAATGCAGCGTCCATCCACCCTGCCTTCCTCTGCTTCAGGCTACCAATTACGAGTGGGTCAGTTCAGCCAACACTATCAGCCACCTTCGTCATCCTCCTCCTCCTCTTTCCCTTCCCCACAGCGTTTTGGCCAGTCAGGACAGAATTATGACGGAAGCTACAATGTGAATTCTGGGTCGCAGTACGAAGGCCATGCCGTGGGTTCCAATGCACAGGCCTATGGGACCCAGTCAAACTACAGCTTTCAAACTCAACCGATGAAAAGCTTTGAGCAGTCTAAGCTGCCCCAAAGTGGGCAGCAGGGGCAGCAGCAACAGCACCCACCTCAGCATGTAATGCAGTATTCAAATGCTGCCACCAAGCTCTCTCTTCAAAGTCAAGTGGGACAGTACAGCCAGACTGAAGTTCCTGTAAGGTCACCGATGCAGTTCCACCAGAACTTCAGTCCAATCTCTAATCCATCTCCTGCTGCATCTGTGGTTCAGTCTCCAAGCTGCAGCTCCACCCCTTCTCCACTCATGCCAGGTGGAGAAAATCTCCAGTGTGGGCAAGGCAACATGTCCATGGGTTCTAGAAACCGAATCCTGCAGATGATGCCTCAGCTTAGTCCTACACCATCTATGATGCCAAGCCCCAATGCTCATGCAGGTGGATTCAAGGGCTTTGGACTGGAAGGGCTGCAGGAAAAAAGGCTCACAGATCCAGGACTGAGCAGCCTGAGTGCTCTAAGTTCTCAAGTGGCCAATCTGCCCAATACAGTCCAGCACATGTTGCTCTCAGATGCCTTGGCACCTCAGAAAAAAAGTTCCAAAAGATCATCCTCTTCCAAGAAGGCCGACAGCTGCACCAACTCAGAAGGCTCCTCCCAGGCAGAGGAGCAACTCAAGTCTCCCATGGCAGAGTCCCTGGATGGTGGCTGTTCCAGTAGTTCAGAGGATCATGGGGAAAGGGTGCGACAGCTGAGTGGCCAGAGCACCAGCTCAGACACCACTTACAAAGGGGGTAATTTAGAGAGGCCCAACTCCTCACCAGCACAAGGCTCTCAGAATGAGCCATCAAAACTCAGCAGCAGTCCTGCAGCTAGGGAAGATGTGGCCTCCCCTGATGGGAAGGAAGCTGTGGTGGCTGTGGAAAATGCCCCAAAAATGAATGAAAAGGCAGTTGGGGTGATTGTCTCTCGGGAAGCCATGACAGGAAGAGTAGAAAAGTCAGGTGGACAAGATAAACCTGCACAAGATGATGCTTCCACAACCCCTCAGGCACCAGCTAGCACTAGTGGAGCAAAAGAAGCTGGGCATGCAGGGACGCAGCAAGAAACTCAAGGAGGAAGTAAAGGGAGCAAAAGTGGCGATAACACTAACCATAATGGGGAGGGGAACAGCCAGCCTGGTCATGCAGTTGTTGGGCCAAATTTTCCTGCAAGAACAGAATCTTCCAAGTCTCCTGGCAGTTTAAGATACAGCTACAAGGATAATATAGCACCTGGTATACAGAGAAATATTGGTGGCTTTCCACAGTATCCTTCTGGTCAAGAAAAGGGGGATTTTCCAGGGCATAGTGAGCGCAAAGGCCGTAATGAGAAGTTTCCTAGCCTCCTACAGGAGGTTTTACAGGGGTACCACCATCATCCAGACAGAAGGTACTCTAGGAATGCACAGGAGCATTCTGGGATGGCTGGGAGTTTGGAGGGAGCCATGAGGCCCAATGTTTTAATTAGTCAAACCAATGAATTGTCCAATAGAGGCCTCTTAAACAAAAGCATGGGGTCCCTCCTGGAAGGCCCTCACTGGGGTCCCTGGGACAGGAAGTCTAGCAGTGCAGCTCCAGACATGAAGCAGATAAATTTAGCTGATTACCCTATTGCTAGAAAATTTGATGTGGAGTCTCAGTCTGCTGCCCATGAGGGGGGAGCGCTCTCAGAGAGGAGATCAGTGATCTGTGACATATCTCCATTAAGGCAACTTGTAAGAGATCCTGGCCCTCACCCCATGGGGCACATGGGTCCTGAGGCCAGAAGTGGAAGGAGTGAACGTCTTGCCCCTGGCTTGAGCCAGTCAGTAATACTCCCTGGTGGTTTAGTATCCATGGAAACAAAGATGAAAGCTCACAGTGGGCAAATAAAGGAAGAAGATTTTGAACAGTCGAAGAGCTCAGCTAGTCTCAATAATAAAAAAACAGGAGACCATTGTCATCCCGCTGGCATCAAGCATGAATCTTTTCGAGGCAATGCCAGCCCTGGAGCTGCAGTCTCCGATGCTGCTCCAGACTACATGCCCCAGCAGGACAGCAGATCGACACAGATGAGACGAGCACCTGGCAGAACTGGAAGGGGTAAATCACCCTCTCAGTATCAGGATCTTGCTGATAAGCTGAAAATGTCACCAGGCAGAAGCAGAGGCCCAGATCTGCATCACATGAACCCACACATGACACTATCTGAAAGAGTTAGCAGGGGTTCCTTGCATTCTGTCTACCCTCAGAATTCGGAAGGCCCATCTCTGGCTTCAGCATATCACACAAATGCTAGGCCTCATGCTTTTGGTGACCCCAACCAGAGTTTGAATTCCCAGTATCATTACAAGAGACAGATATACCAACAACAGCAAGAAGAATACAAAGATTGGGCAAGCAGCACTGCTCAGGGTGTGATTGCTGCAGCTCAGCACAGGCAGGAAGGAGCAAGGAAGAGCCCAAGACAACAACAATTTCTGGAAAGAGTAAGGAGTCCCTTAAAAAATGACAAGGATGGAATGATGTACCTTCAAGGTAGCTCTTACCATGATACTGGAAGCCAGGAAGCTGGGCGCTGTGTCATAGGGAGTGACAGTACTCAGAGCAAATGCACCGAACTGAAACACGGCAACCAGAAGTTGCAGCATCATGAATCTGGTTGGGACCTCTCTCGGCAAACTTCTCCTGCCAAAAGCAGCGGCCCTCTTGGAGCAGCCAACCAAAAAAGATTTTGCCCTCAAGAAAGCGATGGGCATCGACGAGAGGAATCTACAGATTTGCCCAAGCCTAGTAATGCTATGCTAAGGCTCCCTGGCCAGGAAGACCAGTCTCCTCAAAACCCATTAATTATGAGGAGGAGGGTCCGTTCTTTCATCTCGCCTATCCCTACCAAAAGACAGCCACATGATATGAAGAACAGTGGCAGTGAAGATAAAGGGCGACTGATGACTTCAGCAAAAGAAGGAGCCGATAAAACGTACAACTCCTATGCCCATTCATCTCAAAGCCAAGATGCTGGCAAGTCAGTTGCAAAGGGAGATTCCTTCAAGGACTTGCCAAGTCCCGATAATAGGAATTGTCCTGCTGTTTCCCTCACAAGCCCGGCGAAGACCAAAATATTGCCCCCAAGAAAGGGGCGAGGATTAAAACTGGAAGCTATTGTTCAAAAAATTACATCTCCCAATATTAGGAGAAGTGTTTCTACCAACAGTGCTGAAACTGGTCCAGATACTGTCACTCTTGATGACATCCTGTCCCTCAAGAGTGGGCCTGAAGGAGGAAATGTGGCCGGACATGGACCAGAGGCTGAGAAGAGAAAAGGAGAGATGTCAGATCAAGTGGGGCCAGCAAGCCAGGATACAACTGGTGAAAAAACTGTTCCAAGATCTTCAGAAGAGTGGCAAAGTAGCGAGGATGATAAAAACAAAAAAGAGGTCCCTGAAACCGCCAGTGTTGGTAAAGAAGGAGCAGGATCCAGTGCAGCACCACCACCTTCTCAGAAGTCAGGTGGTCAGGGAAGGTCTGATGGATCTGTAAGTGGAGCTGGAACTCTGACCTTTTCTGACTCAAAAACAATTTCCCCTTCCAGTGTGTTCATTTCTGAACCAAATCCAAAGTCTGAGGAAAAAGATGGAGATGTGACAAACATTTCACCCAAGCCAGATGGTTTCCCTCCAAAGGGATATTTCCCCTCTGGAAAGAAAAAGGGGAGGCCAATTGGGAGCGTGAACAAGCAGAAAAAGCAGCAGCAACAGCAGCAGCAGCAGCAGCTGCCCGTGCCCCCGCCTCCCCCACCAGTACCGTCACAGCCTGCAGAAGGGGTGGGTGCTGGTGAGCCAAAGCCCAAGAGGCAAAGGAGGGAGAGGCGAAAACCAGCAGCACAGCCACGGAAGCGGAAGCCTAGACGGGCTGCTCCAATCGTGGAGCCTCAAGAACCAGAGATCAAGCTTAAATACGCTACCCAGTCTGTAGATAAAACTGACTCCAAGAATAAGTCCTTTTTCCCTTACATTCATGTGGTAAACAAGTGTGAATTAGGCGCTGTGTGCACAATCATAAATGCAGAGGAAGAGGAGCAGAACAAATTGGTGAGGGGTCGGAAAGGACAGAGGTCTTCAACACCCCCTCCTAGCAATGCGGAGAGCAAAGTGCTGCCCACCTCAACTTTCATGCTGCAAGGCCCTGTAGTAACGGAGTCTTCTGTCTTGGGGCATCTGGTTTGCTGCCTGTGTGGCAAATGGGCCAGCTATCGTAACATGGGTGACCTCTTTGGTCCTTTCTACCCCCAGGATTATGCAGCTACCTTGCCCAAGAACCCGCCTCCAAAGAGGGCCACAGAAATGCAGAGCAAGGTCAAGGTACGGCACAAAAGTGCTTCTAATGGTTCCAAGACAGATACTGAAGAGGAGGAGGAACAGCAACAACAGAAGGAACAAAGAAGCCTGGCTGCTCATCCCCGCTTTAAGAGGCGGCACCGCTCTGAGGACTGTAGCGGAGCCTCTCGGTCACTTTCAAGGGGAGCTTCTTGTAAAAAAGCAACCACTGATGGTGGCAGTGGTGGTGAAAAGACTCCTTTGGACTCAAAACCGTCTATGCCCACTTCAGAAGGTGGCACTGAGCTGGAGTTACAAATTCCTGAACTACCTCTTGACAGCAATGAATTTTGGGTCCATGAGGGTTGTATTCTCTGGGCCAATGGGATCTACCTGGTCTGTGGCAGGCTCTATGGGCTGCAGGAAGCTGTGGAGATTGCAAGAGAGATGGTGAGTACCTAACTTTGCTATACAAAATTATTTTCTTTCATTAGCAAATATATGCCATTTGGAATACTACTTTTCCTTGTTCTTCTCTCATGTCTTAAACAGCCATCTTTCATCTTTAATAAATCTCTAGTGATGTCCTTTTGATGGCCTCATTTAGATCTCTGCCACACCTGATCAGACAGATTTTTTGGACATCAAAAAGCTGGGTGCTTATTACCTAGTAAAAGTTGTGGATGTCCGAAGGCTTTCTCGTGACTACGGTGATCTCTTTTCCCTTCCTTCTTCTATCCTGTTAGATATTTAATGTTCTCTAGGGCTCTTCTTGGAGTGATACAGTGAAAGGACAAGTGGTAGCAGACACAAACTGCAGCAAAGAAAATTCCAGTTCAACTAGGCAAAAAATTTCAGTGAGGGTAGTCAAACGTTGGATTGAGGGAGGGGAAATGACAGAAGAGCTGTGGAATGCCCTGGTTTTGGAGATGCAAAATTTGGTTCTGGGCAAGGCCATAAGCATCTTCACATCTGAAGTTGGATCTACCTTCAAAGTTGGCCCTGCTTTCAGCAGGGGCCCCTTCCAGTGTGAGTTACTCTGCACTCTAATACATATTACACAACTGTAGGAGAATTGACAGTCCTTACAAAATAAGGTGGATAGAGCAGAATTGCACAGGGGTCTGTAAGCATTGAGTGAAATATATGTGTGTTTAGTATTGATGAATTCAATATTCACAAATGATACTGATAGTTGACTTTCTCCAGAGCACGAGTATACAATGAGTGAGAAGAAATAGGTAAAATTAAAGCAAGGACAAAGGAAAAACTTTATTCAACTGCCTGGTTGTGGATGGACACGCTTGCTGTTCTTGATTTCCTGAGGCAGAAGCTGATGCTTTAAAACCGCAGTTACGTGCCTTGTTTTGCCATCATCACTATCCTGCATCCCTTTATTTATGGTTATCTTTTTTTGTATTGTGCTTTGTCCTGGGTCAGACATGGAAGAGGCATAGAACTAGTTTTTCCTGTTGCCTTCATGTTCTTCCTTTTCTAAACAGTGTTGGGATCCAGTTTTTATCTTCTTTCCTCTGTATTGTTAGATACAGCATGCTTGTTTCCTCCCCATGAGCTTTTACTCCTCAAGTTTGATTCCTGGCTTGTTCTAAATTTTTACTCAACTGTTCTTTGACAGTAATTACATGCTTCTTTGCCCTAACTTGATTTGGCTTGCATTCTTGTTTCTAGTCTCTCATTAAACGTAGTCAGTTAATTTCATTTGGTTTTCATCGAGCCATGCCTGCGTGCTTGTTCTGATGCAACTGCTGAATTTCTTATCTCTGATAATTGCAAGGTTTCTTTCAGGTTCTCCACCACTGTTTGGATTCTACTCGCCGTGTGGCCACGCTTTCATTTGTCTGGTAGTTCACCAATATTTTGAATTTGCATCTCTCCAGCCTGGTTTTCCCTTTTTACTGTGTGTAGGGTGTGTCTTTCACTTAGGATTCTGGTTTTCCCAGCAGCAAATGCCTTCTCTACAAGTTCTTGAACCACTTGAGTTATCCTCCAGTGATCCTTTTTGTGTCCCTGTATGTGCAAAGGACATAAGCCCAGCTGTGCTAAAACATGCTGGGTCGAGAGGCTTCAGTCAAACTTGTTAAATAATAGCAGCCCATTATCCACATTTTTATATGGGTTTTGCATGTTGTTTGACATCTAGTTCTTTCTCTGCATGGAATCTTTATGACTTACTGATCATGCTTTGGCTTACACTTTATCACTTTCTTCCAACTGTTACAATCATCTCCTCCTTACAAGTAAAACATTTTTTTCCTCTTCTTCTTAACCGTTTCATCTGCCCTTATGGCACCGTACAAAAATATCTCCTTATCTCCCTTGAACTTTGTGTCCTTTTCCTCTACCTCTTTCCCTTAATCAGTTGCTCAACTCCTGTCTTTTCTTTTCCCTCATAATACCAGTAGACGTAAGTGTTTCTCATTTAAAAAAAAAAAAAGCGTGCAAAATGCCTGTGGCCTCTCTTGCTTTTGCAACTACCTCTTAATTTCCTTTCTCTTTTTTCATCTCAAAGTTCTTTGAGTGCATTGTCTGGGGCTCTTGTTCTCCACTGTGGCTTCAGTTGTTCTCTGCTGCAATTGTTATCAGTGTTTATGGTGATCTTTTCCCAGTTAAGGTTCAGATCCAGTGCCTAATTTTCCATTTTTCTGTAGACTACATTGTCACTGTCAGCTGTGCTGCTTTTGAAGTGTTGTTCCACCTTTGTTTTCTGCCTGTGTCTTTTGATTACCTCCTTGCTTTCCACTGTATTTTTCAGAGGCTGTTGTTCGTTACTTCATGCTTTTTTCTGTGGGGTTCACTGAAGTTTGCTTGTGCTTTTCTTCCCTTTATCCTGGAATAGCATGCTTTTGAGTAGCTTTTGGCAATTCAATCACTTTCTTCCAGAGTCTTGTAGAGCTTCCTTTTTTCTCTCCAGATTCATGTTCTTCTGGCACAAACTTAAAAATTGTTCTTGAATTCATAGTGAGTTTTCAAAATCTTACTTTAAAACATGGGTTTTAATCTACATTATCCTTAATCCATTGTCTGCCATTTTATTCTGATTTTCATGTCACTCAGATTCACAATCTCATTTGATTTAAAAATAATTTCTTCCTAATCCTTCCTATTTAAGGAAGGATTGCAAGAAATACTTGCAAGGTATAAGGAAGGTATGCAAGAAATACTGCTTACTTTTTGTGTATGATAAGTAATAGGTAGTCTTTCAGTGCTCTCCGCTGTTCTGTCTGGGTCCGTTTTTAATCTGTTTATAAGACTGAACTTTCAGAGTCAGGGACCATTGTCTTGTGTGTACACTTTGTTTTGTTATAGAATCATAGAATTACTTGAGTTGGAAGCAACCTTAGAGATCAACCCCCCTGCTGTGGGTAGAGACACCTCCCACTAGACCGGGCTGCTTAGAGCCCCATCCAGTCTGGCCTTGAACACTTCAAGGAATGGGCTGTCCACAGCTGCTCTGGATAACTTGTTCCAGTGCCTCACCACCCTCACAGTAAAAAATTTCTTCCTAATATCTAAGCTAAACCTACTCTCAGTTTGAAACCATTCACCCTTATCCTGTCACTACATGTTCTTGTAAATAGCCTCTCTCTTGTAGGTTTCCCTTCAGGTACTGGAAGGCCACAATTAGGTCACCTTGAAGCCTTCTCTTTTCCAAACTGAACAATCCCAATTCTCTCAGCCTTTCCTTGTAAGGAGAGGTGCTCCATCCCTTTAATCATTTTGGTGACCTCCTCTGGACTCGCTCCAACAGGTCTATGTCCTTTGTGTGCAGAGGACCCCAGAGATGGATGCAGCCCTGCGGGTGGGGTCTCACCAGAACAGAGGAGAGAGACAGAATCCCTTCCTTCATCCTGCTGCCCAAGCTGCTTTGGATGCAGCCCAGGATACAATTGGCTTTCTGGGCTGTGAGTGCCCATGGCTGGATCATGTCCAGCCTCTTGTCTACCTGCACTTCCAAGTCCTTCTGGGCAGGGCTGCTCTCGACCTGTGCATCCCCAGCCTGTGTTGATACCAGGGGTTGCCCCAACCCAGGTGCAGCATCTTGCACTTGGTCTTGTTAAACCTCATGAGATTTCCATGTGCCCACTTCTCGAGCCCGTCCCGATCCCTATGGATGGCATCCCATCCTTCAGGTGAGTCAAGAGCACCACTCAGCTTGGTGTTATCTGCAAACTTGCTCAGGGTGCACTTGATCCTTTTGTCTGTGTCATTAGTGGAGACATTAAATAACACTGGTCCCAATACAGGCCCCTGAGGGACACCACTGGTCACTGATACCCATTGGGACTCTGAGCTGTTGACCACTACCCTCTGAAGGCAACCATCCAACAAATTCCTAATCCACCAAACAGTCCACCCATGGAATCCATCACTCCAGTTTGGAGGGAATAGTTGTGGGGGACTGTGTCAAAGCTTTACGGAAGTCCAGATAAATTACATCCTCAGCCTTTCCCAGGGAGGAAGGAGTCACTCCATCACAGAAAGCCACTAGGTTGGTCAGGCAGGACTTGACCATTGGTGAAGCCGTGCTGGCTGTCCTGAATCACCTCCCTGTCCCCTGTGTGCCTTAGCATAGCTTCTAGGAGGATCTGTTTCATGGTCTTCCCAGGCACAGAGGTGAGGCTGACAGGTTGGTAGTTCCCAGAGTCCGCCTTTCTACCCTTTTTAAAGATGTGTACAATGTTTCCTTTTTTCCAGTCACCTGGGGTTTCACCTGACTACCAGCTTTTCAAATACTATGGAGCATGGTTTAGGAACTACATCAGCAAATTCTCTCAGGAATCTGGGATGCATCTTTTCGAATCCCGTAGACTTGTGGACATTCAGGTTCCTCAGGTGCTCCTGAACCTGATCTTTGCATACAGTGGGAGGGACACTCGCCTGCCCTAGTCCCCATCCTGTCATCCATCCACTTGAAAGGTGTGGGAAGAGAGGTTTCCATTGAAGACTGAGGCAAAAAAGTTTTTGGGTACCTCAGCCTTCTCCTCGTCAATTGTTACCTGTTTGCCAGCATTGTTTATAGTGGGGGTAACACCTTCTTTATCCTTCCTTTTCTGGTTAACCTACCTACAGAAGCCCTTCCTGTTATTCCTTGTGTTCCTTTCCAGGTTCAGTTCCAGCTTTGCCTTGGCCTTCCTCAAACCAAGTGCACAACTGAACTTCATCCCTATACTCTTCCCACATTACCTGTCCTTGTTTCCACTGACTGTGCCTTTATTTCTTTCCCTTTAGTTTGACAAGGAGTTCTCTACTCAGCCATCCAGTCTCTTACCTTCCTTGCTCGATTTCTTGCTCCTGGGAATTGCTAGCTCTTGAACTCTGTGGAAGACTTGCTTAAAAATCCACCAGCTTGTCCCCGAGGGCAGTCTCCCAAGCTACCCTATTGACTATCTCCTTGAAGAGCTGGAATTTTGCTTTCCTGAAGTTCAGGAGCCTAAGTTTACTCCTTACCTAACCCATATCCCTCAGGATTGCAAAATCCACCAATGCGTGATTGCTCCAACCCAGGCTGCCTACCATCTTGACGTCCCCAATTAGCTCATTTACGCTGGTGATCATCAAATCCAGTGTCGGGTTCCCTCTGGTAGGGCTGTCACCTGGCTCAAGAAGCTATCCTCCATGCATTGCAGGAGTTTCCTGGATTGCCCACAGCTTGCCTTGGTACTTTCCCAGTAGATGTCAAGGTGGCTGAAGTCCCCCAGCAGGACTGGAGCCTGTAAGCACGATGCCTCCTGTAACTGAGGCAAGAAGGCTTCGTCAATAGGCTCCCCTTGGTCAGGCAGCTGTAGCAGACCCCAGCCACAAGGTTCCTTTTGTTGCCTCCGTGTCTGATTTTCACCCACCGGCTTTTGGCCTGCTCATGGCTGTTCTTCAGAGACAGCTCGTCACACTCAGGGCACCTCTTGACGTAGAGGGCGACCCCTCCACCTCTCCCTCCTCTCCTGTCTCTTCTGAGCAGCCCATAGCCATCAATAGGCACACTCCAGTCACACAGTTTGTCCCACCAAGTGTCAGTAATGGCAACAGGATCATAACTTCCCAGCAGCATGGGGGCTTCCAACTCCTGGTTGTTGCCCATGCTGCGTGCTTTGGTGTAAAGGCACCTCGGCCAGGCTGTTGGCGGTGTCGCCTTCCTGGAGAAACACCCCTTAATTCCTCTGATGTATTTCCCTGTTGGCTTCTGTTACCTCAGGAGTCCCTGGCTCACCTCTGTAAGACTGCAAGTGTGTTTCAGTGTGGCCAGCACATTTCAGAGTTGAGGGCAGAGTGCCCTCATGAGCACCCTGTCCCTCTAACCTTTGCATCTCATCCCACAGCTTGCCAGGAACAAGCCTGATACTGTCCCCCTCCTGAATCAGAGTTTAAAGCTCTGTATTATGTCTCATACAAACACAGTATCCTAACACAATGCTGGGCTCTTCTCTGTAGCATCCATAAGAGTAATCCATTTATCATCCCCGTGACAAATAATGGAAAATGTTTTCTTCTAGCATTTTTCTTTTCCTATTGTAGCAAGCTGTTGTGCTGGGTTCTCCCCTGGAAGCAGCGTATCCTTGTCGCTTCAGCTCACCAAGGGTTACATGCAGCACTAAGATGGCCATGGGGTATTCAGAGGTGTGCCTGCCGGAAGCCACCCCCAGGCAGTGGAAAGGCTCTGTTGAGCTCGACTTTCTTGCCCCGCTGCCTGAGGAAAGCCTTCTGGCTCACACAGCTGATTTCCTATGCTTGTTGCATATGCTTTTTCTTTACCTCCTCTGTGCTTTGCAAGTGCATTTTCTCTTTTTCTTCTGACATGCAGTTCGTTAGTGTTGCTGTCATGGAAAAGCAGATGTGCAAACCATGTAGCTGCTTCCTACCAGGAACAGGTAGACAGATGTGTGCACAGGCATACAGGAATCTAGCTCTTGGATTTTGTCTATGGGTAAGGGGGGACATTAGCATATGGTATATGAAGGGTCATGATCCTGGAAGTGAATAATTCATGTATGTAACTCATTCTGTGCAAATTAAATACTGCCATAACTAAAAATTACGTAAATTGTCTGTGGTACTGACAGAGGGTAAATATGCACCAATTTAAACTGAATCTATACCATTAAGTGAGTTGAAATATTTTCTTTAGACATCTGGCTCAGTTGCTGTTGTTTATGCAGCACTCTAGTATAGAAATAGGAAACTTAAACCTCTAGTCAAAGGCCATTGATGTAGAGGTAGTGATATAAGTAACCCTGTGTTGTTTCTTCTCACACAAGATCACCTATTTTTCATCATATGAAAGCTCATTATAGATTTTTTCCCTGAACACCTGTTTCTCACATGCTTTCTAGAATCAGAAAATAATTTTTCTTGCTAAGTTGTTCCTTATATGAATAAATGTCTGTGTCTTACTGCGTTTTTTTTGAAACTGCCCCATAGTCAATCTCAGGAAAGGATTTGTGTGTATGTGAAGGTGCTCAAAAATCAAATTGTACCAGATGCTCTAGAAGAATACCTGAGAAGGTATTATCTTAATAAGGTTTATCAAACTGTGAAGTGACTCTCCTGAGCTTTGAGCTTTCCTTATCGTCTGTTTTCACCCTGGACTGAAAATGGTGTGTGTTATCTGCTAAGCAGCAATCCAGGTAGTTTCCAAAGTGCTAGAATCTGCCTTTCTTGAAGGCAAAAAGGTGGTCTGGTCACTTTTACTTTGGTCACTCTGCAATGCTTTTTGGTTCTGAGAATGTGATCCAATTAATTGGGCTGCTTCAGAGGCAGAATGACTTAATCCTTTGCCTTATTTTGTGGCTCAAATTAGGTACCCCAGCAGATGAACCTAACTGCCGAGGAGTCAGTCTCTGTCATGAACTGTTAATGCATAGTAACGGTGCTGAGTGGCCTTCTTGCAGTTAGACGTTTTTTGTTCCAATGCTGATGAAATCTTGAACTGAAGAAAATGCCATCTCCTTAGTGCTAGGTGATCCTGTTGCCTGTAAAATGTTTTCTTTCAAATACTGAAGGTGGCCAGACAGTTTCCTGTCATGTTTATTTTCTCACAAGTTTCTATTAATGAGAAGTTCATTTCCATGGAAGATGAAGTATTGGTTACCTTTGAAGCTGGAAGAATTATGGAGTCACTTTGGTAGTTGTCAGCAGATTTAATGTTCGAAAGAATTGATGGTCTTTATTCTCAGTATTAAATATAAGAAGCTGTAAATGAAGGTAAGAACAATGCAGAGAACATTCTCTGTGTTCAGTTGAATCCAAGGTAGTTCAGCTATTGTTTTCTAAAAAGCTGTTCACTAAGAGGTGGTATGCTGTTTCTTACAGGGTTTTTTTTATAAGACATAGGTTTTTTTCCCCGGCCGAGGCTCTGGCCTAGCATATGTATTACTTGTGGTTGGGTTTGGGGGTTTTTTGTTTGTTTGTTTGTTTGTATTTTTTTTTCTTCTTCTACCCCTGCTCTTATCGGAATTGACCTTGCTGAAGGTAAATGTAGCTCTTGTTCCTGCTGAGAGTGTTCTGTGAAAGGAAAGCTTGTTTATCCCCCTTTTAAAGATCTCTTTTAAAAGCTCTAAAAAATGTAATGCTTTTCTCATCAATCTCTGCATCCCTCCCAACTTGAGAAATCTTTTAATCCTTATACATGGAAAGAAGTCCTTGGAACCTGTTTCCTTTGTTGCTCCTTATTGAAAAGATCATCCTGGGTTTCAGTCAGGCGAACTTTAGAGTGACAAATGGTGAAGGGTGAAATCTGCCCACGATCTATAGTATACCAGAGGGAGATTCTGTGTTTTCTCTCACTAGTCTGGAATTGTGTCTGTCCAGCTCTTGATGGATTCTCTTTCAAAGCCTGCTGTTTATCCAAAGTGGAGAAATCTACTTGCTTTAAGACTGTTGACAAGCCTGTTTTGAAGGTCTGATAGACTTTAGTGGTGAGAAGTTTAGAACCTAAATGCCTGAAGTCTCTTTCTCTTCAACTTGATACATACTAGATATTTGAATTTTTTGTGACTGTTGGGCAGTGGCAGCCCTGTGCCTCTTTTTAAGTGTGTCTTTGTTACTTGTAGTGTTAGGGGTAGGTTTGCATGTTACCCATGTTTCCCAGAGAACAGCTTCTGGTTTTGCACAGGTAAGTTGTTCTTGACTTAAAGACTCCTGATAGTTGATCTTCCACAGTATCTTATTTGGAGGAAATTGCCTTTCTGTAATACTTTTTTTACTCTGATGCTTTCATAGAACCATTTTCTTTTGTTTACCTCTACCATTCTGGACCCTAGCTGTAAATTGGGTAAAGAAAGGTGCCTGGAGGGATCACTAGGATTTAAGCTATTTATATTCTCAAATTTGGGAAATCAAAGCCTAAGAAAAAAGCTCCCACACTCTGTAAGTAATTGCTTATAAAAGGTTCCTGGCTGCATAGCTAATCAAGAGCCTAAGCCAGGGAATTGGTACGAACTGGGAAAATTGTGGAAGGTTAGCTACCTTTGGCAAAACAAAGCAAAACAGTTTCTAGCCCCAGAAACCTGAGTAGTGTAGCACCATACAAGTATAAAGGTATCAGGTCATTCTGAATGTTTCATTTGGCACAGGTGGGCTCTCTTATCCCTAAGCCAGACCAGGAGGGAGTTGCTGTCATGAGGAGTGATCCTGCTTTATCCTCTTTGCAAGCTGCTTGCTTCCACTGTTTCGCTTGCGCTAGATCTACCAACTGTGCACTTGCACGGTGCGTTGATTTTTAGCCAGCTAATCCATCAGAAAACTAGCTTGGGGTGGGGGATCTTTATGCCAGATCAGCCATCTGACTCTGCTTACCCTGTGAACCATGTTTGCTGCATCTGAGAGGGAGTGCCCTTTCCACTGGTAATGATAACCATTAGATCAGCTTAGCTGTAACATCAAATTGTGCCCAGGTGCCACCAGCACTTGAAAGGGTTTTACGTCCATGGTACTACTATTTTATAGTGTTGGGAGAAGAACGTTATCCTTTTATTCATCATCTTTCTTTGTAGAGAAGAAAAATGTGCAGAACCNCCCCAGCCCAAAACACGAAACCAAAAAAAAAACCTCAAGTGAAGTTCTGTATTAGGTCAGAGTTCAACTGAAATAATAATCTGCTGCTTCAAAAATAACATGCCTGACAAACACAGGGAGGAACAGTTGTATTTCTACACCTAGATCTGTATTAGTAAGGAGACATTTCAAGACTAGGAAGAAATGACACTGGAGCTTTTTAAGTTTTCACTTTGGGGAAAGGGAAACCAGTGACAGATTTAAAATCACTGTTAGCAGTGGTTGGAAAAGGAGTGTATTGAGAACATTGCTTGCTTGTTTTTATCTCTGGAAACAGCTTTTAGTATGCTTTAGCCCTTCAAGTGAGGATTGCCACAGAACCTGGAGGCACTTTCTACAATTAGAGTGGCCGAATTCCTGGTTTTCATTGACAGACTGTGGCCAAATACCTAGTTGTCTGAGCTGGAAATGTGCACACTCTGGTGTAATGCTCATTTTCATTCCTCAGGAAATGGCAGCATCTTTAATATTCTTCTGCAGTGTTACAAAAATAAGAAAGCATGAAATTTAGGGTGGAGGAGAAATTCTGAAAGACAGCTGAATGATGAACTTCAGATTTGGTTTTCTCAGAAAGGCATTGCCATCTGCTGCGCTGCTGAAATTCTGTGCTGTCATGACTCCTGGTCTGTAAGAGTGTTCCTCCACAGAGAGGAGAGCCTGGGAGGAGCCCCTGTTGTATTTCAGTTCACTGCCTTCCTCCGTTGGTGACCTAGAAGTGTGAATCACTACTGCTGCAGCACTTGGTAGCTCACAGCAGCTCTGTGCATTGATACCACAAGCCTTAAATGCTAAAGAGCTGAGCAGATAGAATCCACGTGTACGTGTCTGATGCAAATGTTTCAATAGCTTCAATTATCAGAAGCCAATAATTACATTTGTGGAATGAAGATGGTTTTCTTTGGCTTTGTTGTGAGTAGAAGTGAGGTAAATTTGGCGCAGCCTATTAGTGATTATGGATTGCAGGTGATAGGAAGCACATTTTAGCACATTTCAGTTGAGGTCTCAAGCGTAAAGATGATACTGGTAAGAGGAAAGACTCCAGTATTGACCCCTTTGTAATGGGGACAGAGAGAAGATGCAGGGAAGTGCTTTCTGTGCATCTCTACTGGCAGACTCCTTTGTCATTAGTTTATCCCAAAGTACAGGCATTATGTCTGTGCTTGCATGTGGTTTTATATTTTACTGTTTGTCTTGCATGTGGAGTGAGGAAAGTGGAAAATAGATTTACTGACAATGGAGTGTTAGGAAAGAATAGGATGTTTACCCACTTAGATTAGTTGTAGCCAAGAGCACTGGAAACTTGTATGCAAAAAGCAGCTTGCTCATTCCACAGTTGCTTTTCTGTAAAGCATCAGGGATCCTCATAATCTATGTACAGTTTTAATTTAAAAATACATTTAAGTAACTTCATTTTGAGGAAGCTCTTCCAAATGTGAATGGGGCCTTCTCTGTGCAGGAGATTTCTAGACAAAGCTTTAAAGCTTTTTGTCTGGCTTACCCACAAGCTCACATAATCTTTTTTTGGTAAGATTTCAGTTGCCTGTTACCGTAGGGGTGCCAAACTCTTACTAAATTTTCAATAGTGAGTGAATGCAATCCGTTTATGTGTCATTTTAGCTTGAATCTTTTTAAGCTGTGCTGGTAAAAAGGTTGCTAAGATTCCCCAAAATTTTGGAGGAGGGTTGTTGTGTTGTTGGTATTTTGTTTTGTTAACTTAAAATGAACCAATTTTTTAAACTTAGACTAATTCCAGATGGTTGTCACTTCAGCTGTATTCCTTTAGCTTTGTTAGAAGAACACTATTAACAAATAAGTTTATTCTTCTCCATGCCTCTGTATTTTAAATGGTGTATATTTGATTACAATTGGGCAAAAATGCAGACTTTAAAATATTTTTTCTGATTTTTGAGGAAAAAATTATTTCTTTTTTCATCTTTCATCTCTTACTCAGTTTGAAAAGAGGTTGATTTCTGAAGGTAGGAATTCATGACTTTCTTTTATATAATATTTTATGGATTATTAGAACTGCATCCTATCTTTTGTAAGACCTTTTTAAATAAAAAAAAATTCCACAGTTTTTCCATTTTATTTTTTAAATAGGCATTATGTTGAATCCTTTGATCACTGAATAAGCAAGAACAATGCTTCAACTGTACTAATGTTCTACCATTCATAATAAAGGAAAGCTCTCCAAGCATAGCAATGCAAACCAAGTTCATAAAAAGTTATCTACACATAAGGCTTTTTGCAGTAGCCAGACTGGGATAGGAATTCTGCAGGCAAAGCTGGGACACTTACTGATGGTGGTATGAGATTACTTCAAAATCATGAAATCATGGGATGGTTTGGGTTGGAAGAGACGTTATGGGGACACCTTCCATTAGACCAGGTTGCTCAAAGCCACATCCAACCTGGCCTTGAAGACTTCCAAGGATGTGGGGCATCCACAGCTTCACTGTACAGCATTCCAGTGCTTCACCCTCACAGTAAAGAATTTCCTCCTAATACCTAATTAAAACCTCTCTTCCTAGTTTAAAACTATTCCCCATTGTTCTGTCACTGTCTGCCCATGTTGAAAGTTGCTCTCCATCATTTTTATAAGCCCCTTTAGGTACTGGAAAAGTCTGTAAGGTCTCCCTGGAGCCTTCTCTCTGGGCTGAACAACTCCAGCTCTCTCTGTCTTCATAGCAGAGGTGCTCCTGCCCTCTCATCGTCTTTGTGGCTTTGTAGAAAGCAGGTTTTAAACTCTTTTCTTTTCAAAAGTAGATTTTCATCTGTACATTATAAACCTAGTTGTATAACCTCAATATATTTTTTAATTAGAGAAATATGTTCTGAAAGAGGTTAGATTAATTTCCCTAGATTTAGAAAGATGAGTAAAAATAAAACCGAAGTATGATGAGTATTCATGTAATAATTTTAGAAACTACAGCAAAATTATAACTAGTTTTTTTCTGTCTTCAAATGTTACTCTGCTGAGACAAGAACTGGGGAAAAGAAGTTCTTTCTGTGCAGCACATTGTGCCTGAGGTTATGGAAGGAGCCTGAAAAGTAGTTTGGGTTCCCTGAATCTTAAACCTGTCCTTTTTAGCTAATTTAAACTGTGCTGCTCTTACCCTGTTGTACTCTGGGTAGTTTGTTGGCAGAGGAAATATTTTTCAAACAATTTCAGACACTTAGCTAGACTCTGTGTATAGGATATTCTTCATGGATAGAGCACTTTGGCAAAAAGTTATTAATGAACCTTCATTGTTATGGATTGGATCCCAGCCAGCTGCTTAGTGATTAAAATTTAATTGCATGATGATTAGTTTTCATTAGTAAGCAATTAGCATTTAGCAGCAGTCCTGTATTGCTAAAGCTATGGGCAAGCATAAGTGGCTAGAGCCACGTTGAGGGAGAAGGTCTGTAGCTGGAGATGTGGGCACAGAGCTGTGTGGAATATGGGAATGAGAATTCTGAGGGTAGCTGACCTCATCAGCTTGTTCCTACTGCAGCATTAAGCCAGGAGAGTGGATGGGAGTGGGAAATGGAGCAAATGTCCAGAAGAGCACAGCCTGCACATCGGGCACACAGTCTGGCTGTGGATTACCCATGTGTAGGGAGTTAACAAAAAGAATCATCGTCCTGAAAGGACCCTTTGAAGTTCTGAGTTGCTCTCACAAGCTTCATAGACTTGTCCCTCTCCTTGCCACAACTAAAACTCTTTTTCCAGAATTCCCTTCTGAATTGGTGAAATTCCCTTTTTTACTTTGATAGCAGCTCTTGATTGCTTTGTGCCGCTGTGTGGTAAATTAGGAGAAAGATGAGTGCAGGGCAAGGGCTGGGGGAAGTGAAATGGATGAGGGCAGGGGGAGGTAGGAGTATAGCAAAAGCTCAAGGCTTCTTTGCTGTTAAAGGTACAAAAGAGTGAAGAGTGCCCCATGTAAACCATTTCTGCTTCACTGAGGAATCTGTTGTGAAGATGAAATATGGTGGTAATTTCATCCAGTGTTGGAGAATGGCTTGAGGAACATGGACATGGATCTGTGGAAGCCTTATGGCAGAGGAGGCCGCACTCCATGTTACAGACATGCAGGCCGGCATGTTACAGACAAGCAGGCCCGCACAGGCGATTGTGCTGTGCCATGCTGAAAGAGGAATAAAATAGCTGAACTGGCAAGAACACTGTATCCTTGGCAAGACCGTGGGACAAGGAAGAACCCTGAAGAAAGATACAGCAAGGACAGAACATACGCAGATACGACGCACAAGGCATTTTTACCGCTCACACTATACCGATTGTACTTAGTGTGTATAAAAGGCTGCGCTATTCGGGAATCAATCGAAGCTTGCTTTACCAATCATATTGATTGTGTAGCATTCTTCCCTCACCACCGCATTGTGGTGGCCTGTACGGGGACCCCCAAGTCCTTGTCCCATGACGGGTGGGAGCGCAGATCAGCACCGGTAGCAGCGACTGGGGAGCAGAAGATAGGACGAGCGCTGGCGTGAGGCTTCTGATCCGTGCTTGAGCAGCCTCAGAGGAGGGGCTCGCCGTCCGCGAGGGCTGCCCAGAAGAACAAGGCTGCACTACAACGACGTCACCGGGACAGCTGCCGGCAATGGAAAGCGAGGTAGCCCTTTATTTATTAATACACTCTTTAGAAAAGCGGGGAGAATTAGATAATAATCTAAAAAAGGAGATAGCGGGTTTGGTGGCACATGGGAAGGAGTTAGGATGCTTTAAGGACCCCACGAATCTGTTTGTCATAGAGGATTGGCAGGCGTATGGCGAGAAGCTCTGGGATTTAGTAATTAGCGAAGACAAGACCGCTAAAAAATTGTGTAAAGGATGGAAAGTGGTAATGAGTACCCTGCAACGACATAGGGCGGAAAAGCAGGTGGCTGCAGTAGCTGCAACGGACCTGGAAGGCAGCACGCCTGAACCAGGCAGAATGCAGCTAGGGACAGACTATGTATCGCCACCACCGATGGGGGGTCTTATACCTGTCAAATTAACTGCGACCTGAGAAGAGGCCGCAATGAGAGGTAGCGCGAGCCAAAAAGTAGCGCCCTCCGCACCACCGTTAGGAGAAGAACCTCAGGAGGAGGAATTGTCAGCAAGTGAAGAAGATGAAGTAGAGAAGCAGCCGAGTACTGCAGCAATGGCAGTAAGGGCTGCTTTGGTTGCCGAGTTAGGCGTACAACAAAAACAGGGCTGCTAGAGGATACAGGGGGCGCGCGAATAAATTGGCATGCCATCCACAAAGAGGCATTAGCAGCCCGCGACTATGCAATGGCAGAGGACTTAATGGACGAATACACGGCATTTCCTGTCGTGTACCAACAAGTCCAAGGAGGTCTTGCCGGAGAGTATAGCCTGATTGATTGGAAGCTGCTAACGCAGCTGCGCAGCACTGTGAATGAGGCTGGCTTACACAGCGAACCAGCCAAACAGATTCTAGGGTACATATGGAGTGCTGCAGTGCTTGTCCAGGAGGATATAAAAATAATCATGAAAATGATTATGACCCAATCGCAGATACTGTTGTGGCAAGCCCATTGGTATAGATTATGTGATAGAGCAGCGGCCAAGCCCCGTAATCAACAAGATCCTTTGTATGGGGTCACCCAGGAACAACTTATGGGGACAGGACCGTTCACAACAGTAGAGATGCAAGCTCAGCTAGGGCCGGACAAGTTGAAAGAAGGGATGCGACTGGCGAGAAAGGTTCTTGATTTGATAAACAGCGCGGCAGCNATCGCAGATACTGTTGTGGCAAGCCCATTGGTATAGATTATGTGATAGAGCAGCGGCCAAGCCCCGTAATCAACAAGATCCTTTGTATGGGGTCACCCAGGAACAACTTATGGGGACAGGACCGTTCACAACAGTAGAGATGCAAGCTCAGCTAGGGCCGGACAAGTTAAAAGAAGGGATGCGACTGGCGAGAAAGGTTCTTGATTTGATAAACAGCGCGGCAGCCTCTCCGTCCTACATGTCTATTAAGCAGGGGCGAGATGAGCCTTTTTCAAAGTTTGTGGACAGAGTAACCGAGGCGATCGATCAGGCGAATGTACAAGAATGGATGAAAGGCGCGCTCTTAAGACAACGTATTCTAGAGAATTGTAACTCCGCTGCCAAGGCTGTCATTATATCAATGCCAGCCGATGCTTGTGTAGAAGACTGGTTAGAAAGATTGAATCGAATTCCTACCGGACCACAGGCTATGCTAGTTGAGGCAGTGAAGGAACTAGGGAAAGATCTTGTGCATGCCCAGCAACAAGCCTTCGCAGCCCTTGCTCCACTCCAGCCACGCAGTTCCATCAAACCACGAAATAAGACCATAAATTGCTTTCGCTGCGGAAAAGAGGGACACATGCAGCGCAATTGCCGAGCTGCGCACGTATGGTGCCAGCACTGCCATACCAACACGCATGACACCAATGCTTGTCGCCGAACGACAGGAAACAGGAAGCCGAGCGCGAAGAACCACGGCGCGATGACCCCAACTGCGGCTCACCTGTCAGCCCCTCCGAGCAGCAGGTTCCACTATGTCCCGCCAGTCAACTGCAACCAGCAACCAGAGGGAGCCTCGGGTTGGACCTGGCAACAGCAATAGATGTTACACTTATCAATAATAGGCCAAAGAAGATTCCAACAGATGTCCAAGGACCATTGTTAATAAGCGGGCAACCCCATGGGGCCTTACTGCTGGGGCGATCTTCCAGCGGGATGAAAGGACTGTTTGTGCTTCCAGGCATTATTGATGCTGACTATTGTGGGAACATCAACATTGTAGTACAAACTCTTTTTCCACCCATGCACATCCCTAAGGGAAGTGTGGTCGCACAGCTGGTGCCCATGGGACAGCTGACCACCGCGATGACACCAGCAAGCCATCAAGAACGCGGAACTAGGGGATTTGGCTCAACTGGTGGCCTCACCCTATTAACGCTGTCAATGAGATAGCGGCCAGTGGTGGACGCAGTTTTCCATCATAACAATGAAATACTGCGCCGATGTGCCCTGTTGGACCCAGGTTCTGATCTTACATTTGCCTGTATCAAAGTTTGGCCACGGCACTGGCCACTACAACCCATGATGGGGGGAGTGGAAGGTGTCGGAGGTGCCTCAGTCGCACAACGCAGCAAGGAGAAACTGCGAATAGCCGTAGATGGAAGAACAGCCACGGTGTTCGTCATCGTCATGCCCTTACCAGAGAAAGTGAATGCTCGGATTGGTCGAGATGCGCTAACTCAGTTGGGATTTGTCCTGACGACAGACAAGCCTTTCTAATGGCGGTCACTGCATGGACTTTCCCGATCCGGTTGGTATGGCTGACCGATGAACCCATATGCATCGAGCAGTGGCCGCTAAAAAAGGAGAGCCTACAACAGTTGCACCTTCTGGTACAGGAGCAGATTGACCAAGGATACTTGAAGCCATCTACAAGTCCTTGGAACACTCCAGTGTTTGTCATCATGAAGAAATCAGGGAAATATCGACTACTGCATGATCTACGTGCTGTTAATGCTCAGATGCAGGCTATGGGGGCCCTTCAGCCCGGATTACCTAATCCGGCAATGTTGCCAGAACACTGGAATTTGTTAATCGTGGACTTAAAAGATTGCTTTTTTACCATCCAACTGCACCTGGAAGACACTCAAAGATTTGCCTTTATGGTACCATCTTTTAACCGAGAAGCTCCGACCAGCCGCTATGAGTGGACAGTTTTGCCACATGGCATGAAAAACAGCCCCACTCTTTGTCAGTTATTTGTGGATGCAGCATTGGCACCTGTCCGACAAGCCTGGCCCAACGCAGTGATTTATCATTACATGGATGACATTTTGATTGCTCAGGCGGAACCATTTTCCAGCCAGTAGGAGGCCTTCCTTTGCCGACAATTGGAGCAATGCGGGTTAAAAATAGCCCCCGAGAAGGTACAATGTACATCCCCGTGGAAATATTTAGGCTGGCAAATCACAGAAACGCAAATTCGGCCGCAAAAACTAATGATTCATACCGATATCAAAACTCTCAATGGTGCTCAAAAGCTTATGGGTGACATACAGTGGCTGTGGCCTATCGTCGGCATCAGCAACGATGAGTTGGAAGAATTACATCCTATGCTTAAGGGTATAGATCCTGCCACCCCCGTCAAACCAACAGAGGTACAACTGAAGATCATCCGGGAGCTGGGCACCAAAATCACTACCCGTGTGGTTGATCGAAGAGATCCTGATCAGGCCATTGACCTCACCATCTTGGTCGGACCATCACAGTTGCTTGGTGCGCTTATGGAGCGCAAAAAGAAAAAGGGGGAGGTGAAGGTTCTAGAGTGGCTCTTTACCAGACTTCAACCCAGAAAAACCGTTCAACAGAAGGTGGAAGACCTGGCCGACTTAATCCGACAAGGACGGAAACACATCAGACAGATAGCAGGTATAGAACAGGAACAATATACTTGCCCTTGAAAAGGGACGAGCTGGAATGGTACCTACAGAATTCACCACCGCTACAAACCAGCCTCCTGACCGAGGCCCAGGACATTAAAGCGAGCTCCATAAAGGCTCCAGTACTGAAATGGATGAGTCAACACAGATGGATAGAAATACCTAAACGCAGTGAGAAACCCCTTCAGGAAGCGGTTATGGTATTTACTGATGCTGGCAAGAAATCTCGACGGGCGGCAGCCACTTGGTATGCCGACGACAGCTGGCATCATGTTGTGTTGCAAGCCGAGCCAGGGGACTCGCTGCAAACACTGGAGCTCACAGCTGTGGCATGGTCATTCGAACAATGGCCACAAGAAAAATTGAATGTGGTTACCAACTTGCTGTATGTAGCCGGAATAGGGGTTTGGATTGAAGATGCCAGAATTAAGGACATAAAAAATCCTCGGCTGTTTGATCTACTGAGGCGACTACAGATGAGCATTCAGCAGAGGAGCGAGCATTACTCTATCCTACACATCCGAAGCCACATGTGGACGGAAGGTTTGGGTGAAGGAAATGCCCGAGCAGATAAACTAGTATCAGTAGCAGTGCTGATGAATGAGTTTGTGAAAGCCCGAGAGGCCCATGCCGTTTTTCATCAGAACGCTTGAGGCCTCTACAAGCAATTTGACATCACCATGGAAGAAGCCAGAGGACTCGTGAGAGCCTGTCCCACCTGTAGCCATCTTGGTCCGGGTCTTGGCATTGGGGTCAACCCCCGGGGTCTAGGCCCGAATGAGATTTGGCGAATGAGATTTGGCAAATGGATGTAACGCATGTCTCCGAGTTCAGAAGGCTGAAATATGTACATGTTTCAATCGACACTTTCAGTCACTTTTTTTGGGCCTCTGTGCAAGCAGGCGAAAAAGCTGTACACGTCATCCGGCATCTTACTACCTGTTTTGCCGTCATGGGAGTACCGAAACAACTCAAGACGGACAATGGGCCAGCGTACACCAGTGAAAAAATGCGCAAGTTTTGTCAGCAGTGGGGAGTTCAACACATCACTGGAACACCACACTCTCCCACTGGACAGGCAATTGTGGAAAGGGCGAATCAGACAGTAAAAGCGTATCTAGAAAAATTTAGCGATATTGCAGATGTGCAAGAAAGGCTCGTTAAGGTTCTGTTTGTGTTGAACCACCTGTGCGTATTTTCAGATCGAGATGTGCCGCCAGCTTATGTACACAGCGGAGTAAGAGAGAAGGGGCAGGCCACAGAAAAGCCTTTCTCAGTGATGTATAGGGACCCCGCAACAGGAATATGGAAGGGGCCCCCTGAAGTCAAGTATAGTGGCCGTGGTTATATGTGTGTACTTACTCCTGCAGGACCATTGTGGGTGCCCAGTCGATGGACCCATCCTGCAGTAGCTGTGTCGCGTGACTGTTCAACACCTGATGCTTGATCTGGACACACAAGCCCGTGAAGACGAGAGGTTACAGCGGGCCAAAGACCACTAGTAGAGCGTATAGCTCAGCTACGCAGGGTACCCTTCCATTTGGCCGAGGCTTAAGTGCAAGCTTGGGATCTGGTTCAAGGACGAACAGCCGCGCTTTTTCGACCACGACCAGAAGTTTACTGACACTTGCAGCAACCTTGTGATATTTGCTCTTCTTGTAATCCACTTTATCAAATTCGATGTGGAGGTTGTGGACATACTAAGTGGCTGAATCAATTGTGGTTACGTCAGGTGCCACTTTGTTATCAGTGTAGTAATCGGTTTTATAGACATCATAATCCAATAGTTGCTTTACGAAAATTTTTAAATAATAACACAGTTTTAGATTATGAATTAATTGATTTAATTGAGGATTTAGGCCAACAGCAAAGACCTTTGTTAGTGTATACATTGCAATGTCGTATTAAAGAAGGTGAAGCCCGGCAACAAACCATAGTAATACAAAAACGATGTCAAAAAGGCAGAAACAAGAAACCGGGACACGAGTAATAGTGTTGCTTTGTATGATAGTTTATGTGTGTGCCACAGAAGGGCCTCATAGCATAGATCCACAAGCCAATGTTTGGGTGACTTGGGCTAACGAATCGGGCCACACTGATTTTTGTTTGAGCGTGGCCAGTGTGGCTAACCCATTTAGGACCTGTTTAATAGGCTATCCTTTAGTGAACCAAACAGGACTTTTTGTAGGGTATATTGGAAGTGTTAATACAAGTTGTAGCTCAAGCCAAACTGCGAGCACTTGTGGCCGCCTTTGCGGATCCGATGGCTCACAAGATGCCAACTATTCATGGCCAATGGCTATCGCATCATGTTGGCATAAAAGCATTATTGAAGCCTTGAACACAAGTACCGCAGGTCCGATACAAGAACTGGACCTATTAAATTCTGTGGCGCCCGCAGATCGCAGTAATATAAGCAATTTACCTAATTGTAGCACCGTGACTCCAGCTTTGCAGTTGTTTAACGGTTCTGGTGCTGTTACCTTTGGACAGCCACAATGGCTTGCCAATCGGTCACAAGTTCCGTCATTTTACCAAAATATATCAGGGAATAATGATATATGGAACATAACAGCCGTGGACGGTGCTGTACTGACAGCCAATTCAACAGGAGGAAAGAAGTTGCCTCCTGGTATATTTTTGATTTGTGGTGACCGGGCATGGCCAGGTATTCCCTGGTACCATGTTAGGGGGTCCATGTTATTTAGAGAAATTAACGATGTTTGCCCCCTCCAAACATAGTTGGGAAAGCGTAAATAGGGCACGGAGCAAAAGAGCTGCAAAGACTTTTGATGGATCTTGTAACGATAATGTTGAGTTACCATCTCACGTAGCAACAGTATTTGCTTCTTTGCTGACACCAGGGTAATGGCTTCTATAAATGTGGCAGATATTAGACAATTGGCGTGTTGGGCACAAAAACAATTTAATTTGACCTCTGACATTATGAGTGATTTAGTTAATGACCAGGATAGTATACGACACGCGACATTGCAAAATAGAGCAGCCATAGATTTTCTGTTGTTAGCACATGGCCACGGTTGTGAAGACGTTGAAGGCATGTGCTGCTTCAACCTGTTCGACCACAGTGTTTCCATTCATGCCCAATTAACCCAATTACGTGAGAATATGCGAAAAATTACTATTGGCTCAGATCCCCTATCACAATGGTTGCAAGGTTTGGGCTTAGGTGGATGGGCATCAAGTATATTGAAATGGTTTTTAACGACATTTGCTCCAGTGCTTGTTATGATTATATTGCTTTGCATGTGTCTACCTTGTTTGTTAAATTGTGTACAGCGAATGGCTATGAAAGCTATGAATCAGGTGCTACTTGCACAACAACAATCAAAACAAAAAGGGGGAATTGTTGGAGAATGGCTCGAGGAACATGGACATGGATCTGTGGAAGCCTTATGGCAGCAGACAGCTTGCTGAAGAGCAGGCCGCACTCCATGTTGCAGACATGCAGGCTGGCATGTTACAGACGAGCAGGCCCGCACAGGCGATTGTGCTGTGCCATGCTGAAAGAGGAATAAAATAGCTGAACTGGCAAGAACACTGTATCCTTGGCAAGACCGTGGGACAAGGAAGAACCCTGAAGAAAGATACAGCAAGGACAGAACATACGCAGATACGACGCACAAGGCATTTTTACCGCTCACACTATACCGATTGTACTTAGTGTGTATAAAAGGCTGCGCTATTCGGGAATCAATCGAAGCTTGCTTTACCAATCATATTGATTGTGTAGCATTCTTCCCTCACCACCACAATCCAGGCTAAATTAGGGTTGTTAGAAGCCATTCTTCTTGTCCACACCTCCCCTTCTGCCAGCAGTAGTGCTCTGTGACTGAACGAAGTTAGGTAGCTGATCTGGCCAGCAAATCCCTCCCCCACTCCATTCCCATTTTAATCAAGCTAATTTTTTGGTTGGACTAGCTTTCTTGACTTTCAGTGTCAGTACTAATACAGAGAAATGCTAGGCATAAGGAGGGGGCTGCAGGTTGTGCAAGAACAAACTCAGGTCTTAAAATGATTTGGAAGTGGGAGGCCTGGTCAAGATCATGACTTCAGATGGAAAGTTCTTCCAGAATGATATTACTAATTATGCAAAGTAGTAAATTTTAAAAAAATGAACAGTTTAAAATTTGTCCAAGGTGGTTCTCAAATATATATGTATTTATTACTGATGTTAAGTACATCCATCTTGTTGTCTAGACGAAAAGGTAGGGGTTTTTCTTTATTATTATGATGATTCGATGATTCAGAAGTGCTAGAGACTGGATGCTCCCTCCCCTTCTCTGGCCTAATTTGCCAGCTGGAGTAGCCTAAAGCAGATATTTCCCTTCACTTAAAAGGTCTCAAGTGGATACAGTTTCTTTTGAGAAATTCTGACAGTGCTCAGTGTGTGACTTTATTGGTGTAGATCTACTTAAGGTGTCTTCAGACTTGCTGGAAGAGAAATAAAAGTGTAGGACCTGGTGTGAAATTCCAGCCCTACTCAAGGCACAAGGTGGTGCTGAGTGCCAAAGCCCTCCCAGGGCTCTGGTTGTTGCAGCTGCACTGTTTGTCACCACCTGAGCTACCGGTGGTAAAAACAGATTGCATGTGCCTTCCTGTGGTCTGGCTGCACAACTGGTTGTAGCATAAGTTCACTTAGGTCTTATCTCAGCCAGCTGATTGTTGTCTGGGTCATAAGCTTTCCTTCTGTTTGAGTAAATATTAGAAGTTGATGTTAAAAAACTGGTTGTGCAGTCTTCATTTACTAGTGATTTCCCCCCCTCATTTGTAGCTTCTTGCATATTTTCTTTTGGTTTGTGCTTAGAACTAGGAGACCTGACTCAGCTGTATTTCTTTTTTTCATGGCTCCTCATTTCACAGCATGGTTTTGTTGTTACTTTGCACTAGACTGCTGTTAATTGCAGCTTTTCTTGTGCCTCCAACTCCTTTATTCTTACTGAGAACTCACACTTGCTAAGTTTCAGAAAGTTATTGATGATTAAAAGTGACTGGCCAGCTTCATGAAAGACTTACTGCTAGGGGAGGGGAAGGAGGAGGGCGTCCTGGCATGAATCTCTGAAATAGGGACTTTCACTGAAGGATACTGCTGCTCAATGTGAAACTTAAAAGGAAAATAAAAAAGGTGGGTGGGGATGGGAGGGAAAAGCAAGTTCATGTACTTGAGTTCAGGTTTGAGAGCTGTGAACTTTCCTGACTTCGTGACTGTCAGAAATTGCCTGTGTGGCCTTTGACAAGTCATTTGATTATTCTGTAAAGGCTTTAAGACTACTTATTTTGTGACCATTAAGACAAATTTGTAAGATGCTTAGAAAGTACAGTATGTGTTTAAGTTGTCAGATGTTCTCAATTAAATTGGAAGATTAGGGAGCTGATACAAGGTTTTGTGGTTTAGTTGCGTAGATGTAATGGCAAGAAGATAAATTTAAAGTTTGTTCATGTATCATTTAGAGTCAGGTCCAAAAAAATAATTAAAATGTTTTGTAATGTGTTCATTTGCTGTTTGCTTTCTCTTTTCTTGTAAAAAGTTAAAATGCTGACAATTCTAATAGCAATGTACTCATCCCATATATGAATTCATTGTTATATTTAATTTTTTTCACGTTAAAAAGTTAAATTTAATCTCCAAGTTAAATTTAATCACTAAAATTTCAGAGTTGACACAGTTCATAACTGATGCTTTCCAGAAAACCAACTTTTTTTTTTTTTTTTAATGTTCATTTTAGGAAAGTGTTTACATTAGAAAATTCCAATGCTCACATTATAGGTACATAAAACCCTTTTATGAGGTTTTTAATGCAGTCTTAAGTCCTATACTTAAATTTAATTATTATTCCTTTGAAGTGTTGCAGTTTATCATTGGGAAGTATAAGGATTCTTTAGTGATGCCACATGGCACCACTCTTCGGAGCAGAAACTTTCAGAGGCAGTTCCTAGGGAACAGGAGTTATGAAAATTTACTGAAAAATTCCGTTTCCTGGACAGATAGCTCCAAGGGTAATGCCAAAAGAAGAATTGTCTATTCTGAAGCTGTCTTAACAATGAAGACTTTAATGCTGACTTACTCTTCTGCTTTTGGGCTAGAGCCTTCAGAAGATGAAGGAATAAGAACTAAGAAGAGGGTGTGTTTATGTAAAATAAAAGAAAAACAAAACAAAATGCCTGTATCCTTTGATTTCTACCTCAGGTGAAAAAAGATTGAAATTTCTCTTTGATCTTGCACAGTGATTTATTTCTAGCAATCTATGGCTCACCCCAGCCCTTTTTTCCTAGTACAGATTGATCTAAATTTATAAGACTGAAGGTGTGGCTTGCAAATGAATATTATTGCCTTTACCGTGATTCAGCTGTGTTCTGAGCCCAGAAGATCTTCATTAGTCCTTTCCCTTTAGATTTCATCTAATCCTTAGATGGAGGAAGTTCTTCTCTCGGGAGAACCACGTTATGTCTGTCCCTTAAAGAAACTACTGACACTACCTCAGCTGCTTTGTAATACCCAGCTGGAATGCCATCCGGGCTTGGACTGCTGCTATTTATATTTTCTGCCTCTTCTAAACTGCTTCTAGCTCACATCATGTTTTCCTGTGTCATGTCTGTGACAAGCCTACAGACACTACATGTTCTTGTATAAATTCAGTTTAGAATTCATAAACTGTATCTATTATTGCAATGGGCAGTTTAAGCAGCACAAACATTATTATGGATTATTGAATAATGAAATAATGTATTCCTCTCTGAACCCATTCAAATTTTTGGCCAGTGAATATTATTTTACATCGAGCACCCTCTGTGTATCTGAGGACATTCCATCAATATGTGCTAATTGTCTACTTTCCCTCAACTGTGATTGATGACTTATCGCTGTGGTTCATAAGCTTGTAAATTTTTTTTTTTTTAATTTTTAAGACTGATATGTTGCTTGACAGCTTATCAGTGAAGAGAGATGTCCTGACTTGCAGGAATTTCTCTTTCTGCAAGCATTGCACCTTTACCTCTTCTCTTGGATTCATCTTCTGCTGCTTGTTCTCAGTGGTAGCAACAGCCACCAGTGACCTCAGGAATACTGGGGTGCACTTTGTTACTCCTTATTGGAGCTCTGCTGCCAACTGCTGCTGTGGTGGCTTTCTGGGGGAGCTGTCTTCTTCTTTCTTTAATGGTACTGAGTAATAGTCTTGTTTGCTACCTTTTTTCTAGAGAGACGAGTTATTTATTTTCCAGTAAGATAAACATTGTACTTTTTTCACCTATCCTTGTAGTGAAACGTATTTTGACTGTGCAGTAGGAGTGGTTCTTTAGACCTCAATTTAAGAATTGGTATTCTTAGTAAAGTGCCATTTGGATGGAATACTGTCACAAACATTTGTTGTTCTAAACGGTCATTTTCACATTCCTACTTCTTTCCCATTCATCTGCCCACCTCCTATTTTCTTATGCCTCAAACATAAGTTACTCATCATTATTTTATCTGCTTTTATCCTGCTGCTTTTTCTTCTTTCAATTTCAAGAACTTAAGATTTACTCCCAATCAGTACACCCTGGCTAATTTTATAATTTCCTAAATTAAGTGCTTCACTTTCAAAACCCTGCACGTTTACCTTTGTTTTTCTTCATGCATTTCTTCAAAGCCCTTCTTTTCTGAGATTTGTGCTGAATAATTGGATATGCTTAGCCTGCTGCTGAGATGGACTCTGCCCAACACTGCTGGCTCAGTCTCACCGTTCCTATTTCATCCCTTTGCATCCACCAACGCTTTGTTCTCTTTTACCGAAGTGTCTTGCACAGTGGGGCTCTGTTTATGATGAAGGCTTGCACGGATTATTACAAGTAATGACAAATGGTGTATTTCTGTCCAATGTTACAAGTCTTTTGAGTCATTGACAGGGGTGGATTTGTGCTGCACCCTTTTTCCTGTCAGGTTGCATAGATATGTAATATCTTGTCAAAATATTTTCCATTTACAGTTTGCTTTGATCAAAAGTATTTCCTTATTTTTAAGCCTTTATAAAGATTTTGTTTCTGTTGAATCTACTGCTCCTAATAACATAGTGATTGTGTCTTTAATGAACCAATTTTTTTTTTATTTTGAGCCTTATAGTAAATACTCAGCATCATCTCTTTTTTTCTTTGATTAGAGAAAAGCTGGTTCTGTTATGCAGTTCGCCTCTTGAAAACCTTGAGTTTATTGCATTTTCTTGTTTATGTCAGGTTTTTTCCTTTTTTATATCACTCCAGACATTGGTATTCAAAGGTATTGCTTTTCTGGTAATTAATTTATCCAGAATCTCTTCAATTATGGTGGAAATGTTGCATTCTTTTAAGTTGACTGCATGCTGTTATTTTATACTGTACTTGGTAGGTCTTGCACTAAATAGAAATTCGCTATATATTTGGATATTTCCTGTAATCAGTATCCAAGAGGGCTGGGAAATAAATCTAGTACTGGTAGAAAATCCAACTGGAGTAAACGCTCTGTTGCTGACTGTGCTGTTCCCACAACTCTGTGTGTCCTTATCACATAATCACTGCTTGAAAATTTGAATTTCTTTTTCCTCTTTTAAGTCTGCTTTTCTGTCTTTCAGACCTTTTTGTAACTAAATTGCACTTATTGTTGCATGTTTAATTCCGCAAATGAATAGTCAAGATAACGTAAACTGCATAATTTTTTCTACTAGACTTGCATACTTGAGCAAATTCAAATCCCTATGACGCTGTGTGGGGTCGGTGGAAAGGGTGCAGCGTCCCTCAAAGGAGTCGCCCGGGCGGTGCCACAGGGACACGCTCACAAGCACACGATGTCACCCGTGCCGATGGAGGCACGACGGCACGCACTCACACTGAGCCTGGAGTGCTCTTGCGTCACCAGAGACAGAGTCAGGAGGGCTTCCTCGTGTACAGTTCTGAATGGGGTTTATTGTCCCGCAGGAAGGGGTCCAGGAACGAGAAGGGGTCGAGTGACCGTGTGTGCAGACTTATATAGGGATACAGAGCCAATGATCTGAGGGCACAGGGGCGGAGAGGAGGCGGGGGGATACGACAACCAGCAATGGGGAGAAGGGAGGGGTGGCGTGAGGGACCAGGCCACACTGCCAAGATGGGGGAGTTTTTCCCTTGTACCTGAGTCGGAGAGTTATTTTACATCTCGGAGGTAACCCACCAACAAGAGCGAGTGGTTTCTCCTGTACCAGGGCTCTCTGGCCCTTCAACCTTCACCACAACGTCCCCATACTTACAAGTGGTTTTCTGAAATGTTTCTCTCCTTCAGGGTGGCTCTTTGCATCAAAGGAAACAAGATTTATGAATTTCTTGGCTTCTTGGGTTTGGTAGTCTATGTATTATTTTAATATTCCTTTAAAAATAGGAAATGGCTACATAGGTATGTACTTAGCCTTCTTAACTGAAATTAAACATGATTTTTCAGCACCATTTAAAATTACTGGTTCCGTTAATTTTGCTGAATCTGTTTTAGTTAGCCACTGGTTTACTCTTGAAGGACCTAACCTCTGTTCTGGTTCAGTTACACTGGGTCTTTATTTCATTTGGATTTTGTCTCCTTCTATTGTGTGGAAGAGGCGGGAAAGGTTCATCCCCCATTCAAGTCTTAGTTGGTTCTTCACCAGTCTCATGTATTAAGGCACATTTAAGCCTTTGATCACTCCACCAAGTGAGCGAAACAGGCTTGTAAGGAGTAGTGAACATGAATTTATCGCTTAGATTGAATTTCAGTCTTTTATATAGTGTTAGAGTTTAGCTCAACCTTCCTGTTAGGGAGATAAGACTGCAGAGTCTTAAAAACTTGTAACCAAACAGTAATTTGTGGGTGCCTGCGTTCTTTTTGATAATCATGGGGGTTTCTTGTTGTTCATTGTGGAATTTCACAATCACATCTCTTGGTCTTCAGAAGAATTAACTTTCCAGACAGGTGCAAAAGTACATTTTGTTGTGGTGTCCTGTCTCCAGCAATGGCCACGTATTTACCACTTCACTGGTATCACATGTTCAGAGATTTGTAGTAAACTAGGCATGTGCAGAATGATAGTTGCATATTTTCTCCCTCCTTTCAGCAATCACAGCTTTAGAGTTGTAGCTTTGGTGTCCCCGTGTTTACCAGGCAGAGGCATACCTGTCCTTGATGAACTTGTCTACTCTGTTTTTGAAACTGCTTATCTTTTTGCCGGTGCAGCATTCTTTGGCAATGACTTTTAGTTACTTGAATGAAAAAAAGCAGGTTTATGTTACATTTAAACCTGCTCTTCCTTCTTGGAAATGGCTCAGAATCATTCCCTTATGCACATCATATTGGATTTTGTAGGTCTCAATCCCCCTTCAGTTCCCTCTTTTCCAGAATACGTAGACTTCTCTTATATACAAGTTCTCTACATTCCTAGTTATCTCAGTGGTCTGTCCATTTTTTTTCTGATCAGTTGTACTCCTTTCTTAATAAGGTCATCAGTACCACACATAATATTAAGATGTCGGGCTACTACAAGAGTAACAGACATCATGAAGATTTGAGTTTCATAATGGATTTCTTTTCTTAATAACTGCTTATGTTTTTGCTGTCCTTTTTTGCAGTTGCGGGGACTGCATGATGTTTCTGTCTAGGATGACTACTAATTCTTTCCTATGAGTAGTAAAAGCTAATTTAGAATCTATCATCATATATGTGCATAGGTAAAAATATTTTCACCATATCTATCCCTTTGCACTTAACAATAGTAATTTTCGTGTCCATTTTATCATACAGTTATCTGCGGTTGTGAGATGGTTTTGAAGCTTTTTACTATCAGTTTGAGATCTGGCTAGCCTGGATAATTTTACAAACATCAGAAGTTTTCACATCTTATTGTTCACCCCCCTTTTCTAGAGTCTCTATAGGTGCAGTTGAATAGCTTTGAGTGTCTGCATAGGACCTTAAAATTATTGCTGGCAAACCATTCTTTGTTAAAACTAAATATTTATTTCTGTTCTTGTTGCTTTCTATTTTTCATTTAGTTGAGGGTAATAAAATGCCCTGCTTGTAATTTCAAGTACTTCTGTTCTAGTTTAATCAGTTTCGTATGTATTGAATAGGATTTTCCATTTTTAAGACATTTTCCAGCTCTTGGATTTCTTGTGGTTTTTTTTTCTATGCCATCCATTTTGAGCTGCAGCTTCCCTTTGTGCTTCAGCAGCCTGTGCAGCACTGCAGTTCTGACTTTTTACTGTGTTTCCTAATGCAGCTTTATTAGTATTGCATCTTCCAGATCATTGATTTGTCTGTTTGCTGAAATCTTGGAATCTAAATTTGTCCTTAGTTTCTTGACTTGAAGATAACTGTCCAGTTTTACTCAGGACTATTATCATTTATTATTTATTTGATTTGCCTGCTACAGGAGTGTGTCATCATTGGCAAGAGATGCCTTTTTCTAATGCAAGTTTAAAGATTTTTATCTTTTTAATTGTGGGGTTCATTTTACTGATATTCTGTGCCTGGTTTTTTTGGTAACTTCAAATTGTTTGTCAGGAAATGTAAACTAATAGTTCTGTATCCTTCAATACTGGTTGTTATCTCTAGCCCAGTCACATAAACAATTTTTTTCATTAACCAGTATCTGCACATCAGAGTGGAAATACTCTCTTCCTCTCCTGTTTCCTAAAAATGTCTTCCCACCCTGCTTTTTTCATCTTGGTCCCTTTTTGCAGCAGTCTTCCAAAATCACTTCTTTCTTTCTCCTGTAGCACACAGTGTGTATACATATATACATATATATATATATGTATATACACACACACACTTACTTATTTTTATTTTTTCTTATAGCTTTTTGAAATAAGTTGTCTCTCTGCATCCCACTTTCCAGGAAAGAGAATGTGGCTGCCTGCTGCTTCTGTTGCCCTTTCGCCTGGATATTAAATCCGAGCCTCTGCCGAGCCTGCCAACTGTTTAATCAGAAATAGTCAGAAGGCCCTCCTTCCTAATATTGCAGCTGACTCTGAAGTCCTCATTATCTTACATCTGCATTTGTGCAGTGCAATTATACAGAAGCAATTATTTTCCTAAAAGCTTATAATTTAAACAGGAGAAGGAGAGAGTATGAAAAATGCATATAACACGTAAAGCAAAGGCTTGTACCTGTATAATTAATACCACATATGTTTCACTTTTTGCTTGCTTTGCTTTGTTAGTAACCTTCAGTCATTGCTTTCCATTTCACTCCTTTTGTGCATTATTGACACTGGCATGCAAGAAGGGACAAAACAAGGAGATGCCTAGAAAGCAAAGCAAAGGAAAAAGAAAGAAAACAGAGCAAAGGAAAAACTGGTCATTGGAAGAGAGGAAGTCAAGAGGTCTGAGTCTGGGGTGCAATCAGTCATCAAAAAAAGATGCTTTGTATTATAGACAGCAGAAAATACGATACGGTTGCGTGTGTTGTGAATGTCCTTGTGTAAACTGGTTTGGTAATGGTTCAGCAAGGAAGATAGCGAGGAGTCATCTGAAAACACATTAGTATTAGAAGAAATTAATTTCTGCTTCTAAGCAACTTTTCCTGCTCCTGTCCAGAATATGTCAGAAGGGCTAGTCGGCAGCTTCCATCCTCCCACCAGCAAAACCATACCCGCTGTAGGATTCCAGTACTTAGGAGTACTTTGTCTAGGGACAAAGATATTATCTCTGTCGGTGCAGAGCCAAAGTGAGCAGGTGAGTGCTTTACTTGAGCAGCTTGAGGCACTTGTTTTCATGAGGCTAAGAGCTTTGTGCTTGTTTGGGAGGAGGAAGGTAGGTAGCTCAGGATGTCTTTATGTTACAGCACTTAGGTGGAGTGGGGTACAAATCTGAGGGAGGCAAAAAAAGGTACTCAAAAACCATACTCTTATTTATTACATATAGCAGTATGGTCTCAGAAGAGTGAAAGAATACAGATTGCAAGGGGGAAAAAAGCCAAGCATAAAGCAAAAAAAATATAGCTGGTAGGTGGCGTAGCATTTTAAATGAATCAGAGCCGTTCTGCTGCTGCCGTGGTAGCTGTCCCCCAACTGTTCACACTTCCAGGTTGGCTGTTACTTCATTTTGGTAGACACAGAATGATGAGCTGTAGCAAGGAAGAAATGGGCTGCTAATAGCGTGGAGAGGTAGAGACAATGTATCTGGCTTTAATACTATTGATAATTTAGTTCATGGGATGGAGTGTCTCTTCTAAATGGCACTTTTCAGTCTCTCCAGCCTATTCTAAGTGAGATATATGTGCCTTGTGGCTAGAGATGAATTGTGGAGATAGGACCTATGAATCAATCTTCACTGTGTGGTCTCTTTTTTCCTTCTTTTTTTTTTTTTTTTTTTTTTTTTTTTTTTTTTTTTTTTTTTTTTTTTTTTTTTTTTTTTTTCTTTTTTTTTTTCTTTTTTTTTTTTTCTTTTTTAAATTTAAGCCAAGAGTTGATTAGATGCCTGGCAATGATTACTATCCATTGGCACCTCCCATTGGGAGCATACTCCAAGTACCAGCCTTCAGCTCTTTCAAGCAGGGGAGGTTAAGCAGGCTGCTTACTGGGCAAAAGGAATTTCTCTTCCCGGGAGAGCTTGAGTGCTGTTTCCCTGGCTAAGAATGCTGTAATTCCTTTACAAGTGACAAGCAGGCTGCTACCATCTGGTGGCAAATGGCTGCAGGATGGTGGACTTTGGGTGAAAATTTGCTTGTGGACCAAGAGAGCAATTAGTGGTCATTATGCTGAATTCACACATTTCCTTGTATGAAGTTCTCTGATTTTATTTTGGTTTTAGAATGTTTTCTAGTTGTAGTGTACATATTTTCTTCTTGTTTTGAACCATAAATACATGAGATGAGGGTTCTAATCAAAGCCAAAGAAAGTACCAGCAGGAACCGGGCATCATTTTACCTTTTAAGGCACAGCAGCAATGTCTTGCAAAAGAAGACTGAGACCACAGAAATTTCTTAAGCACTTTTTTTTCTGTCTTCATGGAAACACTTGGGTGTATTTGGAAACCATGTGGCACTACATGATGATAGTCTCTTTCAAAGGTAAGGTGATACACTCGTACGTTGTTTTAGAACCACACAGCTTTGTAGGGTGTCTGCTTTGTTCAGTCACTCAGGTGTATCAAGAAGGAAGAACTCGAAAGAAAAGAGTAGTTATTGTGTATGTGGTTCCCTCAGCTTCCCCTGAAAGAAGCAGATGGTCGAGGGTCCCGGGAGGTAGAAGAAATGGGGCCATTAGACTGTCAGTGGCTTGTGAAAAGCAGAAGCATCTGCCAGAATGGAGACTTGTTCAGCAGCAGGGGAGCCAGCAGCAGCAGATGATCTCTGCCTTGAGCCGTCAGCAGCATAGTCGTCCACTGGGGAATTGCTGTTGTGGGCATAGCACAGGTAACCTTGGTAAAATCTCGTTGGTCTGCCAGACTAAAAAAAGGGGGCAGTGAAGGCTTGATGCACATGCACTGGCATCTGAACTACCCACTTCTACTGTCTAATCACTCCTAACTACAAACGATTTTAAAGCATTGCTTACCCATTCTCAGCTGAAAATTTGTCAAAATGCCTGTCATGTTTCTGCTGTGAGTTTCAGAATAGCAACATAACCATGCTAGATGCAGCAAAGAATAAGTTCAAAAAATAAATTTACTTTTTGAAAAGTATCAAAAATTTTGCTAGGGGTCTTGTTTTCTGTTGTATCACACAGCACACTCTTATAAGACTTGCCTTTTTAGTGTTAAGAAGTATTTTATACAGCTGCAGTTCAATCTCTGCTGCTGTAGTTCTTATGCTCTTATTGACTGCTCTGCACAGGACACAGTGTTCCAGGGGAGAATGACCTTCTGTTGAAACAGTGTGATGGTACATAAAGGATGAGATAAAGTGGGGAGGGCGGAATGCCTCTGAGGAACAAGACTAGAAATTCATATCTGCATTCAAAAAGAATAGTCATTGGGTTCTGTCCTGTTAGAATAATTAATCCCAATCAGCCACATCTGAAAGCGAGGATAAGTACACAGGTACAGAGCTCTGTTTCAGAACTCCTCAAGCTGCACTTTGTGAGTACTTGGCATAGGTGAATCTGGGACTATTGCCAGTACATAATATCCTTCTAGAGTTGACTTCAGAGCCAGGAAAAAACATTTTCTGTGGATGAAATTTGGTTTTACTCCCATGGGAGAGTGAATTACATTGCAGTTTGGCTAGTGGTCCATATAGTTTGGTGCGCATTTCAATATTGGTTTAGCTCTTTTTTTTTAAGCTTTGGAAACTTGCATTCATGTTCTGACAGGCAATAATAAGCTGCTTGTGTGTCTCTTTCTAGGCCTCAGGGACACTTCCCTTGCATCATAAATACTGCAGTAGTTTGTCGTGCTTAGAAGATAGACACGATTTAGTAGGAAGCACTGAAGATCAGGCTCAGGATGCTTTGGCATACCCGAAAAGAGAAGGTGTTACTCAAAACTGGAGTTGTAGATGTCACGAGAACTGACATCTCACAAGCTTTTCTGTTAGTTGCATCTGCTTTGGTTTGAAGAGGGCCACCTGATTTATGGCTGGAGCTAGTTTTGCTTTCATCTTCATTCCAGCATTTAAATACCAACTATAGTCATCTCTGCATAACACAGAATAGTAGGAAGAGCAATAACTGTCAGATATTCTCAGTGGGTTTGGAAATACTGTAATCAACCCCCCATTTACTATGCAGACTGAGGAGCTTTGCTGTGGCTGTTAGCTTGGCCACGTGTGATCTGCAGATCTCCGCTGCAGCGTGTGTGCTGATCAGGGATTGAAGACGTGTGGTCCAGGGGATGTGGCCACGTTGGCAAGCGAGCGTCCCCGTATGGTGGAAAAGCCGTGCTCGTGTCCGGTGCCAGGTGTGCTGCTGGCTCGGGCACAGCTGTTCCTGTGCAGTACAGGTGCAGCTCACTGGTAGCAGCAATAGAGCACGTGTGGTTTGACACCAGCTTTTCCAGTAGCAGCAGTGATTTTAGATCATGTCATCATTTCTGTGTGCAGGCAGGGACCAAAGGCAACTTCTCACAGCCGTAATTCCAGGTGAATTGTACCGATTATACAAGGCTTTATTATGGCCTTGGTTGTGTTTAACAGAATAAACAAAATTCCCGTGTTTGTTAAGTATGACTCAAAAATTATAGTAGGTCCTTTCTTCATTTTCTGCCAGTAGTTAATTCACTTTTTAATTTTTAAATAGTAGCTGTCTCTTAGCATTTGGTGAATTCTACCAGGTATTGTTATATCTTTTTATAAGGGAAAAATGTCAACCTGTCAGAAATCAGCTTTCATCAGAATCTTAGATTAGTTAACAAAAATCACTTAGTGTATACATTCAAGAAATAAAATGGCTGTCTGAATGAGATGTGCTCTAGAATTACTTCCTTAGGTCATTCCTTAAGTCATTCAGGATGAAGTGAACAGGTGAGAAACTTTCTTTCTGCTTTCACAATTGTCTGATATTATGGTCAAATACATAATTGACTAGTTGAGCTAATAGAATTTAACTAATGAAAATTGAACGTGGTCATCAGATGAGTTGGAGCTACTTTGACAATAATTGTATGAGCATCCTTGTTGCACTGCAAGTGCTTTTTTTGGACATGTGCCATTTCTGTGATGATGAGGTGTTTTCCCATGATGGCATCTTCTCCTACTCCAAATAAACCTTTTTTGGTCACCTGTGAAAAAGTATTCAACTTGGCCTTGATCTGCCTCAACTGCTAGTGATAATGAAAATGACGTAACCAAATTACTTTTATGGTGGTGTCTTCTAAATCATTATTTGTCATGTTAATTCTCCTTTTAAAGCTGCTGTAGATTCAAAAACACTCTTTTTCCTCCTATTTTAATAGTGATGTCATTGTCAGGTAATGAAACATGGGCCAGTAAAACAGATTTGAGAAGTGTTTCAAGTTCTTTCTGAATGGCTGAACATTGCTATCTCTTGCCTGGTTAGCACAGCTGAAAAGTTTGTAGCTTGAAAGAGCTTATGTTGTTACCTGTTTGAAAGGCCTTTATTTGTATGGTGTGGAAAGATAGAGTTTAACATGATTTGTCAAAAAATTTGTGCTGGAATGTGGTCGATAAAATTCCCAGGAAAATACAGGTATTCAGAAAGATGACTGCAATCTTCATTACTGTTCTTGGTTTCTCTTTCAGAAATGTTCCCATTGCCAGGAACCGGGAGCCACCTTAGGCTGCTACAACAAAGGCTGCTCCTTCCGATACCATTACCCATGTGCCATCGATGCAGGTAGGAACAAATGACATCTTAACTGTATTCCATAATTACTTAAATCATATGACACTAAATAATTCTGAGGTACTTTACAAATTACTCCCTCTCAGGTTTTCTCTTACTGTGAAGATAAAGTAATATAAATGGTGAGAAACGGCATGAGATAAACAGCATACAGTAACACGCTGGGACAAGATGGAGCTTGTAATGAAAAGGAATCTGCCTGAAAGGGCAGAAAAAGCCTGGTTTGGGGGAATGCAGCTCAGTGACTGAAATTTGGCTGCAGTGTGAGAACTGATCACTCTTTTCTTGCCAAAAATAGAAACCCTTTGTTAAAAGGATGTAACTAAGCAGAAAGGGGTTTCTTCTTTAAGGGTTACACTCCTATGGGTAGTCCTAGCAATGATTTCAAGTGATTGTGTTTGTAGAATCATCAGTACCACTTGCAGCACAACCTTCCTTCTCCCTACTAAGAAGCAGTTCAGCCAGTCTCTTGAGCAGGTCTAATTTTCATCGTTAGAGAAGCTAATTGTTTGGATGATACTATTTCCAGCTATGAGCCTGGGCTTGTGAGTTTGGTGGGTTTTGTGCAACAGTGACAGTTCTTCATGGAGATAAACTTTATTCTTGGGTAAAAAAACTCCAACATCAAAGTAAATAATACCCCACTATTCCAGTTCCCTGTAACTCACTTCTTGTGTCAAACAAAACTTCATCTGATAACAAGCAGGAAAGGATTCAAGATTACAACTCTTGACTGGCAAATGATTACAGGCTTCCTGTTTATTATTCCAATTCCACAGCAACCCACTTGTTCACCACCCATTTTATGCTGTTTTCCAAAAATTAGAGTAATTGAAGTACGGATACCCATTTCTGAATGACGGCATTGTACCTCTCACTGTGAAGTCCCACCCTACTGGAGATCTGCATTTTATTCTAGTAGGAATGTTCTTATTAAATTAATATTGCAGTGGAATACTACTAGTACCACAGTACTACTAGCAGAGAGAATACTTGACTTTATATGAAGGAAAGATTATTCAGGTTGCAAAAATCACATACTCAAAAAAATACCAGAAGTAAGGGTGTCCATGTAAGTGTAATTTTGGTCTTTTACGAATGTGTCTTATAAGATAATAATCACCTAATTAAAGGCTGATACCTGTTTCCGTAAGGCCCTACCTCAGCCTGTAGAATGGAAGTGTGCTCATTCATGAACATATGTTGTCCTTGCTGGATCTGTGTCATACTTACTGCAAGTGATTCCTTCTCGGTTCTGAAAGTAGGACTGGGAAATTTTCTATGATGTTCATCTCTGTCGTGCCTGAGAGTTTCATGAACATTAATGAACTTGGCTTTGTACAGAGTGTTTGAGATGCACAATTGTCAATTAGATTTGCATTCATCTCGTGTTTAGGATGTATTTGTTTCTGGTTTGTGACCTGCCCTCTTCAATACCATGAAAAAATCAAAATAAATTATAGTGAATGTTCCCAATAGTTTGGGGGCTTAATTTAAAGTCTTGTTTTACTAGATACTGTATGTAGCATTTCCTGGGTTCTAAATACAGATATCAAAATTCAGATAGTGTCCTTTTTCTTCAGATATAGTAACTCTACTCCACTTCAGCAAATGTAGGATCCTCCAAAATGAGAAATACACTGAACAATCATGACTGATTCCCAAGAGCAGTTCTGTGTCGTGCATGGAAGAGGCAGCGTCATGGACAAAAACGAGTATATAATCATACTATTTAGTCCATTTTAAACATAATATGTCTACTATATAATATGTAGAACTGGGCTAGATTAAATTTGGCTTTTCTTCACTTTTGTCTTGACTTTGCAACCTGTGAGATTTTTTTAGAGTAGCTTTTTGTGTTCAAGTTCCAAGGCTATGCTTACTTCATTTTCTTTTAATTTTGTTATGAGACATCACGTTGTCATGTGGCCATCTGTTGGAGTGCACAATTCCAAGCTAATTTCCCTCCTTTGAGTAATACGGCAGTAATAAATTGCAAGAGCTGCATGGAGATGGAATACTTGGACTGTGAGTTTCACAAACATATTTAAAAAATAGTGGAGGAGTTGGTAAAACTGGTGAGTCTGTGGTTTCACTCCAGGAAGAGTATGGTTTAGTGAGAACAAAAGACTTCATTGGGGGGTTTTTTTATACATTTTCCTATCTATTTCCTCCTCTTCATCTGTATGTCTGATGTATTCTTCACTCTGGCTTCTCATACTAGCCAGGCCTTTTATCTAGTTGGTCTCGGGCTCCTCTTTACAAATTTCTTATTCCAGTCTCTTTGTAAAACCAATTCCTCCTAATTCTTTCTGACTTTTCCTTTGTCCAGTTTTAGAGCTCTCACTCTGGCTTCTTCCTCTCTGCTCTTACTTCACCTCCTTCTCTTCTTTCTTGCTTCTAGTTCTTTTTCCTCTCTGGGCTTTGTTACTGCCATTTGGTTCTCCTAACTTAGCTCCTTGTCACACCTCACCCTGCTAGTCCTGGTTTGTTCCCGTATGTTGTCCTTTATATTCTCTGTTTCACCTTTCTGTGCCTTATTCCAATCAGTTCTTAGTCTTAGCCTCCTGCTGGCACTCATCCTTAATTCCCTGCTCCTGACTTCTAGTAGCACTGGTCTCCCTCCTGCTAGCCTCCATTCTTTCTGTATCTTGCTTGCCTTTCTCAGTACTGTTTTCAATTCTGCCTGCTGGACTAGTGCTTCCCATTTTGCAGTTTTGAAATGGTCACTTTCTTTCTTTGGGTTTCTTGAGCCTTAGAAATGTCCCCTGACAGCTTCACTGCTTTTGGATCTGGTGCCTGAATCCGAGGGCAGAGGTTCATTTACAGGAAAGGCCTGCTCACCCCCAAGCAGAAGTATATTTGGTGGAATTTTTAAAAGGACCTAGCTCCTGAAATCTAAGAAGCCTCTTCTGAGGATGTGCACATGAAAATCCCCCTATCACCTTTCAAGGAGTTGTATTTGCTGGTTTTGTGGTAGCTGGCAAGGGCATGCCTTAGTTAAAATCCATATTCTACTGAAAATCAGTATATTGTAGAGCTTTTCAGAGAAAAATTCCTGGGATGTTTAACATGGGCAGAATAACTTTTTTCCAAGAAAGAATTTTAAGGAAATCGTTGGGCTGCTTTAGCTGAAGTTTTCAACGAAAACAAGCGAAAGAGCCCCAGCTTGAAGTAGATTCTCAGCATTCAAAATTTCAGCCTGATGGTGTGACAGTAAAAGACCTTGTTTGCAGTTGGTTTTATCTGTGGGTGTAATCAAGCTGTCTTAATCTATAGACACTCTTGCCAATAAATCTGTGTAAAAGAAATAAGCAAGCTATATGGCATAAGACCTGATTTTCATTTATGCCCAAGCAGAAAATGTAGGCTTCCTTGAAAAACAAATCAACATTATTTTCTCTTTGCTCAGCCTGCTGTCTGCCTATAAACCCTTTTTATTGGTTTTGCAGTTCTACTCTCTTTCTGTAGTGAAACTGTACAGGTGCTTCTCGGCTTCCTTGAGCTCTGTGGTAGTTCCATTTAGAAGTCAACCATCCTGCTTTGAAGGATGGTGCCACCTTGCTTTATTTAGGATCTGTCACAGATCTGTTCTGAATCCTCAGAAGTTTGTGTTAACATTTACAAGGGCTTTCAGGCTTTTGGAATATGTATGACTGGTTTTGTATCTAAAAGAAATAAAGCCAAACAGAAAACACTTGCTGGAGTGTTTTTTAGGGTATGTTGAGTCATACACACTTGGTGTTTGTCTGAATTCCTGGTAGTGACCATGCCCTAGTTGAGATGAAGTACCCATGTTGTATTCCGAAGCAGTTGCAGCGTGAGCTGAAGCGCTCCTGTCTTTGCGTCCGTGTGGATTAGAAGCTGATCCCCTGTCAGTTACTGTGCCTCATGTGGAAGCAGTACATTTTTGGGAAAGGGCTGGAGGCTGAAAGCTGGAATAGATCCAACGGCTTCAGTTCCTTGCAGCACTGAAGGCAGCCCTGGGGTGTGACCTGGGCTCTGGCTTCTGCGCCGGTGGTCGGTGTCCAATCCCACCCTGGTGAGGAGCCAGGCTTTGCCCCGCTGTTGCTAATTGAGTGCTGTGCAAGGCACGTGGCTTCACAAGTTGCCAGTTTGTACATATGGATGCTTTTATATAGCCTAATTCAGCCTGTCTTTTAATCTCCTTTCATAGAAAATAATCTTTGGCAATATAGGGTGCAAGAGCGCCGAACATTTCTTATCCATTTACATAAAAATCGCAATCAGTAGTGCCACTTAAGTAATTTTTGTATGGAAATGACTGTGGTTAATATTGTCTGTGTTTGGCTTTCGTCTGTCCAAATTTATGAAGAGCCTCTGATGTCTCAAGATAACTTAGTCCTAGTGATGTCTCCATGGAAACAGGATCTTTGTTTTCTGAAATTTTATATCCTCTCCCTCTGCTTGTTCCTCCCCACCTGGAGTCAGATCCTGATGGTTGCAGCACACTTGTCCCTACAACATATATTGCAGGCAGTTCCACTTACAGAAGATTTTTGACTGTAAATTAGGAAAAGATTAACAGCAAAATAAAATGAATTTTCAGAGAACAGAAATCCTGTGCCTTCACAAGTATCATTAAAGATGAGTAACAGGCAGAACACAGAGGGTGAGACAAAAGTATGAAGCTTACAGAAGAATAATTGCTTCTATTAAAAGTGTTTTAGGTTTTCCCTGACTACTTTATGGAGAAAAATCTGTGGAAACAAGGACAAGTCTCAGTTCTTTTCTCTTTCTGCCACAATGAGCTGATCATAGCTCTGTGTCTGCTGACTTCATGACAAATTGTAATCTGTTATATAAAATACTTGGAACTGCTAACCAAAATCCAGGCCAGCTTTGTAATGATGAACAATTTCTGCCTTATTGCTATTCAGCTGATTTTCTACAGTGTGCTGATGACATTTTTCATAGTAGTCCTTTAACAGAAACCAAAAAAATTGCTATTAATTGGATCTGCTATTAGTATTTGCAACAAAAATGCTGACCTTAGTAAGAAACCAAGCTCCATACAGGGATCATGGATGGGATACAAGATTTCTGGCACGCATGGGATACAAGGTTTCCTAATCCTTGTACAATCTTCCTTTCTAATGTACTAGCTAAAGAACTGCATTCATTACCGATGTTGGGTTTCCAAGAAAGAAGAAAACTCCATCCTGTTCTAACATACTGTGTATGTTTTTGATGATTGCTCTGTATATTTTTGATGATTGCTGTATTATGCAGTGATAATTCATGCTGTAGTCTAAATCTGTGATTCCTGCCCTTATAATGAGAAGACATTTTATTTATTTCCTGTGATTTCCTAATGCTGCATTTGAAATTATCTGTGGCAGGATTAAGGGTTTTACTCCCCTTTGCTAAAATCTCTCAAGTAACTTAGCCTATTGCATGCTGTTTCCCTTTGATTCAGGCCAGAGGCATTCATGTTGAAACATAAGCATTCCTTAGCAGAGGGATGCTCTGCCAAAGCTTGGGTATCTAGAAAGCTTTTCCCTCAAGCTTTAGTTCCAGTCTCCTGCTGTCTGCTAAACTCTTCCAGCAGATTGAAACAGCAGGTAGCACTGGTTATGCTACATACTTAAGAGCATTTTAAATTAGCACATCTTAGTTACCATTGCACTTCTCTACTTGCGAGCTCTTGGGGTATGTTGGAGCAGGCAGGGGGTCGCAAGCACCTCGCTGAATTCTCCCAGGCAGCGTTGGTCAGTCGTGCTGAGGTGGTGGTGGGTGCTTGGTCCTGCTGATGAGGTGACGGCCTTGGGTCAGCCTCCGATGCAAGAGGCGATTGGAACAGAGCGGTGTCAGGCACTGGGCACGTTGAGAGGTGACCCTGCAGTTCAGGGTGCCCAGGGGAGGCAGCTGAGTGCTCTGAGGGGACTTCTGCTTTTTCCCGTGGCTGAAGTTCCGGGAGCTGCCAACGCGCATCCCTTAGAGGCTCCCATCCGGGAGGGGGATGCGAGGAGAAGCAATCCATACTCTGGCAGTGCTGCTAAATAAGTGCTCTTTAAATGGCAGTATTGCTTAATTTGTTCCTAAATAAGCAGTTCCACATGGGTGCCCCACTTTATGTAATAGGTTTAAATAATTAACTAAACCATTTTTTAGATCGTAGAAGCTTTACATACATGATTCATGGAAGCAGATCTAAGAGCAGCATGAGTGACCTGACTACTAGACAGAGTGTCACAGTGTAAACTGATGACCAGGATTTGGGATTGCAAATAAACTGTGTACACCCATACCTAGAGACACACACCCCTTCTTCCCCTGATGCTGGCAGGGCCTTGGGGTAAAGGTGAAAGACAGTGTTTGTACTGTGAAAAGCAGGGATTGTGTGTTCAGATTGGATGAATGTGTCCATCTTCTTTGTGCTAAAGCGAGGAAGGCTGGAATAGCTGAAGGGGGTCAGGATACAGGATTTGTAGACTTGCTGTTGTTATTCTTACTGCATACAGAGCATTGGGAAAACTGGGATTGCTTGTTAATCCAGGCAGCATTGTCACTTGGGGTGTTCAGTAATTTTGTTTGCTAAAACTTTGGGGGTGGAAGGGATGAACCTGCTAATAACGAAGTATTCCTATAAGAGATCTTTGAATGAAAAATGTATACCTGTGAGGCAAGATTAACACGTGATGTATTATTCAAGTTGGTTTTCATTTTAAAAATAATACATTGATGTCTTCTCCTCCTTTAGATTGTTTACTAAACGAAGAGAATTTCTCAGTGAGGTGCCCCAAGCACAAGGTAAGAATCCTCTCCTGCATTAGACCTGGTTTTTTTGCTGCCCTCTTCTGGTTTCTAAATTTGGATTAGTAATTTTATACCTGGATAATGTCTGTAGTCAGAGATGCTTTTAGTTTAATTATTCTGTGATATATGCTTGTTGTATATTCTGGGGGCAAACATCAACTCAAGAAGAATACCAAGTTTAAGAAGATAAATTTTTTGTCCCATCTGCTCAGTGCTTCTTTAAATCCTTGATGACTCTTCAGAAAGCTCAGCTTCATTTCCTGAATTCTGTGATAGAATCAGTACGTTGCTCCCTGGTACTGTTTGAATGTTGCATTGAACTGTTGGGTTTTCTCCTTGGATTTACTGAGGATACAAGGAAGAAGAAAAATGACTTTATGGAAAAGTTCTCCTGGTTTTTGGAAACTCCTTGTTCTAGTTTACCAGTAGTAACTGGACTGAGTCCAACCACTCAGCCTTCAGCGGATCTATGGGGTTGTTCTGTACATCTTTGGTTCTTCAAAAGACCCCTATGCTGCTTCTACCCAGGGTCTGGGCATCCTTAACTAATTGTCCCTGGAGCCTACAAACACTGGTGCAAAGAGCTGTCGGTAGGGAAAGAGGAGACAAGGTAGACAATACATACTCTCTTGTAGCCATAAGTAATAGGATACAGTGCTGGGAACACCCCTCCCAACCGCTGAGGGAGGGATACATCCCTGGGAGGTTGTGGATACCAGTCTTCCAGTTTCAAATGCTCAGAAAGTATCCAGAATAACAGCTGTTCATGTTGCCAGTTGAATACAACAGGAATTGTGCAAGAGTTTGGATAGCTTGTGCTGAAAAGGAAATGATAATAGGGAAGATTTGTATTGCTTTCTAGCAGGGATTAGTCTCCATCTTCTTGTCTGCAGATCCCTGCCTAGCATTAGACTGACATCTGGTGGTCTTTTGTCTTCACAGATTATTCTTAATCTGTCTTTTGTAAACATACAGGAATTAGCCTCATGTTCCTTTCTGGATGTCCTACCACAAAATGATGTATTTATACACACGTATTTAAAATGCACTGGAAGATTCAGTGCACATTCAGGCTCTTATCCAAAGAATTGGCCTACTTTTCATCATATAAAAGAAAATAAATTATTCTGCACAACTGTGGAATAATGTTGACAATGTACAGCAAGCTTAAATTAATGCATTAATGCTACAAGAACCTGCAGATCTTGCCAAACAAAAACAGGAAGGATGAGCTCCCCTTACTGTGGAATGTAACTGCCTAAGTGCCACCCTCTGCACAACTTTGGATACTTGACTAAAGATAATTGGAGCATGTCCTGGTTTCAGATGGGATAGTTATTTTCTTCCTGGTACTTAGTTGCCAGCTGGGGTTAAACCATGACAGAAGGTTATGTATTTGAAGGCTGTTTTATTTTTGCTGCCTGTTGCTTGAAGTATTCCAGGGAAACATAGATGGCTTGGGTCACTGCTGCTGTATGTGAGCACTTGCAGTGATGGTGCTCAAACCATGAAAGGAAATAACTGGTTTAGATTCAGACAAAGAATCCAGCCTTCCAGAGAAAATTCTGAGAAGGCACATGGATTTCTAAAGTAATCTTGGGGGATGGAGGGGAAAAACTACCAATTAAGTTCATAAAGGTACTTCATGAGGCAATAAAATTTTGAATTCTCTTCAGAACTATCCCACTGCAGATCACTTTCTTCGTTATGTTGAAAACAGAAATTCAACACCAGCAGCGTTTCTTTGTCACTGAAGTTTGTTGACTTTTGGTTAGTGAAAACACAAATAATTTGTTTGAAGCCAAGTAGAGTTTGCTTTGCTTTCTTTCTCTGCCCTCATCGTGTGTTTCACTGATTATTACCAGTTTGTTCCAAATCCTTCTGCAGGGCAGAATATGGGCTCACTCTGCTCCTTCCATTGTAGTGGCTGGAAAGGGGAATTCCAGTCAGTGACAGTGCAGGAACAGGAAGGCTGAAAACCATTGCTCTAGAATGATTGGAGAAAAAATTGCATCGATTTTTTTGCATGATACGAGTATGAGCAATTGGGAGGAAGAAAGACTTTAAATTAGTCCGTTGAAAGCCATGCTTTTAGGTAACACCAGCTTAGCACTATTAGCGAATTAGTAACTGTCTCATAGCTCACTCTGCTGTTCTGGAGCTAATGGGTGGAAGAGCTAACTTTATAAATCTCCAGCATTAAGTCCCCCAGTACAGGGCCTCTTACCCCCTCTTACCCTTTGGCAGTCCGTGCCTCACACCGGTAAATATATTTCATCACAGTAAGCGGCTCCTGGAGAGCAAAGGTGCTTCTTGCCTCATTAACTGTGCTTGACACTTAAGGCATAAGCAAGCTAAGTCCAGAGGGACTGGTCCTGCCTTTCCATGTGCTCCCCAGTGAGCTTTTCCATTTCCTTCTGTCAGGATTGATGCTTCAACCATCCATGTCCTGAATGTGCTACTTATGCAAAATATCAGCTTTTATCACGGGGAAAATGCTGTCTGAAAACTAATCATCTTTTGAAGGGTTCTTCTCACAGATGCAACCGGCTCTGTCTGCATCACAGCAAGTGAGGTTGCAACAGACCCGATGAGGATGCTGAGCTGTGGAGAGGCTGTAAAGGGGATGGGATACCTCACCTTTTGGTGGCTCAGCCATTTTAGATTGTCTTAAGCCATCTGTTTGGGCAATTTTGAAGTGATGCTTCTCAGCTTTTTCTACCTTTTTGTGTTAAATTCTATGTTTCTTAAAATTAACCAGGCTTTCATATCTCAAACTCTTTACTTTTGCGGAATTACCTGCTTTTGTCTCGGGGAAAACTCTGTCTGAAAAATCTGTTTCTGGTTCCAATACTGACTTCTCTTTCTCTCTCTCTCACTCGCTCTCTGTATGTTCACTTTCCCTACCCCTGTCTTCTGTTTCTCCCTCATTTTCTTTTTCCTCCTCTGTTTGGCTTGCTGGTTCGTCAGCCCCTCCTTCCTTGCTCTCTTCCCTCCTTGCAGAACAAGATGGTGAAAGGCAGCCTCAGCACAGAGCAGTCGGAGCGGGGGTGAGGGGGGAAGTGTACTCCTGGGAATGGATATAAAAGCAAGCACAGGTGAGTTGGGGAGAATTTCCAGTTTCCACCTGCTGCCTTCTGTGGCTCCTTACATCCAGTGCCTTCCCCATTTCTGTGAGAAATCAAGGTGCTTTTGTACATTCAGAAAATATGTAATATTTTTTTTCTCTGCTACCATCCTGTTCAGTTTTTTTGTATTTCTGCAGCAGTTCTTTCTGTTAAGCAGTGAAAGGCAAAGCCTGTTAGCTGTTACGTCTGCCTGATTACTCTCTCAGCTAAACCAGTAGCAGAAATCTCCTTTTGTATCATGTCCGTAGGGATCTGAAGGGTTTTTCTGTGAGTCTCAGAGCAGTTAATAGTAAGCTTCTGTATAAATAAATTCATCAAAGTATCTTAAATTCTATATGTAAGCAGTAATTAATAATATTGATGAGTTCGGGATTATTGTAATCTAGGATTCCCCTGTTTTCTGGAAATGTAGATAGATACAGGGATAAGTAAGTTAGTCTTAGCAGAAGCCCGCTGCGTTTCTTTCAGCCCAGCTTTTTCCTCTATTTTGCAAACAGACACGGGGCATAGAAGGTAGAACTGTATCCAGAAGTGGTTACAATTCCGTAACTTTGTAATGTGCCCCAAGTCCCTCACTGCACTTCCTTCCTGCCTCCTCCTTTGTCTAGGCCCAGTGTTCATACAGCCGGGTGTGAACTTGGTGGGGAATTCAGTTTGTCTGAAACAGCTTTTTGTCATGTTAGCGTCAGAGCTGGGTCATTTTCCTAACCTGGTTCAGTGTGTGGCTGGGAAAATACACTGGCACAAGGATGGAGTAGCACTGAGGTGGGAACTAGCACCCAGGGAACCGGGATGAGGTTGGGATTTGTTTCTTACTCAATTACAAGTGCATTGCAGTTCAAAGGCAACAGGGTGAATTGAAATGAAGTAAGTGCTTGGTTTCAAATTAATACTTGTTGGCACCCTTCCCATGAAACTGCAGCCCAAGAAGGTCTCTTGCCTTCTTTTCACTGCTCAGTTGCATTTCTTACTCAAGCTAGTTGCTTCTCTGTCTTTCACTCCCAGTCATTCAGGTGAAGTTGCTCTTTCACTCAATCAGCAGTTCTTGGAGCTGCTGCTGATAATCCCCTTCCCTCACTCCTGTTCCCTTGCTTCCCAGGCACCTCCCCTACCTTAAAATCTTTCCTGTTTTTCAAGTAAAGTAATTGTGAATTGCTTCTAATGGTGTTTTGTGTGAAGGATGAGCGATTAATTGGAAAATTGTGGGGTTTTGGTGCAGTACCAGAAGACAGGTAGTGTCCCATATAAACACTTTTTGTAGACTGACTGCTGACTTGGTTTAGCTCTGCTGTGTTCTGTGATTTTTCATTTTTAATAGCATTCGTTCTTGGCTTTGGAGTGTTGTTTTAACAGTTACCATGCAAACAGTATTTAACAGTATTCAGTGTTTGAGTAGCTTTCTCCTTCCATGGTAAAGGTCACTGGGATTCCTTTAAGCTTTTCTCTTTTCCTTAAAGTGTAACAGGCAATGTAATTCAGAAAGCGAAAGCAGGACGAGAGTCCTGCGGCCAGGCTGCCTCTTACGGCTGTTTAACACTAGGGAAGTCTGGTGATTTTTGGGCCATTCCTTTAAGGTACTGGTGAACATTACTGTGTAAAGAGACCTTTACACAGCTTTGTTCCCTGCATTATTTTCCAGTGCTAGCTCTTTTTTTATATATCGTAGGAATGTATTGACTTAAGACCTTGAAGGCTGTGGAATCTCTGCTCTGTATTCACTGTATACTCTAGACATGTCTCTAAGGTATCATTTCTTTCCAAATCCACTTTGCCTCAAGTAGTTCTTACCAGAAAGTCCTATTTAGCCACCCCCTTTTGATGTTCAGAATGTCTTAAAAATTAAGTTCTCTAACCTGATCTCGCATTCCAAAACAAAAGCCATGCAAATCTAAAAGATCCAGTTATAACAAAAAATTAATATTTTTGGTTGTATTACTGTGATAATTAAAGAACTTTAGGGGAATTCTGTAGCAATCCAGGTAGTACTGGAACTGCCCTTCTGCTGGCCTTAGTGTAAAATACAATGGATACTCAATTGTGAGATTATTGGGCTGTTTTAGTCCTGGTTCACTCCTAGGCCTAGCAATTTAAGAGAAATCCTGCATGTTGGATAACATCCAGGCAAGTCAGTGTATTCTGTCTTTGTTGCTTCTCTCTCCCTGAGCCAGTTGCCTCTAGAACATTTGGATCAAGTCCAGATCTGGAGAGTGACTGTGAGAGCGAGTCTGGTGCTCTGGATCTTGTCCAGGAACGAGGCAGGACTCTCTCTGTGTGTTGAGCCTGTTTCTTCCCTGAGCCAGTGCCTAATGCTCTGGACCAATTCCAGGCATGGGCAAGCTGCAGTTGTACAGGAGCCAGAGACAGCAACACGGCCTTGACACTCCTTCAGCGAGGACTCGCAGTTGCACAGTAATGAAACCACAGAGGGCAGCTGCCTGAACTCTCTAGGAACCTCCCCCTTTCCTCTTCAGCTGGAGCTCCACGGCGTTGCCTGTCTGGTTTTTGTACGCACTTGCCTGACTCTTAACTCGCTCTCAGCCTGGCACCCCTGGATGGGGGAGATTTGCAGCCAAGAGTTGGGCTTGCTGGGATGTAATCTAATTGGTGTGCTGATGATCAGAGCAGCACTGACTTCTGTATCACACTTAGTTAGGGTTCCTGGAGTTTAATTGCCAGCTATGAACGAACATGGGTGTTACTTTGCTCCCAGGCGCACCTCTAATTCCGTTAACTGCTTCCCATATGCATCACTTATGTTGCAAGTTTTTTTCCTTTTCCCAAGCTCACTAGCTGGTAGGAAGGAATTTATCTAAGTCATATCAAAGAAAGTAACCTTGCTAAATAAATAAATTGCTGCTGGGCTCACTTGTGTTATGGGAGAAGGGAAGAAAGGAGTACATTGTTTCAAGCTTTGCTTTCTCTCTGTGCAGATTAACAATGAGAACCGTAACTTAGAGAAATTAAATTTTAGCTTTGTAGTTTCTCTTTTAAACTGAGCCTCCACCAATTTAGCAAACTCCTGAAGTTAATTTTCTCACCTCAGAGAATTCCTGGACAGGGGGAACATGTGCCAAGTACTTGGATGTTTCCACATTTGTCTTGAAAGACATCATAAGCTTAGACCTTCCATGAACTGTCTCTACCACCATAATATGACAATTAGACAAAAAAAGGAGCAGAAAGAAATATCACCTGCCCTCCAATTAGTTAAACCACAGCTTTACCTTTAGCTGGTGAAATCTGGCCATTTCCCAATTTTGGTTCCTCTGGCTGGACTCCAGTAATTTTGATACTAGTTTCACTATCTGCTACATATTCACTGGAAACCACTGTTGGATGGTAGCAGGGTGACCTGTAGGAAAACAGTTGGGTGCAGTCCCTCATGGCAACCTAGGAGCTGTCACCATGTTGGGATGTGCTTGGCCCCCCTGTTTTCCATTCTCGCTGTCGGTGTGAGGAGCGGACATGAGGTGAGTGAGATCCTGCCTGGCTGCTGAAGGTAGAAGTTCTGTAAGAGTGCCATTGTGGCACGGATCATCCTGTCATCCCAGACCTCCTCCAGAACTGGGCTTACTTAATTTTATTTTTTGCTGATTGTTGAACTAAGACCTTTTATCACATGGATTAGCTTTTATGAACTACTCAGCGTTGTGTATATCCGTTTTCAGTCCACAAAACTAAAGAGCTCTTGGTGTTGCTGCTGTGGTAGGCTGCTGAGTGGGTTTGTCCAAAGCCTGAGGGACCTGTTTGCAGATGGAGGGAAGGAACCATTCCAGTATTATTTTGACTTTGTTTTTCAGGTTAGGCTGTTGAGATGAAAAGCGGTGGACATTCGTGACTGAATGGAATCTCTCCCACTGTGCAGCCATGCCCCCTCTCGACGTGCCTGCCAATGCCAGCACTTCCTTCATAAATTCTTACATCACACTCAAGACTGATGACATCACAGAATCTGACCAAGGAGTCTGAACCAGCTGTTTCCATGGACACAATCTCCATAGTGACAGTGGGGAGGGGAGGGGGAAAAAGGAAACAGGTGGGGGGAATTAAAGAGGGAGGGATAAATATATATATATATAAAGATCTATTTTTTAGTCTTGAAAGACTTTGTTTTAAATGAAAGGTGCGCTATATCCCTTTTGATGCTTTTGATTAAAATTTTAAAAACCCCATATAAATTAAAAAAGAAACCTATAGCTAAAGTAAATATTAAATCCAAAATTAAAGCAAGGCATGTGGAGCCTAACATTTTGTGGGAAAGAATAGCAAAACTGGGAGTACTCCATACAGGACTTGTCTCTGTTCCTCTTGCTTTCTTTCTCACAATATCTAATGAAATTCAATTTTAAAGGCAAATGAAGTACTGAGAAATTGTTGGTAGGGTGTGGGAGGAAGGCTTGGATGGTTCCAGGTGATGGGGTGTCAGTACTTGTGTCTGAGGGGTAGGGAGGTTTCCATTTTTGAGAAACACTATTAACAGTGTAAGCTTGACCAACATCTGCAGACTCTTGGGTCATGAGACTCATGAAGTAAGAGGTGGCTGCTGCTTGCAAGGTCCCGTACACCTTGTTGGTGTGGGAACACCTGTACCACGCAGGGGAAGGGAGTATCTGCCCTGTGTGGCAACAATGTGACCCCCCAGATCATTCCAAGAAGCTGCCTTCAGTTTGGAAGGCAGGTGAGAGGAAGACCTGGTTTACCTGCCAGATTGGGGAACGAAAGGAAGTCTGAATGTTGGTGGAGTCAATGTATCTTCAAACTGATTGGGGTAAATCCACTTGGCCCTTTTTTTATTTTATGCTTTTGCCTTTCCTAAGGAAGGAAGAGGGAATGTCAGTGTAACAGCCTACACTATATGGTTCTTTGGGGTCGTTCTTTTTTTGTTCTTTTTTTTTTTTTTCTTT
>VWZW01000237.1:286198-323455 GCA_013397115.1 Edolisoma coerulescens | reverse complement strand
TTTGTAAATTATGTGCTTTTAAAACATTTGGGTTTAAGGAACAACAACAAAAAAATCATATTGTTTTCTTGTTAAGGCCTTAAGAAAGGGGTTAGTGCATCTTTCAGGGGTCACTCTGCCATGGGAAAAAAATAGCTGTTTCACAAACAGTTTTATATAAAAAAAGCTTAAAAAAACCAAAAAAACTAATAAACTTCATTTTAACCTTGTCTCCTTTTGTTTTGTGCGAACTTGATTTGTTTAAAAGGACAGAGACAGTACTATCTGCTGCTTTTTGGTTTCTTTGCCTTCATCGGTTCTGCCTTCAGTGATGACCTTCTGAACTGGCCCAGCAAGAGGAAGACCACAAAGGCTTTGAAAAACTACAGTTTAGGATTTGTTTGATGTTCAGAGTTAACAAGCCAATGACTGGATGAATTTTCTGTTTGTGTGAGTTGGTGGTATTTCACCAGGTCACTGACTTCTTTCACTCATAGGATGGTAGCATATCCTAGCGATATCAAACAGCGTGGTGTTTACTGGGAAGTCACTAGAGATAGGGATCTAACCAGCATGACATGGATAAAAAAATGGGGTTGATATTGTGGGGAGGGAAGAACTATTTTAAAAGTTATGTACTGGATGCTTGCTCAGCTACTCACATTTTGGAGTATTCAGCACATAAAAATAAAATCTATGATAGCTCATATTAAGATATCTATTTTAACTCTATTTTTAAACGATCGATTTAAAGATTTGGGAGATAATTTGGCAGTTATTTATTTCTAGAAGTTGCTACTCTCACTCATAAATATTTGGAAAGAAAGGGCAGCCTTCTGCTTACTCCTTTCCCAGTAGCAGCTACTGAAGTTAGTATGTCCTTTACATTAAGAAATAGACCTGTTGTGATAAATGTCACTAATGTGTCATGAATTGGTGCTGAAAATATTTAACTGCTGGTGTAGTCAGAAAAAAGTCATTTTTAGCATAGTTAATGTGATTGAGTAAATGACTTCTTTTCAACTGAATAAAAATGTTTCTTTTTTTCACAGTGTCTGTTCTATTCTACCTGTTCTAAAAAAAAAAAGAAAAAATTACTGTTATTGCCTTGATTTTATGTTGGTGAAGAGTTAACTTTGTATGTAGCACTGTGACAGCAGAACAGTGTGTGCCGGAACTGCTGAATTTGACACTTTCACTTTTGGCTCTTCAAGGTGCTGTCACAGCCGAGGCAGAAGGTTTTTGGGTAGCTGGGAGGGAACCTTGGAGGTTTTCCATGTGGGAGCTTGTGGCAAGTATGGAGATTCAATATTTCCTCGTGCACCATGGTTGGAAAGTAGTGGGAGTTGAGTAGAGCAAATAAAGAAATGGTACCACAGTCGACTTCATGGGAAGTATTTCTCAGTGGGAAATGCTTAAAATCCTTCAACTCAGCTTTGGCTTAACCCTCCCAGTGCTGTGGTCAGAGGTGAGGGGGTGCTCTCCAGCAGAGTGGGATTGTGCTTGGTGGTAAAGTCTTTACAGAAACCAGAGCTGTTGTGATTCTAAAACCAAGCCAGGAGGAATTTAAACAGTGTGTAATGGCTTCCTGGGAGAACTTGGAAATGATCCAGAAGAGTCATAAAATCCTGTTGGAAATAAAAATTTCTTTTGGCTGAGAAAATGCAAAGAGCTGAGTGGATTTTGAAAGCTGTTGTACAAAACATTTACCTGGTCCATCCCGCAAAAGCAATTAACAGCTTGACATCGTGATACCCAAAACTGGGAAGAAAGAAAAGGTTTGGAAGTCTCGGCTAATTTAGAATTTGTGGAGCAGAAATGACCTGCAGCAGAACCTTAAAAGAGATTGTATATAGATGAGAATGAGTGGCCGGGCACCCACTTGGGAATTACCTGTTTGGATGAGGAATGAACTAACGAGAGCTTGGATAAGGCAGCTCATTTTCAAAGTGTTTCTCCGTGCTGTCTGACTCCCATCGGGATCTCTTGAAAGAGAGTTCCACCAATGTGCTGGCAATTGAATGTGATGGTTTAGCAGCGTTTCAAGCTAACCAGCGTTAGTCCGCGCTGCCGATCGGGGTCAACGGAAAAGATGCTTTCCCATCAAGGATATGCAATGGATCCGACATGCAAAGGATGTTTGTTGATATGATAAGGACAAAGGGAGTCCTGCAGCTGATGGAGGCCCTGGGATATGTACAGAGCAGATCTTGATACCAGGAGCTGCCCATCAATACATTTGTCATGCATTTATTGCATGGGAAGTTCATGCTTGGAAATCCAAGGCACATACCACTGTGGATCATGCAGCACAGGAGAAAGCCATCTCAGCTGCCACTGCAGAAGGCAGTGGCCAACCTCACTAATCTGTACCACAGAGGTATGAGAGGGAATTTTACTTGGGGTTGTGATATTCTTGGACCTTTTGAATTGCTTAGAACAAGACAAACTGGTGATGTTTAATAGTATTGAAATAAAAAACATTCAGGGGTTCAGGGCGCAGCATATGCTGAGGAAGGGTGCACATCTAGTTCATGGAATGCAGCTAATGGCAAGCTGAAGAAATACGTTTCTGGTGGGACATGCATTTAAAAAACCAAGTTTGTTGAGATATGGGCAGTTGAATGACAGCTCTGGTATTTTGACTATTTAATGTGCAGTAATGTACATAAAAATATATGTTAGGAAAGATAATACCTTAAACTGGCACAGGTACAGGGGGAACATTTGGGGCTGACTTGGACATAAACTTTCTAAATTATCATGCCTGTTAACTGTGTTATTACATCAGGAATTACCTGTGCTGTCCTGAGTGCAGTGGGTGTCCTGGACATGGTAGAAATACTTGATAGAGGGACACAGCATTGGTTTATCTGATCTAGTCCCTGACTTACCAGAATGACTGAAAGAAGCAGTCCTCTCTCTCAAAATGTAGAAAATTAAGTGTAAATATCATACTTTTGGAAGTGGAACAGGATATCTAGATGGTTGAGGATGAATAATTCACCACTGCTCTGGAATTTTTTTTTAATGATTAAAAGTTAACAAGCATGTTTAGGTTTGGGCTTAGTTTATTGGGTTTTTTTCAGGGATTTTTTAGATGGAACTCCAGCAGCACATTATGAGTCAGAGAATTTAGTCAATAAAGGTAGAGGACAAAAGTAATTATTAGAAAATTGTGAGAGACCGGTAACACTAGTACTTTCTCCTGGCATAGCTACAGGCCAAAGAGAACTTGACTAATGCACGTCACTGAAAAGTTGGCTCCGTGGGGATACCGTGCACCATGAGCTCTCCACCTGACCTGTGCTATTCAGCCAGAAATTAATATGTAAAGCTCTGAAGGAGAGAATGAGGTTTTTCCTTAGAGTGCAAAGGTCAGTGAAATAGTTGCTGTCATTGTCCCTACATGTGATTGTTTAATTGTTTGCTCTGTCTGTACTTCTGGTGGGATCCAAAAGGTTTGCTCTGTCATCTAGTTGGAAAGTGAAGAGGATGCTGCCTACAGAATCTTTTTGTAGGATTTAATTTCTTAAGTGGAACCTGTGTCTTAGGTAGTGTGTTTGCAGAAGGGAGCCTGAACTGGAAGAAAGCATTGCTTGTTTGCTGGCTTCTTCTAGAGGGCAATACCGAGAGCTGAGATTGCTTCTCTTGCCTCTTCATCCTCCAGAGGTTTCTTGCAATTGATTGCTTAACTCAGTTTTAACACTGCAGTTTCAAGGTTTTGACCTTACCTGGCCATCTTTAGAAATGCTGATATTTCTTAGCAGCCCCAGAGAGACTTACCTCCCATCCAAATAATTTGAAAAAGAAAAATAGTCTTCTAGCTCATAGCAACCCCCCTGTGAAAGAAATGTTCCACTCTAGCTGGGGAGGATGTTCCCCTCAGGAGTGGATGTTCCACTCAGGAGTCAGACTGATGTGTTCTCCTCTGCGTGATAAAACTTGCTTGCATGTGCTGCTGAACATGAGCATAGCCAGGTTACCTGCAAATGCCACCTGTATTGCATTAGGGGCCTTTGGGTTGTAGCTACCCCTGCTGACAGCCAAACTTGGAGTTCACAGTAGGTTTGGAGGTTGGTGCTCCCTGGCTTTCAGATACAGCTTGGCAGTGGTTTTCTGAGTTTTATTGAAATTGCTTATTATCAGTGCCACATCTTTTAGTGGGGAGCAGCAAAGAATGGCAGAGGAATTGCTGGGGAAAGAGCTGGGAGGCGTTCACACTGAAAAATAAAAATGGTGGTGTAAGGATAAATCTGCATTGTGTAGCGAGAGTCTTATGAGCTGAAGCCAGTTCATCAAAGAAATGTCACCAGTTTTCATGGTTTTATTAAAAAATGGAAGTCTGTACAGTTCACAGCATTTGTATGATGAAAACTTAATTGGGCTTTCACCCAAGTTCTTGCCCACCTGAACTGGGTTCCCTTTCAGAAAAGAAATGGAATTCTTAGAGTCTTACAAATTGTAGATTGTTTTGAGGACATTACTTTGAAGGTTGTTGTAATTACAACAACCTGGATTATGGGGCATAACAATATCTACTTCTTGTGCACTTTTTCATCACCTTGGAGTTGAAGTACCTTGCACATAAGACAGATCTCACGGTTCCCATTTGTAGTCAGAAGAAATGCAGAAAAGTGGACAAATTACTGTTTGGAGTTCTACTGTGAAATTCAGAATTGGCAGGTTGCAAAGGATTTCAAAGAGGCAAGAAAGCACTGTGTGTATAAGCAGAACAAGGACGTAAAATTCCTGGGTTTTGTAATACTTTGCTGCTTTGAAAACCAGGATGAGACGGTCACTGTATAAAGTGGATGTTGCAGTCTCTCTGTTCACCTGGTGTCCTGCTGTGGCTGAAACTTCTGAGCAGAAATCACTACCTCTGCAGGTGATAGATGGCAAAAATACAAGTGCCCATTTGGGAATGAAACCAAAGAACTGCATTCTGCAAGAAAATAAGCCAAGCTTCTGTAATACTGCTGATGGAGACTTTTCCAGCAACCAAAAGCAGAGGCCATACAGAATGGCCCAATTTTCTAGTGTCTAAGCAGATTTCCAGGATTGTGTTTGATTCTGCTCCAAGTGGGAAACATTCTTGGCTTTCCATGACAGGAAAATGTGCCAGGAGAAGAAACAGTTTCCAGAGCTGTGAGATGGAAGTGGGCATTTGCAGCCTTAAAGAGGACATTGAGGGTTGCAGTCCTCATGGCCGACTCCGTTGCACCCAGCAGCATCGTGTTGCTACAGGAACACAAAGACTTGGAAAGGATGCTGTTACAGCGCAAGTGTACAAATTCCTTATGTCAAATGTGAAAGATGGACTTAGCAGACATCAAGTTTGTGGTCTGCTGCTTCAGAAGAGGGAAAGAAGGTGCATCTTTTTAACTGTGCAGAGTTGCTGCGGTCTAGAAGATTAATCTTACTACATCTTAGTAGTAGGAACACTAATAATGAGCAAGAGGAACTGTAAGACTGCCAGTAACTGGGACAAATTCTGCTTTGGAGCATGGTCCATTGGCCTCAAACACTGCTTACCACCCACGCTGGATGGATTCACCCCTGAGCTGAGCACTGCTGTTTTATGATCCAAAGGTCCTCTTGAAAATAAGGGGAGGTGAGAAAACCTTTTACAAGTGGCCTAATCATGTGAAAGAGTCATGGAGAAATAACAGGTCAGTAGAAGATGGGGAAGGTTTTTTCCTGAGGTTCCTTGCAGGGAATGCCATGGCATGAGAGGAGACCTGAGACCACTGGAAAGGCACTTGAGGGCCTCACTGGTGGAGGTGGCTGTTGCTGGTGACCTTTTCTGTGTGAAGCTGCACCTGTGTGCGTCCTGGAAGAACAGTCCAGGTAGGTACCATACCAAATCAATTCTCTGTTACTTATTAGACTACACAGCAACAGGCCCTGAAATCCACCCTTTAATGTGAAAAACCCTTTTTGCATCCACATGGTTATTCCAGATAGGGGATAGTCTCCGTTGTGCTTCCAGGGGGAATGTTGGCCAAGTCACCAGGGTTGGTTGGTCGCTCTTCATAAATGCCTCATCTTGGTTTTCTATGTCCAGTCAGTAGCATGCCACAGAAACTGGAACACAACAGCTGATGTTCATTTTCTAGGGTTTCATTTGACCTCTTTGAAGGAGCTGCTTGAGACAGACACCAGAAGTCTGTGCAGCCTGTATTTACTATTTCTGCTGAGAGAGAGAGAGAGAATGAGATTTGCCCTTATTTTTAGCATTTATTGGAATTACTTGGACTTTATGAGTAGCTGATGGAAAACCTAAACAACCTTTCCCAGTGAAGTGTGCAATGCAGGGCCTGGTGGAACAATTTCTTAACTTCTTGTTCTTTACAATGCAAGAGGAAGGACAAGTCCAGGGCTTGCCAGAACAGCCTTTTCATGTCTGTTTGCCACAGCCCCTTCGCCTCCCCTTTTCTTCACTAGGTGCATTAAGGATATACCAGTTTGTGGTTTTAAGAACGTATGTACTTACCTTTTTGATTTGTAAGCCTATATATGTCTGGAAATACACGAGTGCAAGGGTTCAATAGTGGAGAAAAATGTTCATTGACCAGCTTGCATGACATTGGGTGGGAGTGGTACAAACCACAGCTAAGGCCTGTCACAAGTTCAGGGGGCACTTCAGCAACTAAAATGTCACAATTCAAAGTGTCCCACAAGGCACTGTACCTCTGTCTCGCAAACAGGCAGTGTACATCAAACAAAAAAACCCTTCTGTGGAGTAAGGAGGCTTTGTACCTTCAGGTCACAACTTCCAAAGCGCTCATCCTTGAAATGATCTTCTCACAGCCACACAACACGGCAACCCCTGTATTTCCACTTTGTTTTCACTTCTGCCTCAACTGACAGCAAGTGTTTGAGCTTGATTTCTGCTACAGCCTGTTGCAATTGTTGGAGCAGACAAGTATCTCCAGTCATTCTGAAAAGCTTTGTGGCACTCTGATTCAGAGAGCACACGAGGGTTAGTAACAGGTGTGACTAGGTGGAGACACGTCCATTCTCTTTTCCATTGATTGTGGGTATCTGTAAGACTGTCATTGCATTTCTCCATCTTTCACATTACTTTCAGGTAATCTGGATATTGCATGTCTGTGTTGCTTGCAGGTGACTCAGCCTGTTAGTCATAATTTGTCCTGATGTAACTCGGGGGTTCTATTTTGGAGTTGTAGCCCAAGCAGGAGCCCTCCCTCTCACCCTGACATGGGATCAAGGGTATCTGTAGCTGGTCTCTGTCCCCCAGGCAGCACAGAATGCCCCAGTGCCTCCAGGCTCATGCAGAGGTTACTGCCTTGGTATCCAGTGTCTATTGCAGTGCTGTTACACTCCAGCAACTTCTCCAGTTGGATTTTTGGCCTATCACAGGTCCTCATCATCCAGGCAGGTCTGTAGTCCTGAAATTCTGCCCCTCTCTCTCTCTCTCTCTCTCCTTCTCCTTTTTTTTTTTCTTTTATAGAATCAGAAAATTTATTCCAGACTCTTAAAACTTTGGTTTTTTCTTTTCCAAAACTGAGGAAATCTTTTACACTGTTTGCAAAGGTATACCTGCTCTAGATCAAAGAATTCAAATTGTGTCTGTGATCAGGAATCCCATCTAGCAGCTGTGACAATTACAAAAAGGACACACATGAAATTATTACTTGTCATCCACATTCATGTTTTAAAGTTCTCTGGAAATCCTGTTATAGAACAGACTGGAAAGCCCCTCTGAAGGTTTCTGGTCCAGCCTGATGGCTTTGTGAAGGTCAGCCTCTGAACTATACCAGGCTGTTCAAGGCTTTGGATAGTCAAGTTTTGAAAACCTTCAGGGTGGAGACTCCACACCATCTCTGGGACCCTGCTCCTGTGCTGAGCTGTTCTCTTGGAGCAGCAATTCTTCTTTGTATCTAGTCAGAGTTCTGACTGCTGCAGCTTGTGACTCGCTTCTTGCCCTGTTGCTGTGCCATTTGGAGAGGAATCTGACTCCACCCTGTCTATAAAATCAGCAGTTAATGGTGGTGTGACACGTTAGGACAGTCAGGCTGCATGAATCCCTGAAAATATTAAGCAGTGGTTTTAATCCCAAAATCCAGCACACCTGCAGGGCTTTGGTGCAGCTGTCCAGAGTAGCCTGGGGAGTTGGGAAAACAGTGGGTGTTTATTCTGGATCCAGTTCCTGCAGGGAGCTGTGCCTCTATCCCTCCCTCCGCAGCCAGGAGGACAGGGGAGTGTAGATCACTGCCTGCATTCTGAAGCCTTTGGGAAAGATCTATCAGAGCCTCAAAGACAGGAGTCTTCAAAGCTTTACTTCTAATTGGAATTCCCTGCTAGTTCTCTGCTTGCTTTTTTCCTACTTTCCCGCCAACGTGACGTTCAGGTGAAGACCAGAGTTCTTCGTCCTGACTCCAGCCAAGCCTAGCCTGCTTGAGGGAAGCAGGAGCGAGGCCCCAGGCCAGGCACACATCACGGAGCATGTCAGGCGGGGTGGCTTTCCATCCCTGCCGGCATGGGCGCCCCTCAGGCCGGTGAACCATCTCAGCCTTGTGTAGAAACCGCAGGTCCCAGCCCCCCTCCCCTAATCCTGTGCGGTGCGAAATCCACCCTGGCCTGTTGGGTGTTTCCTTCTCACAGCCCCGAGCTTTCCGCACCCCTCTCTGCCTCCCTGCTCACCTGCCCACTCCTCAATCGCTGCCGCCTCCCAGCCCTCGGTGGTTCTGTCCTGGCCGGCCCGGAGCTGCGGACACGGCCCTGAGGGCTGTCTGGTGCTGCCACCTTAAGGCTCTGAATTCGTACTCCAGCAAAACCCGTGCTCTACTTCCCTGGGGACAGCGGGTGAGGAGCTGGGGACGGGCCAAAGGCCGTCCGTGGCAGCTGAAGGATGACACAAAGCCCTTACCCTGCTCTCGCTGAGCCCTGTGGCTGCTCCACCACTCACGGAAAGTATAGCGGGGTTTCACGCAAGTTTTTGCGTGCCCCTCCAGATTTTGCGGCTTATGAGAAACCATCCTTTGTAATCTGGAGGGCAGAGTCAGACCAGATGAGGCAGAAGATGAAAGTTTCTCAGAGGAGGCTTTTACAGCCTGCTTTTCTGGCAGGGATGGCAGCACTGCTGCCTGCCTGCTGCCCCTGTGGAGAGAGAGGGCTTGATGCTTGTTTTCATCGGCTCTCAGCAACAAATCAGAGGTGTGAATTCATTTGCACTCTGAATGCTCTTTGGTGGCAAATTTTGTTGTTATTTGGCTTATTGTGTGATCTGCAGCCTTTCCATTCCTGTTGTGCTTCCAGCTGAAAATTCCTGTGCTGTGTGACACTGAGAGGGGGCACCTCTGACCTGAGGGTCTGAAGCCACTTTCCCGGAGCAACCAGCCAGAAGACAGTGAGATCAGAGGCAGCTCTCAGACTCACAGCAGAGACCACAGCAGTCAGCTTGGCTGGAGCTGGCAGCTTTTGCCTCTACTGCTGTTCCCTCCAGCAGCACAAGCAGCAAGGTGTACTTGTAGGAACCCACGTGGATTCTGTTTCCACAGGTTGTGCAGGCAGTGGTATCCATCCGCCACAAAGCTGTCAGCACAGGAGGTGCCCTTCACTATCAAAAGACTTGCACAGGAAAGCAGGTAGCATTAGAAATATTTGCTGATTTTAAATTCTGAGTGCAAAGGTTATCCCACATATCAGGCCTTAGTTCAAAATACAGTGAACACAAATCAAAAAGCTTTTGATTTTGAAATAGGCAATAAAGCATAATTAAGTAAATAAAGTAATTGAGGATTTTTATTAGGCCTTTCCCTCTTCCTGGATATGAGCCAATATGTTTTATCCTGGAGTAACACAAGCGAGAAAGGAGCTGCAGAAAGGCATTAACTCACGTACATAGTGCCTGTGCTCAGTCCATAGGAGAACTAAGGTTTGTCATCTCCACCTGTGGCATGGCTTTGAAAAATTCCAGGTTTCTGTGGTTCTTTAAGCAACCCAACATGAAGTTTTAAAGTGTTATTACCTCAAAAGCATTCATTTTTCATGGCTAGCTCAGCCCTGCATGTTGCTGGTGCTCAGCGACACCTCATTCTGAGCTGCAGGTGCCAGGCCACACAGCCATTCCCAGGGAACCTGGGATTCAGCAGGTTTAGGAAGCTGCTGCTTCTCTGCAGGTGGGGAAGCTGGTTATGTCAAGGAGCTTGCTATTCTGCCATCAGAAGGAAAGGAGCAGGCCCTAACACCTCCTGGGGCATTTCCCTACCCCTCATCAGCTGCAGGGCAGTGTGATGTCATTCAGCATCCATCCGGTCTTTTGGTCAGCTTAAAAATCACAAGAATACTTTCCTTTTCAGTTTCCCTTGCAGCCACCACCTTTGATCCTTCCTCCTTCCTGTGGAAAGACCAGTGCTTACAGATATCTCCTGAGTAAAAGAGTGTATTTTTGTTGGCACAAAACCACAATTACAAATGAGCACAGAAAAATAAGCTTGTTATGTATGGTTGCTATGAGAGTGTAGCAAGTACTATTGGCAAAAGTAACCTACAGATCATTTGGGATGGAGCTCCAAAGGAAGTGACAAAGTGAAAGCCCGGTAGTAAGATCTTGCCTGCACTTCTATGATTTCTAATTTCTATTTCACTCCATATGCTCCCACTGTTATTAATTCATCTGTGAGCACAACTGAGCCAATATTTCGAATCAGAAGTTATTTGAGGGTTTTCTATTCAGAAAAAAAAATATAAAATACACATTCTGAGTTCCAATGCACATTCGGATTTGTGAAGCATAAACTATCATTGGGAGCATCACACAGAAATCAAATATAAACAACCCATTTCACTGTCATAGTAACACACAGCAATCTTGTTTCCAGCACACTGAGAAAAACTTCTAAATGCTGACTTGTATTCAAGTCATTGTTTATCCTGACAGAAAAAGTGCAGATAAAACCATGAAGAATTGTTAATGAGAGCTTGATGCTGCATTATTTATGAAAATAGGAAAATAATAAACTCTGTACTCTAGCAAGGATACTATTCTCTCAGAAATGATTAACAGAGGGTTTAGATCATCAAAATTGTATGTTTGAGTGTTTTCAGTTTAGTGCATTAATATCATCTGGATAAAAAGTGCTGGGACATATGCACATTTTATTTTTGATGTTATAGTTTTACTTTATTTTCTGGTGTTACAGTCTTAATAGAATCACTTTAAGTTCTTCTGCTCATCATCTTCTGCCTTCATGGACTGCTGAGCAAAGGGCAGAATTCGGGAGATCATGACTTGCTTGACAAAACAATTGTCAATTTGTGCCCCGTGAGCAGCAGCCCCATCCTCTTCTGCAGTTAAGCCTGGCCTGTCACTACACATGCCTTTGCCCGTGACAGACTGCTGTCCAGACCATGTTGTCTTTCCCACTGCTTTCCTCCTCCCCTTGGATTTCTCTACCAATCACTACTTGTCTTGTCATTAATTTCTGTCCCTAAAAGCCCCTTGTGTGCCCGTGTGTAAGACAGGAGCATTGATATTGTTGGGATTTCTGCTGGTTTTTTAGTGAACAAAGCCAGAGGTATCTTTTGTTTTCCAGAGATTGCCAGGAGAATCTGGCAATGGTTTGTAGTGCCTGGAGAAGTATCTGTTCTCAGCCTGCTGTCACATGTGCCCAGCATGATGTGCCCAGTCCGCAGGGACCTCCCACCACCTGCGAGATGCATTCTTGGCCAGGCAGCAGTGATTGCCTGACCTTGGGGCTATGCGAGGCTACTAATTAGCTACAGCAAACATCCAAGGTTGTGCAAGTGCAATGAACCTGCGTTCATTGTCTTTTAAGCTCAGGAAAAACTGAAGTGTCACTTCTACCTGCAAGGTTTTTGCTACCCTTTGCCACGAAGGGTGGGTGGCTCCTCTCGCATTGGCAGTCTGAGCCCAGGTGGGCAAAAGCAAGGTCTTGGTTTGCTCAGGCAGTTACTCGTGTTTGATGTCCTGTGCCTTAGTTCCCCTTCAGTTTAGTCTCATACTCGTGGGGAGCAGATACCTGCTGCCCTTCCTCTGTAGAGACTGGCACAGCAGGGCCCCAGACTCTGCACTCTACTGTTTCTGTAGAATCCGCTGCATCTGCCAGCCCTGGCCTGAGGCAAACACACCAAAAGACGGTGTTTGAGAGGCATGTCTGCACACCTTGTCACACGGTGTCACACAGGGACAGGTCAGCTAACGCCAGTTATCCCACGCAAACCAGCCGTGCAAATGTGGCAGCATGAGGGGAGAAAAGGGGCCCTGAGCTGAGCAACAGCACATGCTCACAGTGCTGGAAATGTCTGTGTAACTGGAATGAGGCAGGAGCGAACAGCGTGCACCGAAAGAAGCGCTGTGGCATCACTGAGCACATGCTTAAGCAACGAAGTAGATAATGCACCACTTTCCCAGAACAGGAATGTTTTTACTCTTACCATTGGGGAAATTACAGCCACCAAGCCAGCAGGAAGGTGATGTGAACAGAGATAGTCACTTCTACCTTATTGACTGTAAGGAAATTGTAACAGCAAGTGTACTTCAGAAGTAATGCCTCTCTTCATCTTCTCTTTCTGAGATGTGCTGAGAACACGCTGCTCTGAATTCTTTCCTGGGAAGCCAGGAATGTTCACCAGCCATCAGAAACAGGCTAATGAGCTTGGAGTGAAAAGATAGAGAATTATTGCTGAAACCTGAAATCTGACTTGCCTATGAGGAGACAGAACCACCCAAGGTTATTCTCCCTGCTCCTGAGAGCCATAAGCACAGGAGAAAAAATTAATTCTCTTTTAAGACAGATTAGCTTCCCTTTTTATTTTAATTCATAAATAACTGAATTGAGGACCTAACTATAAAAAAGCAGCATCCCTGACTATCCTTCCAAGGCATGGAAACAGCAGCAAAATGCTTCCTGTGAAATACTCCCTCTGCCAGAAGAGAAAGATCATAGCTAGACACTTCCTGGAACAAAAGAGAGTCTTCAGATTAGCTCTTTATCTATTTTAATCTCTGTTCTGAGATCTTTGGCAACCTGTATCTTTGCTTTGTAATAATTATGGTATCAGTGCTCATTAATGCCCTTTGCACCAAGATTTGTAGATTCTTTATCACAATGGAGTAAACAGCTCCATGAAACACATTTTACAGGTGAGGAAATGGAGCTAGCAGCCAGCTGAGCGCTTGCCTCTCAGGCACAACCGCTTAGGCTTAGGCTTAGGCTTATGCTTGAGGTTAGGCTTGAGAAAAGCACAAAGCCTGGACCTCCAGGGATGTTGCAACTACAAAAGGCATGTGGAGGGGAGCACTTCATGTCATCTCATTACATTTGATTTCAATCACTTCATTTCAGAATTTTCTTTCATTTCTTTAAATTGAATTCCATTTTATTATAAGTCTACCATAGTCTGTTTGTTTCACTTTCTTCTCTGATTTCAAGATTTCATTTCACGAAAGGAAATGCAGTCTTGCGATTTCAATGAGTAGCAATTCGGCAAGGTTCGCTCCATTTCCCTGCACTTCATGTCATCCCAGTCCATTTTATTGTTTTCACTTTGCTTCAGAATTTTCTCTTTTATTTTTAGCATTTCATTTCATCCCTTTCTTCTCCTGTCCATTAGTTTCATGTCGTTCCCTGATTTCGGTATTTCAATGAGTATAGTTTTGGCAAGTTTCGGTCCTTTTCACTGCACCTCATTTCATCTCAGTACATTTCGTTGCAGTCACTCCATTTCCAAATTTTCTTCTTTATTTTCAATTGCATTTTATTTGATCATATGTCCTTTCCAGAGCGTTTGTATTAGCCTTTTTCCATCTTCTGCATGTTGGGTTCATGAACATTGCTGTGGGAAAGTTAGTGCTGGGATACATTGTGCTCTTTCCTTACAAAATACTAATATTTAAAACAGATATTCGAGATTTCCCAGACAGTTAGGACAAAGCCCAGCTCTGTGCCCTGGCACAGCAACGTTGTTCTCCTGGCAACTTCAGAATCCTTAAGTAGAAGAGTCATACAGCATCACATTCACAGAATAGGAAATTATTTCTGCCAGGCTAATTAAAGCCATAGAAAACACAGAAAACAGCTAGAATCTTGAAATGCATTCTTTGTTGATCCAGGTCTCAGAGAAAGTGTTCCAACAGCAATCTGCTGGTTTGCAAAACAGAAGTTTTATATTACTGTCTGCATTTTCCATTATATACATGAATTTGTAGGCTTCATATATGAATTCGTAGATAAGAAAGCTGTTAAAAGTTTACTATATTCTGGTACTAAATGACACAATTGAAATATGCACAAATCACAACCAGAGCATCTCCAACTCAAGAAGTTTAGGAAAAATATAAGCAAATGAAATTATTATTAACTGAGCAGTGTCACAGCTCAGTGTCACAGGGCAAATCAATGGCAGAAACTAAACCAAGATGCTTTTGTCTGTCTGGCTTCCAAAACATGGATTAAATCACACCATTATTTCCAAAGGTGTCTGTTGATCTCACACTTTAGGAAAGTAGGATGAGTTTTCGTGGATGGACTTAAATGCATCTCTTAGGGAAAAAAATTAATAACAGGGTTTTAGCCGGTAGCTGTGTCCAAAATTCCCCAGGATGCTCTCATTACAGCAAAGAAAAACCCTGAGGTATCAGTATTAAACCAAAAATGAAAATAAAAGCAATATATTCACAGCTCCTGAGGAGCTTAAAAAGCAGGAAACCAAAACCAGCAGCTGAGAGAAATCAACAGCCTATGGTATCGGGGGCGTAAGCCATATTTTTCTGACAGTTTCACAAGAGACTGTGAGTCAAGGCAACTGCTGCCAGTCATTTTCCGAATGAGCAGGCATCTTCCCAGAGCTCAGACACATCACAGAGGTTTAATGGAATCTTCAGGAGGCATTTTGGACCAGTGCTGGAACCACAACCTGTGCAAAGCAGCACCTTGATTCATTACCTCACCACACTGGGCTTAGAAATTGCACGTGCTGAGCTCTGTTTGGCTAACTCAGACTGAAGTAGCAGTGGGAACATTTTAGCCTGTGAGAGGACCTGAATTTGGCAATTAAAACCAAGCCAGCTTGTTTTGACCTCTGCTTAACCCCGGTTAACACGATGAGGATGCTGTGGTTAGGGCGCATAACTACCCTGGGCTTGCTGAACTGGTGAAACCCTTGCTGGGCAGTGTTACGTGCATGCGTGAGCTCAGTCCTGGATCATCTCAAGCTCCGTGAAATGTCAAGTCAAAATAAAGCCATTCTGCTCTTATCATTTTGATTTTTCAGCCCTTGCTGTCCAAGGCTTTCCTAGGGATGACTTCTTCTCAGTGGCTGCTTTATTCATCCAGATGTTGACACCTGCAGCAACTGCAGAGCTCACTCTGCCAAACTGCTCACAGCATCACTGGAGCCTGTCTCTTTGACATTTTCCAGCACCAGCATGGAGTTGTCTCTCTGGGGTGAAAGTGGGGCCCAAGACATGTGTTGCTTTCGGTACCAAGTTCAGAGTCATTGCTCTTTCAGGGCAAGGGACATGTATGGGGATGGGATGGGATGGGATGGGTGGAAGAAGTAAAGTTCAATGACAACTCACTTTGGTGATAATTGAACTGGTATGATTGATATAGGAAAAAGGGTAGGAAGCCATGGGGAATTTAAGGAAGAAAAACCTGAAGAACAAATTTCTTTGCAATGTGGGAAGGCTGGCAGTAAGTCATAGTAACAGTAACTATGAAAGACTTGGCTATTTCAGTTCTGCTGACTGCTTTATTATGAACAAGCTGTTAGCACAGTCCATCTTAAGGCTGTAGAAGTACTTCCAATGTTTAAAACTCCCATCTGAAGGCCAAGAAAGTCACAATGAACCAGCTGAGACTAAAATTTCCTGAGGTGGGGTTGTGCTTCAGGCTAAATTTGTTTGGGAACATTCAGCCAAAATTTTTTTAATCCCTTTCTAATGGCTGACATCATTCTTAGAAATCCATTGTTTATCTGACCTTCTCCTAACCCGTTAGAAAAATTTCTGGTGATATTTTCCTTTCTCAGTTTAGTGCTTTGAAGCATTACACGCAAAATTTGGCAGGAGGCGGCTTTCTGTTAGGAAGACACATTGCACCAGCTCTCTAAAACTGTGCTCAAACTTGGCTATGTTACAAGCACTTGAAAACCCAGTTTGCGTGTGCTTGATAGAGCTCTCCGTTTCTCATCTAAAATTCCCCTGAGATGTCTGAGCAGAGCAGGTGGTGGTTATTGCTGGCTGCCAGGGGCTGCTAAGGGTGAATGACAAGTGTGAAGTTGGTCTCTGCCATGCACCCCTCGCCCCTTCCAGCACCAAAATGGTCAGCGGGAGGAGGCCATCTGAGTGAAGGCAAAACAGGCAAAAGATAGATTGTGGGCTGAAAAAAGGAGGTGGAGGAAGGATCGAAAAAAGTTTGGGACTAGGTGGGAGACCATGTTTTCTGGGCTTAGAAGAGGCCACCGAAGAGGAAAGGTTTCTGGGGTCTTCACCAGCCCCAGCTCTGCTGTAGCCTGAGAGATGGACAGCCAAGGAATGAGAGCAGCAGGCTTCACCCTAACCAATGTTGTTCCAAGAGGCTTTGCTCCTCCAGAATGAAAAATTGCTGAGGTTTGTGTCCATCTACATTTGAGGTGTTAAGGAGAAAGCAGCCGGCCTGCTGGGATTTGGATGAAAAATTTCTGAAAGCTCACAGAAATATTCATGCTATGTGACCAGTGCTTCCTGGTTGGCTCCAGGCTTGAAGCAAAGAGGGAGGGAAGGAAGAGTGTTTCTTTGGCCACTGGAAGGGTTTCACCCCACCTCTGTGGAGAGAGGAGAATGTGATGATGGGTAATTACTGAAACAGCAGGTTTCATAAACAGGCACTAATCTGTGACCTCCACGTACAGGGTGCCAAAGGTGTGATCCTGCAGGAAGATCTGCAGAAGCTGCTTGCAGCCTCAGCTGGCAGCTGGGCATGGGCCATGGACAGCTGTGTGTGGCACCTTCCAGACTTTTTCTCTCGGGTACCAACACTTAAAAGGTCATTTGCCTCCACTGGTGGCATCTCAGAGATGCTTTGGGTACAAATGACTGCCTGCTCCCCACCCATACAGGCACTGATGACCACTGTGGAAAAGCCCATCTAAACCACCTTTATGGGCAAGGTGTGAAAAGTAGGTGGCAAAATAGACTTTGAAGACAAATGCTGTAATAAAAACCAGATTAGTAAGTGATCATCATCTATTCTGTGCACTGAACAAAGGGAGGGTCCTTCAAAAAGGAAATATAGCATGTAATTTTAATTAAATATGATCTTATGGACAATATGGACAAAAAGGCTCAACTAAAATTGCCCATCAAAAAAAAAAAGGCAACTCTTGCATTATCTTACTTCTAGATGCTTTGTTTTGCAATATTAATAGGTTTTTTTCCTTAAAGCTGCCTTTCTGTTTGTATTTCAGTGTCTTCAGTCAAAGAATGGTGATGTCTGCATGCAACTTTTGTAATTTCACTTAGCTCGTCTCTAAATTGACTGTGCACAGTCAAAGACATGCACCCAGCACAGCAGGGCAGCAGCTAGCTAAAATTAATATGTATGGATTTGGAGGGCTTTTTCCCTGACTTGAAAATTGCTCAAAATATTACTTCATTGAAAAAAAATGCAAATGAACATCTTTCATTCTTCAGAAGAAAAATCACCCTTTTCTCTTTCTCTCTGTCAGAAAGAGATTTGTTGTCTATTGTTTCTTTGCTGGCTTTGAAAACTGTTCTTTTGAAATTACAAAGCTATAGCACTTGTTCCAGTCCTCTGCAGGACTGGCAGTCCGTGCTACTAGCAAAAGTGGAGGAGCTGTCAAGTTTGCAGGAAAGGATCATTTACCAAGTGACCTTTTGGAAAGATGTCAGTTGGGAAGTCAGTGTCAGTGTAGAGGTTTTTTTCTTAAGCTGATGCATTTCTCAGGTTGCAGCTGTATCATTTTATGTCAAGGCTGAGCCACAGGAAGCAGAGTGGCTGGAGAGTTCCTATTCTGATGGCCTTCCAGAGTGATGTTCATTAAAATTAAATCCACTTCCTGAATTCTGATCAGCCATCCTTGTTAGAGCCCAGAGGTGAATGATGGGAGTCCGATGGCTTTTGGCTCTAGCCAAGGTAAGCGAAACTGAAATGACCTAGGTGGATATTTTTCAGCTGGAGTTCACAAAGGTCGAGCTCAAAATAAAGTAAAACAGGCAAGGTAACTTCCTATTACTGGTGGGGTGATCAGGAAATGCCCACTGACATTCTTGGGACCACATTTCCCATCTTTTCGCTGTCATCTGAGTGTATGGGTCATGAAAATCAATGTGGGAGGAAGCCCTTGATCACCTTTTATCATTCAACCATCTGCTCAAGCCAGCCCACTGAGTAGGGAACTGTTGCAGCTCTGTCTCCTGAGATCTCACACTAGAGCTGTTTGAAACCTGGTGGGTACTCAAAAGCCAACAAACTCCCAGGCTACTCTGCAAACAGACTTCAGCTCTGGTAGCTCTCCCAGGCTGGACTTCCCAAGAGTGCTCTCTGTCCCATCTGCCTCACGTTGTTAATAACCTAAACTTTATCAGCCCCAGTATAGATACCTAAGGGACGTCACTAGTCATCATCCACCAGCTGGACTCTGTACTCTTGATCCCACTTCTTTCAGCCCCACAATCTGAACAATCATCCACCCACTTTATCATCTACCTTGCCAGTCTGTATGTCATTGATTTAGCTCCCAGGATACTGTAGAAAATGGTGATAGAGGCTTCACAGTGTCCAGGAGATAAATGAGATGCACTGATCTCATCCTTTGAGGAGGCTGCCCTTGAAGAACAACCAGCGCTTCTGGGTCATTTCACTCTCCAGGGCAGCTCCCTTTGGGATCCTGCCAAGGAAATCCCTGAATGAAGTGAAACCTGCTCTCCTGCAGGTAAGGGCAGTAATGCTGTTTGTACTGCTGATTTCTTGCAGGATTTAGTATTTCACAGTTTCACGGTTACTGCAGGCAAACTTACCCTTGACCATCATATCCTGAAACAGTTCTTCCTGTTTTGTGAACAGCAAACCCAGCACAGCATCTCCTCCAGTTGTCTCATCAATCACCTGTGTCATGAACCTGTCTTGAGCATGCTTGAAAAAACACCCAGATTCTGACCATGCAGCCCTCCAGTTAAAGCACACTGTGAGTTAACCCTAAGGCCTGTGATTGTGTGGGATGGCTCTCTTGACTTTCTCTCCTTTATCAAGAAGTCTGTAATGAGTGCCTGGCACAACACTGCTCCAAAAGAAGCTTTGCCACCTTCTCCTTGTCCACAGGCACTCAGCTGGCCCATCACCTCTCCTATGCTCTCCTGGGCACTCTTCTGCACAGCACACAACCACCCCTCAGTGTTTCCAGCCTGTCCTTCCTGAAGACACTGTGCCCATCTGTGGCAGCTCTCCAGGCTTGTGAACTATCCCAGCATGCCTCTGTAACTCAAAAGAAATCACAATTCTGCAGTTGTGTGGGGGCTGATAATTCCCCCAGTTGTTTCCCATTCCACATGTTTGTTTATAACTACTTGAGACAAACCCTGAACCCTGAGTCATGATGCTTTCAAAACAGGATCCTGCTGCGGAGACTCCAGCAAGGTAACCTTAGCACACAGATAATGAGAACTGAGGTGCCTCCCCTCCCGGGGGAAAGAGCACTTGATGCCCTGGCTGCACACCAGCGCTGCCTGCACAGCGTTTGCAGGTGCATTGCTTTGCAGCCTGAGCTCTCTGTCACGGCTGCAGCAACTGATCCATTAGGAGTTTTTCCTCTGATCACACTGAGATCACAGATCAAGCTGTGATGGGTTTCCTGCTTCTTTTTATCTAGAGCTGACTGTCCTGAGAGCGAGGTTTATTGATCTCTGACGGCAGAGATGCCAGGAGCACACAGCTGTGCTGCTTTAGGAAATACTTTGACTAACTCCGTAATTGTGTTGGCATTACTGCTGCCCCAAAGGCTGGAAATTTGAGGCACCTTGTAATACATGTGATTTCTTCCTTGTAGCTGGGCTGTGCTCTACAAAAGCTGAGGTCATTGTGCTGACTGACATTTGGAGTTTGACAAAAATTTTTAATCCTAGACACATAAATGATTTTTAAAATCTCAGGTGACTGTTTTAGGCTAATTTCTGTAATAAGTGCTTTCTGTAAGGGAATGTTTGACCGAACCTGAGCTTTCTCAAGTTCCAATGGAACCTATCCTTAGCCTGCAAACAGAAACCTGGGTGATCTGTGTTTAGGAGCTGCTTCTTCATTGACTTGCCTGTACTAACAAGAAGGCGATACACATTTAAACAAACTCTTTCCAAATTGCCCCATGAAAATGCAGCAAGACTGCTTGTTGCGAACTTCTCCTTGGCTGCGGGAGAAGGCACCCAGTCACCCAGAGCTCACCCAGCCCTGCCCCACTGAGGGCATCATTGGCAGGAGCTGCCACTTTCAGCAGGGACAAAGAGGCCTCTGAGCTTGGGCTCTGGAAGAAGAGGAGGGAGAGGAGGAGGAGGAGGGATGACCCTCATCACCACTCCCCTAAGGCTGAACTGAGCAGAGGAGGAGCTTGTAGTTAGAGCCAAGTTTGACGTTTAGAGGCCAGCAAGTGCAGAGAGAGAGGAGCAGCACAAAAAGGCAGTGTGGGGAAGAGAAGAAAGCAAGGAGAAAGGGGCAGCTGTCTGGGCAAGAAAGTGAGAGAGAGGAGAAGAAAAAAGGCAAAAGGAGGCAGCAACAGTCTTGGGTCAAAAGAGGAAGATTAAGGAGTAGACAGGCTACAGAATGGCATTGCTCCTGTGGCTTGGGTCCCAGCTGTCATCCGTCTGGAGCAACATCTCGATACTGGGAATTTTTCTTACAGTGTTTACTTTACTGCTTGACTTCACGAAGCGCAGAAAGAAGTGGAGCCATTACCCACCGGGCCCAGCGTCGCTGCCGTTCATCGGGACCATGTTCTCCATTGACTTCCACAAGCCCCACCACTCCTTCAGCCAGGTGAGTGGCAGTCCCTGCAATGAAACACTCCACATGCAATCCACTGTGGGCCCAGGAGGGGTGGGTCACACCCTGGCATCAGCTACAGATACATAACACAGAGAATAGGAATTTTCAGTTCCCCTGAAGTTGCTAGATAGAGGTTAAAGACTAACTAGCAAAAAAGATAAAAGAATGTAACAGTATGCACACAGGATGATAAACATAGCTGGGAACAGTGGATAAACAGATAATGAGGAATAGAGTGGGGGTTTTGGCAAGTTATGTAACAAGAAGCGACAGCACATGACCAAAGAAAAAGTTCAAGAAAAGGTCACCTGTAATATAGAAACACACAGCGAGTATGACTCCCAGAGACACCTTTAGATGAGCCTCTAGGACCACAAAAGGACTTCCAGCAGGAGGCGGATGCATGCAGGTAAGTCCTAGGAAAAATGATGTTTATGTATTAACTCAGAAGCACGCTGCAATGAATATGTATGATTATGATGGAATAAATCCCCCATTGTAAAGTGTCGTGACACACATTCTATTAGAGGAGTCCAGTGCTACAATAAAGAATGCCTGCTTTCTAATACTTCAAATTGTGTTAGAAAGTTTATTTTTGGCCGATTTCAGTATCACTACTCTTGCACAAAGCCGAAGGGCAATGCCCTCTCCAAAGTCCAGGATGAAGCAAGTCACTGCCTAAAGACACTGACCTGGCCTGCACAGATAAAGAGATAATCACACACCAACACCTCCCAGCCTCTACCTCCCCATCTCTGTATGAGCTCAGTGGGAGACAGGGCTGTACACCCGGTGATAGGTGCTGCTGTAGAGCTGCCTACCAACCTAACATGGGCAGGCTTCGGGGCAAAGGAGCAGGGGGATGTACAAACGTGGGAAGACAAACAAATATCTGTGGGCTGGGAATGTGTCTGCAGGAATGGCAGGCTTCCCTGCAAGTTACTGAAGCATGCCTGCAGGCAAGTGACAGTTTCAGTTAAAGAGATCAGCTTGTGGGATTTGCCCCAGCAGCAATGCCCAAAATCTTGGTAGCGTTCCTATTCAAAGTCAGGGCTTAGCTTTTCTCAAAGGGGAAGCACGGCACAGCTTGCAGCAGATAAACCACAGGGGTTTTGTGCTTCAGCTTGCAAACTCTAAAGGCCTCTTTTCTAGGACAGCGCTGTTCAGCTGTCTGTCCAAAACCTGCCAAATGGCGAAACTAAATATAGCATTTATATTATTTGCTTGCATGTAGTCCAAAGCTCACCATTTTCAAATCATATCACATCAGGGTCATGCTAACCACAATCTTGACCAGTAATCATTTTTAATGATGTATTTCTAGTGCCAGTGAAGTGCTAATTCCCTTTTCAACCCTACTGCAAATACAGTATTAAGTACTTCAATTCTTTGCAATGCTACAGGGCAGAAATGAAGAATCTTAGCTTTTAAACAAAAAAAAAAGAAGAAAAAGAAAACTGTGGGGCATTGCTACTATTGCACTGTCTTTGAGCAATGTGCTTCTGAGCTTTGTTCAGTGTTCCTGACTAGCAGGGGAGCTTTGACCTGCATTCCCAGGAATCTATGTCTGGTTAAAGGGCTTGTCTACCTGGAGAAGACTTTGCTCCATGGCCAGCTCCCATGGTGAGTGTATGGCTGACAGGATTACCTGTGCAGTCATCCTGATTCAGCATTATGAAGCTTACAGATCACAGTAGATGTAGGGTGTGTGCCAGTTACCAGTCATACTAGATGTGTACACTCTTTTTAGGGAGAAAGTTGACCTGAAACTCCAGTGTGGAATTGCCTTTTCCAACCATGTTACTGGAAACCTGGCTCTGGGTAGATCTTTAGGTACAAATGCATCTTTAAATAAAAATTACATATCATCTTATTATCAATATTTCCTTCAGGAGAAGCAGACTAACTCAAAACTTACTTAGTCTTTCAGATCAAAATAAATAGAAACATTAGGAAATAATTCATTATTGAGCATGCAGTCTTTGAAAATCCCCAAAAAGGTTCTTGACAAATAAGTACTTGCACAATGTTCATGACACCCATTTGGCCAGGATAGCGCATTCTAAATTTTTCCACTTACAGGGTGTTGATCCCTGCTACAGCTGTTGCTTGGCACTGTTCTGAGCAGTTGCACTGCAAAGAAAAAGGCCAAAGATCAGCTGAAGATCTCAGAATAAAAGTACTTCAAAGATCACTAAATAGTAAAGGCCCTAAGGAAGGATAGGGTGATATTTCTGATGTTACACTCAGCTCATTTTCAGGGACATGGTTTTTTATCTTGGCAGCTTCAGAAGAAGTTTGGAAACATCTTCAGTCTCCAGAACTGCTGGACCAACCTGGTAGTGCTGAATGGGTATAAAACAGTGAAGGAAGCCCTGGTCCACAAATCAGAGGACTTTGCTGACCGGCCGTACTTCCCAATATATGAACATTTGGGCTATGGAAAGAATTCTGAAGGCAAGTCCCATGAAAATGGATATTGCTTGACGGCACTAGCATGAGAAGGATTGGGTAGAGGCAAGATTTTCTCAATATAGTGCACCTTCTCATGTCCTCCCGGTCAACCTCCTTGTACGTCTGGCACCCTTTGGTGGTAACAAACTTGGATTTGATTTAATGGGGGCTCCCCTTAGTGGCTGTAGTACAGCTCCAGCAAGCACACACCTCTTCAGCTGTGTAAGGACACTATCAGTACTACAACTTTCCTGCCAGCTCCCAACACCCACTGATTAGAGCTTATGGAGCTTATGTAAGACAAAATGCTTATGCAAAATGTTACATGCAAGTTGTCGCAAAAAAATACGGTGACTTTCATCCAAGACAGAGTATTATCCAGCATCCTGCCCACATCACATCCTCAGCTCCTGTGTGGTGGCGGCACAAGCTGCTACCCAGTTCACACAAGCTATGGGAACAATGCTGAATGGTTTGGAGGGGTGATTCCTTTATCTTTAGCAGCCCTTGTTGCTCCCATTGAATCCCCCTTGCACCTTTGTCAGCCATGCACAGGCATTAGAAGGTGCAGTGGTCCATTTCAGAATTGCTGTATGAACAAGCTGCACAAGGTCAGACTGTTTCATCTATCCACACAGACCTGTACCTCCAGACTCACAATTGCTGTTCTCTAGCAAATTTCGCTTGATGTACAAGTCAGATATCTGACATTTCTTGCTCATCCACAATTCCAGGGATTGTTATAGCAAGATACGGGCATGCCTGGAAGGAGCTAAGGAGATTCGCACTCTCTACCCTGAGGAACTTTGGGATGGGAAAGAAATCCTTGGAAGAGCGAGTGGTAGAGGAAGCTGGATTTCTTTGTTCTGCAATCAAGTCTGAAGGAGGTTTGTGACATACACAAGGATGGGGAAATCACAGAAAAAGGCAATACAGTGATGCAGAGAGAAGTAATACTACAGCCACTCTTGTTTGCGTGCAGTGCTCTCTTCCCACACAAATGCAGTTTTTCTAGTCTGTGTGCTTTCCTTGGAGCCACTTCTGCTTTACACAGTGGGGCTACCATAACATTAATCCATTTGAAACAGTAAACAAATAGGAAATTAGAAATAGAGAGGTAAAACAGAATTATTCACAGAGCTCAGTAACTCTAACTTTCTGAAGTTTAGTGGAACATATTGATATTATCATATGCAATAAAAATGCAGTTGAGAGTTCACAGCCTGTCATCCAGACACAGAACAAAGTGTTACCTGTCAAGTCACAGAACAACCCTGCAACTCAGTTTTTCTTGGGAGTTTTCTCCTTTAAGCACAGATCAACCAAATATTAGTAAGAATGAGATGATCTTCACTTCCTGGTATGATGCTTTGAGTGGTTTGGGGGCTTTTTCTCCTGGTGTCATCAAGGAGGCATTTGTGTATTCTTATTGCTGAGAGATGAGGTCGAACAGCCTGGTGTTGCTGAGCTTCATGGCTTGGTCTCCATTTCCATTTTCAGGTAAATCTTTTGATATACATGTTCTTCTAAATAATGCTGTCTCCAACATGATCTGCACCATTGTCTTTGGAGACCGTTTTGACTACGGTGATGAGACATTCAGAAAGCTGTCACACTTGTTCCGAAATACCCTGGATGAAGAAACTGGATTCCTGCCTCAGGTAAACCACAAGCTGTAAGAAGCTGCCCTCTATTGCTCGAGAGAATTGTGTTTTCATCTTTTTTTTTTTTTTTTTGCATCACGTAATATCTTCTCTCTCTTTCTCTGTCTCTCTCTCTCTCTGGTTCTCACACCCCAGCTTCTTAATGCCATGCCCATTTTGGTGCACATCCCTGGACTGCCACAGAAAATCTTTCGAGCACAAAAGGAGTTCATGGACTTCATAGATGTAGTCATAGATAAGCATATGAAGACCTGGGACCCTGCTTACAACCGAGATCTCACGGATGTGTTTTTAAAGGAAATGGAGAAGGTAGGGTGACACTAGCAGCCCTTCCAGGGTCAGGAGAATTTCTTTGCCTGTTCAAGCTTGTGAAGCTGACTTTCCTCATAGAGCTGTATAAAGCCTCTTAGCAACTAATCTCCTACTTTTTCATTCCACATTGTATCTTGAGAAGAAAGGTGTTCTTCATGCCGTAAGCTCTTTTATTGTCTTAAGACACTATATTAGCTGCTGATATTCTTGTTTCCATTTTCTACCTTCACATTTCCTTCAGAATCCAGCAACTTCCTTCTTTCCAGCCTACAAAAATTTGAAGGCTTTTAAAAGGCAATGATTGAGAATCCACTAATAGTCCTAAGTTTGCACCAGGGAACAAGTCAGCATGCAAGATTCTGTGTAATATCAGTGACTCAATGACTGATGCCTCAAAATCAGTTATGAAACTGGAGCAGCAGACTGGCTTTTTGGTGTCATTGCCCTGTCCATAGCCTGTCTTTAAACTAAGTTATGACTTGAAATGACAGTGTCTCCTTTGGGATGTATATTTTTTAATTGCTTGCTAAGAACTAGTTTGCTAGATATCAGAAGGTCTAAATCTGAACTTCACTGAAATTAAAAGGAGTCTTGCCTTCAATTCAGTCAGGCACAAAGTCAGTATAAAATCAAAGATATTTGGGTCAGCCCATCCATCCACCATGTGTTTCTGCACATGGATTCACTGAATTTCAAGTGCCAGATGAGCAATATTAGCAAATTCTGCTTGCAAATCACTTCCACCATCCAAGTCCTCAGGCTGGACTGCTGCTCTGCATAACAAACCCTGCCATGCTGTGGGTGTCGGGCACCTCCAGCCCATGTCTGCCCCCCGCAGCTCGCATGGGCAGAGCAACGTGACCCACGTTACTCTACACTGAGCAGTACAACTTGGGGGTGGATGTGAGCCTGACCATGCCGCCTCTTGTCACATCTCTCTTCTGTTCACTAAGATCACCTGATAAGCCAGTCTGGTAAATCTCTCTCCTGAGTTAACTTTGGTCAAGTCAGTCTCGAACTCCCTTGTCTGAGATCTTTTATTGGAATAAGAGTTGAGTCTTAAATGCATTATTAATTGCTATCCATATTAGAACAGCATCTAAATATACAGACTAACTTAACAGAAGCTAGTCCCTAGGAAAGGGAAGTATAAAGAGGATTAGAAAAGACAAGCAGATGAACTCATGCAGAGAGCTTGTCATATCTCATATGCTAACAAATTTGAGCTCAATTAGCATTTGGATGAGAGACCAGTTTTGCTGAAAGTGGTGTTGCAGACTTAATAGGCAGCAATAATACCCTGATCCATTTTTTTTTTTCAGCTGTAAGAAAATATCGGGGCAGGAGCAGCGAGAATCTGTAATGCATAGCTAGAGATAACCCCCTTAAAATAATGCTAATTTTGCATTTGCCACATCAATGCAGCCTCCTCTCTACTCTGTGGCTTTCATCACCTGATCAAACCCCAATAACTGTGTTCCACCTCCTTTGGGGGAAGATGTTCCAGTGAGTGGCAGGGGCCTGCTATCTGTTTGAGCTGAGAGCACAAGGTGTTTACTTCTGTCCTGAAGGCAGGGTTAGCATTCTTCTCTCGGTATATTTGAGGTGGTTGAGTACCTTCAAATACAGGAGGTAACAGGGTTACAAAGTACATCAGTCATGCTCAGACTGTCGCCTGTGCTGTGCTCTACTCTCCCAATGAAAAACAGGAACACACGCTAAAAAGTGGATCTAGTGCTTCTCAGTACTTCTCTGGACAGTGGTCTTCTCACCCAGTAAATACCCCAGCTCCAGTCACCCACTTGTTTGCTCTCCACAGGGCAAGGCAGCTGAAGAGAATGGTTTCCACTATAACAACCTTCGTCTGGTGACCGCAGACTTGTTTACAGCTGGTTCTGAGACCACCTCCACCACTCTCCGGTGGGGATTGCTGTATATGCTTCTCCACCCAGAAATACAGAGTAAGTGAGAAACTTACTTACAGAAGTGTGGCCTCTTCCCTTCAAGACTCATTTTTCTGCAAGGAGGCTGAACATCTCTCCATGGATTTTGCATTGAGGAACAGCTTTGGTGATTGTTGGTCTAGCAGAAACCAGAAGAAACACTTCCCAAACAGCTGTTCTGGCAGGGGGGGAGCCGTGATAAAAAGACTGGAGTTGGAAGGGCAAGTTTGGTCTCTCCTTCATTTTGAGGGCTTCACCTGGGGACTTACAGTGGTCAGTGCACCCTCTTCCTGTATTTGGAATAAATGCTGATTGGTTTAAATTCTCTAATGCTGCTTGCCCGGGTACCCTTCAAGCTGCATAGAGGAGGGGTGAGGTAGCATGTCAAGTGGCAAGGCCTTTACTAAAAATGCTATGAGCAAAGAACAGTTATACAGAGACACCGGTCAACTGAAAAATGCCTTCCCATCTGGTTTCTGTTCCTGTCTCTAACTGCTTGTCCTGTTCTCACACAGTGCCTACAATCTCATGCAGCTAGTCTTCCTCAGCTTGTACCAGCCCCTTCTGGTTATCTAAGGGTCCTCTAATTCCTTATCTGTTCTGCTTTCAGGTAAGGTCCATGCAGAGATTGATAAGGTGATTGGCAGAGAGAGACCCCCCACCATGAAGGACCAAGCAAGCATGCCTTACACTAATGCTGTGATCCATGAAGTGCAACGCTACGGGGATATTGTTCCTGTTGGCCTACCTCACATGACGTACCGGGACACCGAGTTGCAAGGCTTCTTTATTCCCAAGGTGACCATGACCAGATAAACAATGCAGCATCCTCTCCTTGTGCAGATGCCAGGCATGGGGTGGGGATGATCCCATCCAACTCTGCAGCATTGCACTTCCAGCCCCAATTACAGTCACTGTTGAGCGCTAAAATAGGACATTTTTAAATGCTAAATTCAGGCAAATGGTCATATTTGTGGCTCTAGGCTTATGCTTTATGGGAACCCAACTGCAGCAGCAGCTCAGTGCAAAGGTTTCCTTTCCTCTCAATGAGCTGTGATATTCACTGCCTATGTCGGAAGGAGCTTAACAGGCTCTCTGGAGGCACTCAACACTGGCCTACTGGCTTTCCTGAGATGGTAGTAGTTAAATTCTAACCTCTGAAGCTACTCAAATGCCATTGGCATTCAAACCAGTTTCACTGTGACAAGCAGCTGCCCTGGCAGCAGTGGCAGAATTCAAGCCTGGGACTTTTTTTTATTTTTTTAAAATTTTTTAAATTTTTTTTTTGTAGCCTTGTGGTGTCTCCTCTGGTTTAGAACCTTGACATGTGAAACAGGAAAGCTTTGTGATTTTCCACGGTCCCTGCGAAAGCTGGGCTTTGAAGTCTGTCAGTCAGCTTTTTCTCTGCAGCTATAAAACAACTCCAGGAGGATTTGAGAAGCAGAGGCTGTTTCCACTGTGTAACCATGAAATTGGCATTTGCATGCAACAGCCGTTGAAAGGATACAAATTGCAAAAGTTCAAATGCTTCAGAGTGTAGGGCAGGCACCATATGCCATTGGAAAAGGGCCCTACTTTACCTCTGCTTCAAATAAGATGCAGAAGTGGAAATGGGTGCCTCATGCTGAGGCACCAAACGATGGTTGCTATTAGATGGGAGACACGGACTAAAGAGGGACCAGCACTGTTCTGTTGTGCCAAGATAATGCTGCTGTTCTCACCTAAGCTGTTTCCTCTTGTGGGGGAGTGCAGGGGACAACAATCATCACCAACTTGTCTTCCGTGCTGAAGGATGAGACAGTCTGGGAGAAACCACACGAGTTTTACCCTGAACACTTCCTGGATGCAAACGGGCAGTTTGTGAAACCAGAGGCCTTCCTGCCCTTCTCAGCAGGTAAATCTGAGGGGAGGATCCAGCTGCAGGTCAGAAGCACAGCAGGAGGGTGGTCTGCTCCCACCACGGTGATTCCAGCATGGATTATTGCCCTCTTTGACAAACACTTTCTACTGCCTCTCTTTCAGGTCGCCGTGCATGTCTGGGAGAACAGCTGGCCAGGATGGAGCTCTTTCTTTTCTTTACCACTCTCCTGCAGAAATTCACTTTCGTGCTCCCTGAGGACCAGCCCAGGCCACAGGAGGACGGTCACTTTGCACTCACAAACTCCCCACACCCATACGTGTTGCGAGCTCTCCCAAGATAAGTGCACACCGCCCTCCTTTCACTCACAGACCACCACCCATCCAAACTCCGTCAGAAACATTGCAGGTCTAGGCAGGATCATGCCAGGTTCCATCTCAAGTCTGTGCAGAAGGCCACATCTGTGTAAAGTAAGGATCTAGGCAAATATCTTGTTTAGCTTAATTCTAGTTGTTGATCTTGAATCAGACAAGAGAGCTTCAGCTTAAACAACAAGGTGACATTTAAATATAGTTTCAGAGTAGTGCTCCTGAAAAAACTTACCATCCATGACATACATGTCCCCTTCATTCCTTCCTGTTTATTACATACTCCCATGTCTTGCACAAATATTGCATTGTCTTAATTTATAGCCTCAAAGGAAGTACGTTTTAATCCTGACAACCCTTATGTCACGCTATGCCTCCAGTAGGAGTAAATACCAAGGAGTACATAAATAATCCATATGGTGTTTCAGCCACAGAAGAAGGTCAGTTGTGAAATACAGAAATTTCTATAAATACATTTAAAGAGAAGTCCTGGTGTTTAGATTTACTATCTCCTCTAATTAAAACCTTTTTTTTTTTGGCATTACATAAAGTCAGCTCTTGGGCAGGTTTGGAACTTACAAAGGGATGGAGTTACACTGTTTGAAGCTGTATGGCCATGGATTTCAGAGTTACCTTTCTCTTTCTTCCTGCAATATTCCTGAGAAATTGTTTTGCAAGATGTAAAGATATGTTGATGTTTAAATCAGTAGTAGCTGCCATGTCACATCTGAAAAGAAAATAGCACAAAGGAGCTCCTATGTATAACCACCACTAAAAAAAAAGAAAATCTGAAATTGAGTGCACGTGTGCACTAGTAATTTTGTGTAATAGTCATTTTGGAAGCTATGAAAGCTATTGAATTATACAAATACTTATTAACATAATTAAGATTTGTACTTCAGCAAGAACTGTACATTTATGCTTTTCATCTACAAAATAACTCGAAAGAATAAAAATGATGTGAAATCTTCTTTCTTGCCTCTCCTCTTTGTGGTTGCCTCAGTCCTGCTGTGCTCCTGCCTCAGGTACTCACCAGAGATTTCTCTCCTCACATCCAGCACCACACTTGCGTCTTTCAAGATCATTTCAGTGTTACTTTTCCGGCCTGTTCAATGACACTGAACTGAATGTGTTTGGATTTATAGTGGCCAGCACATACCTAAGTGTGCTTAAAGAGAACTTACCTTCAGAGTGGGTCTCGGCATTCGTGTATTTGGATAAAAACGCAGCTATAGTTAGGGGAGGGACTGTATTTCTAGCATGCTAGAGTGCAATGAAATGAAGTCCAGCTGCACGAGCGAACACCAGCCGATCGCGGCATTTCGGGGGCAAAGGGAACAAATAGACCATCCCACATCGCAGCCCCAGCCCTGCCCTGAGGGAGGAGCGGGCCCTGATGGGCGGTGCGGGCCCGACGGCCTCAGGAGGCGGGGCCCAGCGCGGGCCCGCCCACCAGCTGCTCCGCCCCTTGCAGCAGCGGTGATTGGCGTTTCTTCTGACCAATCGAATGGGAGGCCGCCGGCCCGGGGGGCTGGAGTGGCAGCTCAGCCGACCAATAGGAGAAGTTGCCGTGCCTTCCGCGTTCCCGCGGGCGGCGGGGAAGGTGGCGGCCGCAGCAAGATGGCCGTGGCGGGCAAGGGGGTGGTGTCGGCCGCCGTGAAGCCGATCTTCAGCCGGGACCTGGGCGAGGCGAAGCGGCGCGTCAGGGAGCTGTACCGGGCCTGGTACCGCGAGGTGCCCAACACGGGTGGGTGAGGGACTCGGGGCCTGCCGCGCGGGCTCAAGGTCGGAACGGCCTTAATGACATTGGTGAAGCCGGCGGGCATCGCATGAACGAGTGCCCGTGTAGCGATTTGTAGGGTTGAGTTGCACGTTGCTGGTGGAACAAGTGCAGAGCGACGTGGATGACCGCAGTAGGTGTTGTGTTTCTCTTAGTGCACCTGTACCAGCTGGACATCACGGTGAGACAGGGGCGTAACAAGGTGCGGGAGATGTTCATGAAGAATGCCCACGTTACGGATCCACGCGTGATAGACATGCTGGTTATTAAGGTACAAACAGCTATTCCTCAGTTGTCGAAGCTGCAGAGAATGTGGATGATAGGTGGTGAGTGTGATGGAGGAGAGGGACAACTTTGTACCAGCCCGTCTATGGAGTGGTTGTCTCTTGCAGCTGGATTGGTTTATCTATGTCAGCAAACTTGTTGATAAGGGATGAGGCTGCTTTAGAATTCAGCTAGGCAAAGCGGCAGTTAAAATACTGTTTGTTGTTTATTTTTGTTGCTTGGTTGCTTTTCTTTTTTTAACAACAACAGTCAAAGAAAGGGAAAATAGGTGCTGCTCACTAGTTTACTATTAAAAATGAACTTTCTACCGTCTGCAGTACTTCCTTGGATTGGAAAATTGTTTTCTTCACTGATTCCGAAACATGTATTACAGTGTCAGTACTTGATGGGAGGCTGGTTTTGGGTGGCAGAACGCTCCAACTCTGTAACACATCTGGTGGTGTTACAGGCCTGAGAGACCTGTCTGCTTCAAAGCAATAATCAGCACACCAGGCTTCAAAATGTGTCTGAGCAACAGTAACTGACCTCTGCAGTTCTAATGCATTAGAAAGCTTCCAACCAAGGACTGCCATGCTCACCTGTTTTGTTTCTTGCATTTTAAGACAATCTGTCTTTACATGATGAAAAAATCTGGAAACAGAATCCTAGATAGTGTGGTAGGTGACAATTCCAGACAGTCTCATTTAGCTCTGTGCTACCATCCTACAAAACCGTTACAAAAGAGTGGAGTCATGTCTCAGCGGCAGCGATACTGGTGCAGAGCACTCGGCAGCAGTTAATTTTACCGCTAACATGTTGCTGTTCACCCAAATTCAGTAGAGGTGCTTGAAAGTTAGGAATGTTGTGTAGAATTTTATGGGAGGTGCTGGTCATGAGAGAAACAAAGCAGGTTTTAAGAAGGGGACAGAGTCTCTTGCCTGTTTCACAGGGCTGGGAAGCTGTGCTGCAGAGACATCAACTTAAGTCCCAAGGCAGGAACAGTATATTTGTGTCACAGTGTAGGTGATGCATGCAGGCTATAGGAGTACAGAACTGTTGATGCAGCTATTTTTTTACTTAGGTATTTTTAAGTGCATTCAAATAACTTTCACAGTGCTGTGTGACTTGGGCTCTAACTTGAGAACTAGTCTAAAATTCTTGTCTGTGTGCAGGGCAAAATGGAGCTTCAAGAAACCATTCACGTCTGGAAGCAGAGGACTCACGTCATGAGGTACTTCCACGAGACGGAAACCCCGCAACCTAAAGACTTTCTGTCCAAATTCTATGCGGGCCACAATCCCTGAGAAACTGACTCTGTGTCATCCTGCCTTATATTACAAATAAAGTTCTATACAACAGAAAACAAAATCCATACAAAGAGATTCTCTGGCGTCCTCAGAGCCTAATGACTAGGTGAATCCAGAGCATGTGCAAGTGATTATGATCTGTTTGAAGAGCTGTAATTTCCTAGTTTTGCCAGTGTGTATTTTCAGTGGATGGCATTTGTCCCATCACTTGCCCTGGGGCGTCTGCTGAATAACCACAACACAGCCTGGCTGTGGGGCTTTGTGCTTAGCCTGCAGCCCCATCCATAGGTGCTAGCTCTGTGAGGAAAAGAGCAGGCCTTCAGAAAAGCCACTGTAGTCACAGAAATATTCTTGTGCTTGAGGCTCATCTGTATTCATGCAGTATCTTGCAATTTCATGCTATGACTTTGTTGACCTTGTGTTTTTTATTGGACATTAGTCTCCTTAGTTGCTCACAGAGAACATATAAAATCCAATAGGCAAATAAAGCCTTGTGCATTAAAACATTGGCAGAGTTCATTTCTCTGCTGTAAAATGAAATCACCTGGAAAAAGGAGGGATTGTACTGTTTTCTAGAATAGGAAGGGTCTGTTAGAGCTTCTAAATTCTGGAAGGAGATGGTGTCCTACCATCACCTCTTCCACTGAATCGGGAATTACTAGCTCCCTTTTGAGAAGGGTAAGGAGAATTTATTCTTTCACCAGTCAGAACAGGTTTTCAGCAGGTAACTCAGTGCTGGAGCTCCCCCATTTGTGACCAGCACTGCATGTTTGTAGTACACTCAGACTTCTTGTTATCCTGCCTAAATACTGGGGCTTTCTTCCCCATGTGAGGACTGTAACACAGCACTCCTCAGGGATGTGTACATAGGTACCTTGGGGCTTCAGGGATGGCATGTTTTTAAGGACAGGGTTGACACAGTCAGGAGGGGCCCAGGAGGGACTGTGGGATAAAGCAGTGAAAAGGATTTTGGCAGCATATAAGACAGGAGCAGGTACATGTTTGGCTCCCAAGAGCAGATGAACTGGAACAACCACTTCTCAGGTGGCTTTGGGGAAGGAGGGGGCAACTCAGATACCCAGTGACTCAAGAACCTGAGAGCTGCCTTCAGCTGCAGCTCTTGGGGTTTCTCAGATTACAGGCTCCCTTTTCCCTCAGTAGCCATGCTGGAAGGTTACTGAGCAAACATCAAAAGCTGTGCGAAAGAATAAGGGAGCAAATGTGGCTGTTGGAACTATACACCCTGCCCAATGTGTGCAACATTAAAAGTAACTTTTCAACAGCAACACTAATAAGGAAGGGAAAAAGAGGGCAGTCAAGAGAAGAGGCCAGATCTAGTGACCAAAAACCATGACACAGGGGGGCAATGCTGGCTTAAGAAAAATAAATAATTGACCAGCCTCTCAAGGTTTCAGTTTGAGAAAACAGCTGGTCTGATGTGACTAAAGGGACTCTTCCCGTGCCATAGCAGCAGAGAAGACCTTTTAAGTCTATTAAACAAGGATTTAAATGCAATAGTAAACACTTCTATGAAAAGAGGAGTTGAAGTTCATACACAGTTAAGAAAACAAATATGTCAGGGCTCTTTCAGAAGGAAGTACTGAACTACCTAGGAAATAATAGATACCTGGAGCCAGTGTTCAGAGATTAAATGCTATAAAACACATGAGCAAGTTCATTTGCAACTTGTGATCTCAGCCTTTTGCCAAAGCCACTCAAAGTTTTAACTCTGTGATGATAATACTATATTTAATCTTCAGTGAGGTGAAGTTAATGACACAGCCCCATCAGATACAGCTGCTAGGTTGTTTAACCACAGTGCCATTGTCGATGTGCGCTTCCTTCTTTAATGGGGCTGTGTTGTGGGGCTGCTGCTTCCCCTAGGATTCCCCATGTCCTGTAGATCAGTACTGAGCTACTGAAAGGACTCAAAAGAGAAAATAAGTATGAGGAGAGCCTCCCTACTGAAACAGACATACAGAGGTAGAAAGGTTAAGACAGAAATGCTAGGACACAGACAAATAATGTATAAAAACACAAGACCAAAGTTGCACATGTCAATCTCTTGATCTTTAATTAAGTGTCTCCCATGTTGCTAATTAAAGGCATCCCAAGCAGTCTTTGATGAGGTGAGCGTGTGTGTGCAAGGATGCAGGGCCTATCAAGCACTTCCTTCAACCCTGATCTACAGATTTCCATCACACAGAGATGTGCAGGACACTCACTGGCAAAAGGGGATACAAAGCCCCCTGTCCCATTCAGGAAGGACAAAACACAGGTGACAGATGTTGGAACCATTGTTTTGTCAATGGCTTTTTCCCTTCTGTTCTTCTGTTCCAGTGCTGCAAATAGAAAAACAAGCTGTTACTCTTCAGATACACTACTGAGCTGCAGTCTGTATCCTCCTCCCAAAACTACACAAGATGGGCTTTACATAAAGGGAGTTTCCAACAGGCCAGTGCAGTCTTTACAATCTTTTAAGTCTTAGTTGTTAGCTGCACAATGCATGCTGGAAAACCCCCTTATCAACTGGAATACATCCACCAAACACTATTTACAACAACTTCTCTAAAACAGTTTCTTTGTTCTATAAAGAATCAAATACACCCAAACTCAAATCTTTACACAAGGGCAAGCCAAACAGAATAACATAAAATGGTAGAAAGTGTAGCATATAAAGGTGCACATAAAGGTGAATTATTTCCACCCTTCCTTTCCCCAGTGAGTCTGAATGGTCCAACAACTCCAGAGATCAGCGACGTAACACCCACCAGACAGTTTGTTCTGACAGGTTTTGGAATTCTCTTAAATTGTTCCCCTATATCAGAATTTCAGACAATAAGTGATTCTGTTTTAAAAGAGTCATTCTGTGAGTTAGGAGAAGTCTTTTAAACAGGTAAACAAGTACAACAAAATCATAGAATCGTTTAAGTTGGAAAAGACCTTCAAGTTCATTGAGTACCAAACTGTTAACCCAGCACTGCCAAGTTCACTGTTAAACCATGTCCTTACGTGCCTCATCTACACCTCGTTTAAATACCTCTAGGGCAGGTGACTCCACCACTTCCCAGGGCAGCCTGCTCCAATGCTGGACAACCCTTTCTGTGAAGAAATGTTTCCTAATATCCAATCTAAACCTTCACTAGCACGACCTGAAGCTACTTCCTCTTGTTCTATTGTTTGTTACTTGGGAAAAGAGAGTGAACCCTACCTGGCTAGAGCCTCCTTTCAGGTAGTTGTAGAGAATGATAAGTTCTCCCCTGAGCCTTCTTTTCACCAGGCTAAACATCCTCAGCTCCCTCAGCCACTCCTCGTAAGACATCTGCTTCAGACCCTTCACCAGCTCTGTTGTCCTTCTTTGGATGTGTGATGTAGTAACACTGAAACCTCTCTGTGGTCTGCAGTACAGACCCTCGCTGACTACAGTTTATTTCTGATCCAGCTGACAAGATCTAAAACACCATCAGTTTTTCCAATCTCTAAGAAATGCATGGTGTAGAGATTGCACAGATACCAGTCTGGCCTACTCCAGTATAGAACAAAAAAGTTCATGGCCAAAGGCAAATCAGTGTCCATGTGTTTAATTGCAAGTGCATCCTTTAGGCTGTTGCTGGCTTTATTTCCTTGTCTGAGATTCTCCTCCCTGCCCCAAGCCAAACGGGAAGCAAAAATAATTAGATTGCTGGTGCAGTTAATGACATACCCTTTAATCATCGTCATCGTCATCCTCTGGCACAAAGATATCATGTTCTTCAAGTAAGGCTGCAAAGTTCTTACTGATCTGAGTACCAACATACAGGAAAGGGATCACGACGCTGAACACTCTGAGGAGGCCGAAGGGCGTCTGCAAGGAGTCGATTACAAAAGGTGGATCTTTACATCCAAGCAACTCGCACTTTGGCTGAACCGGCGCACTCCCGGCTCCACAGGCGCGCGGAGGGCCCGGGAAGCGGCGGGAAGAACGCTTTGCGTCCCTAGTGCCGGTCACGCACCGCTCTTTACTATAGCATTACAGTATTATAAACGCTCCCGCACCAGCGAGCGGGGAGCCCGGAGCTGGGAACACCCGTGGCTTAGGAAGGGGGGGTCGGTCGCCGGTGCCAAAGGGCAGTGCGCAGGCGGGTGTTGATCTCCCCTTAGGCCGCAGCGCTGCCCCGCTCGGGGGGACGCGGGGGACACGGGCCGAGTCAGCCCCGCCCGCTCGGGGGGACGCGGGGCCGCTCCCGTCTCCCTCCCGCCGCCGAGCGCTTCCGCATCCCCGCCCACAGCCGCCCTGCTCATTGGCCCAGCCGCTGTCACTCACCC
>VWZW01000237.1:232268-285605 GCA_013397115.1 Edolisoma coerulescens | reverse complement strand
GCTTCACGGCATAAAATACAAACTAAAGCATGTAATGAGATGCGTAATACAAGTTCCGCGCGTAAAACAAACTCCAAACAATGTAATGCAATGTCTAATACAAGTTCCGCGCGTAAAACAAAGGCGCATGCAAAACCGCCTCCTAAAAAAAGGAACACGTCATACCTAAAATAGAAGCACTTGGAAAGGCAGGAGCTGCTCGTAGTGTTTTCCAGGTAATTGTGCGGAGAGAACGCGAGTTTGGTGCTGGTGAAAGATGCCCCCGTCCACTTCAGTGGGGTTTTTTTCGGCTTCTCTGCCAAGGCACCGGGAGAGGTAACATTGAGGGGTCGCTCCCCCACGCACTATTACTGCAGTAGCTACTGTAACACAGAACGTCTGATCCTGGTCAAGATTGTCCACCACATGGCTAAGAGTGGCCACGGGTACAACCTTCAGGTTACTCTTCACCTGGACTCAGTGGAAAACAGCACAGTTTTACTAAAAAAGGTGTGCAGAAATAATATATCACGGGCTCAAATCTGAAATGCCAGCATCAGAAAAATGTAAGGATTTAATCAACTATTTTAGCAGGATTGGGAGCCCTTCTCAGCACAGCTTACAAAGGCCATGTCAGAATTGTCCTTCCTCTTTCAGTCTTCAATTTCTTTTAAATTTTAGCACTTTTCTCTCAGCTTGTGCACTAAAGAAAACTCTTAGAAAAGAATCTTACTTCAGTACTTTAAGAAAAGTACCCATTCAACTTTAGTGTTCAGCTCCCCCTTTGCCAAGGAACCTGTTTTGTGCTGCCCCAACATTCTCTATTTTTAAAAGTAAAAAGGGGAATTGGAGGCAGGAGGTGAAACAGTCCAAACCTGAATGACTGGAGAAAACCCCTGGGTGGCAATCAGTCTTACTTCGCTGTCGGGGAGAATGTGCAGTGAAAACTCCGCCTTTCCTGTAACAATCTCTGCCTGCAGAAAGACAGAGAGGCTGCTCCATTTGCCAGCTGAATGTTCAACCTCAAGAAGCTGAAATCCCGACCTCCTGCCTGGGGGCTGCTTCAAAGGCGCTTCCAGCACAACCAGTTCAGCTGGGCTGGCTTGATAGCCTCCACCTCCGAGGAGGAGCACTCAGGTGCTTCCTGCCTAATGAAGCAAGTGGCAGTGGTCATTAAAAAACCTGTACTCCCATACAAATTTGGGCATGGCTCCAATTATGGCCCTTTTCACTCAGAAAAGGGCCAACCCTGCTATGACAGCAGGATGGTGAGGAAATCCTGATCAAGCACATCCAAAGTCACGCAGTGCTTTGGAGACCTAGCAAAGGCCCAGGCATGGACGGCTGGGCCGAGCACAAGCATGGATCAGGATTCAGCCATCTCCTTGTCAGCGCTGCAGAATAAAACACAAAATTACTCCAAATGCGATCAGATGGAAAGCAGAGCGCAGCGCCTCATTTGCAGGATTTGGGATTTAGTTGGGATATGTGCTAATGCAAAGGTAGGTAGTGTGGAAATTGTGCCATTTGAATGGGACAGATTAAAGCATTAAATATAAGCTCTTTAGCAGTGTTACGAGCACAATCCTGGCTTATTAAAACAAACTAAGCTTCTTAAAAGTGAAACTGCCCTTAAATGAATAATACTGTCTCGGTTCCAGTTCTGACAGAACTGGCTTTGTTAATTTATTTTTCTTTTCAAGTTGCTCCCAATTCTTGTGTCTCATGTAGGAACTGCCACTACATTTTGATTTGTTTTGGAAGTTGAGTCTTTACTGTCAAACTGCCTTATGTTAATCTGAGGCATCAGGAATATTCTCTCTATATTACATTAAAAAAAAAATAACCACAGGAAAATGCTTAACAAATTTGACCTTGGTCCCAAAATACCCATGCTCAGAGCAAGGAGGCACCAGGTAGTGCAATCCCCTGATGATGCTGCCCTGGCGTGGGAAAGGGGACACATTTGCAGCCAGGAATGCTGCAGTACTGAACTCTTCAAGCAGCAGGGTAGGGAGGCAGAAATGGCCCCGACGTCCAGCCAGCTGAGCTGCTGCTGAAGCCAGGGCCTTGTTCCATGGCTACGTGCTCCTGATTTTTCTGAACTGTTTTCACAAAAGCAGAATAAAAATAATCCTCCCAAAGACCCTTACTGTGAAGTAATACAGCCACGAACTGGAGAGGACTGGATTGTGTTACTCACAAGTGAAGGTTACATTCTCACTGCCCAAAGTCATTTGTAAGATCTAATTTAAGATCTGATTCCCTCTAATATACCACCGAGCCATTATTAGGCAGGAGGCTGCAAGCTCATCATCCAAAACTACCAGAGACATATTTTAAAAGGCACCAGGAGTTAATAGAATTAATTTGATTGCTGCATTGGCTATCTCTACTGGCTATTGCAAAGTAGGAAGCCAAGGGTGTTTAAGCCCAGAAAGGCTGCAGCCAGTCATGACCTGAAATGGGCTTCTGCTTTCCTAGCAAAGCTTTTTAATAAAACAGGACAATAAAAACAGGTTTAACATTTTTAGATGGGAAGCATGCAACTAGATAAGGGAGATTTTTAAACCCCATCCCAAGGGTGTTTTAGTCCCTGGACTTGGCACCCACCTCCTTGTACCATGTGCCTTGTGGCTAAGGTTTCTGACCTACTGATGGACAAGTCTGTTTCCACAGTGGGGTGACAGGCGTGCCTCCCCGCAGCCCTCCCAGCCCGCTGGGAGGACAGGATGTGCTGCAGAGACCAGCCAAGCAATGCTGACTTGAAATCAGAGGGAAGTGCTGGAAGGCCAGGTGCAGGCTTGGTAGAAGGCAGCGATACGGCTTTCACGCTGGAGAGGCAAGCCCAGACACTGCCAACACCCGTAACTCACTCCCACACCTTCACTTCTCCTGAGACCAGCCCTCTCTTCCTCCTCACTCCTTCTAAGCCTCTCCTCCAACTGCGCAGCGCTGCCAGGAGCTGGGCAGAGCCACAACACTGAGAGAGGCCATGCAGGAGTGTGGCTCTGGACACCCTCTTGGGCAAGCAACCCGACAAGCTGACTGAGCCCTATATGGCACTTTGCAGGGGCTGTGGTCTGAGCAAAGGCTGAGAAATCTACTCCTGGCCAGGCAAAGAGGCTTTAGCATCCCTGTTTTGGAACAGGGAAACCTTGAGCCAGAGATACTAACAGGCTTGGTTACCACTTGACAGAGTCCAGGAGCTGGGCGGGGAGCTCCTGGGGAGCTCCTGGTGTCCTCGCTGTGGCTTCAGGCCAAGCTCTGTGTCTCCATTTCAGGCTTGCTGCTGAGTATGAGCACCCAAAGAGACAGTTGCAAGACCATGATATCCACATCCTGAAGGATTTAGCTGGGAGAAGGGTTAGTGCAGATGAAAGTAAAAAAACAATGCAAGAGCCCCAGCTGCTGGGCCAGCAACAGCTGCAGTAGCTCACATGTCCTGCAATGAGAGAGGCACAAGGCTGGAGGCACGCGCCGGGGCCAGTGGCCTGTTGGAGGCACTTCATAAGAGCCCAGCCTTATCTGCTGCAAAAGAACAAAGGCAGAAGGACTTTGGCACAAGACCAGTAATAAGCACTGACTGAAAGCAAACTTCCACACTGAGAAACAAAACAAAAAAAAAAGTGGTGAAGGAGAGGTAGGGGATGAAACACCCGGAGCATCCACCATGTCAGGACAGCAAGTGGCCAAGCCCGTTGGCTGAAGTTCACTGCATACGTGCTGATTTGGGCAGGTCCTATTTCCAGCAGAGAGAGTTTAAATAAAGGTGGCTCCCCCGGTGTTACACACTCTCCGGCTGTATAAAGCCTCATGGAAATGAAATGTGAGGTTTAGGGGAGATTGGAGTCCCTCCCAAGTGAAGCATACGCACACAGCACACTCAGCCACTCGTGAGGGCAGGAGGCAAGGAGCATCCCTCCCTTCACTCTTCCTGCACGTGGAACAGGCTGCTGGGCATCAGCTGGCCAGTGACTTGCATCCTGCGCCCCCAGTCACGGGTGTCCCCTCTTCTGCCTCTCCTGCCACTCCCGTCTCAGCACTGCGATCTCCTGCCCGTACCAGTTGTGCAGCTTGGAGAAACAGATTGTTTCCGGTGACACTGGGCACTCCAGCACGGCTGGTGAGAGGCCAGGCGCTGGGGATCCTGTGGCGCTGCCGGCGGCCGAGCGCCGGCGTGGAGGCAGGGGTGGGGGCTTTGTTTGCCCCCCATCATGGTCAGTGCAGGTGGCCCCACCGACGACACAACCACCACTACCCCATGTGGAGTAACCATTCTCCAGGGTGGTGGGATTCTCCTGGAGAGGCAGCAAGGCAGGGTTGGAGAGATGCCTCTTCCTGCCAGAGGAGGACCTCTGTGGAGACTTACGGCAAGCGGCCAAGCTCTTGCAGGCCTCCTCCAGCTGCTTCTCCAGCTCCCTTACCACCAGCCGCATGTAGTCGAAGCTGGCCCGTGAGAGTGCCTTCACCCAGGCCTCCATGGCAGCCTGCCCGTCGGCCACCAGCACATAAGCCCTGGCACCAGCGTCATCAAAGCGGATGGCAAAGGCGAACTCCTCAGCGGCCTCGCACAGCTCCACGGTGCAGCCCTCCAGGACCACCAGCCCCACGGGCTCCCGGCTCTCCCGCTCCTCGAAGTAGAAGAGGAGGTTGCCCTTGAGGACGAACCAGCGGCGCTGGTAGGAGGTGCCATGGTGGTGGGCATGGTGGTGGTGCCGCTCCACCCGCTTGCGCAGGAAGCCGGCATGGTCGGTGGGCGAGTCGCAGGTGGCGTAGTGGGCCACGCTCCGCTCATTCAGCTTCATCGCCCCACCTAGGAGCAGAGGAAGAGAGGGGGAAGAGGTTGTCTTGGTGTGAGGAGCATGTCACTGGCCCCACCGTAAGAGGCCTGATCCTGCCCCCAGGGAAAAGCAGCCCCGACTCCAGCAGCCACCGATACAGGACAGCGTCTAACCCAGCAGGTACCCCTACAAAGGGCAGGCTGGTTCCTCGCTGCTGCAAAGAGGAGGTCAGTACCAGCGCCTCACCACCCAGACACCTGCCTTCTCTGGGAATGCCAACACCGCTGTTTCATTTCTTATTCCACAAGTGACCTACTTCGTTGGTTTTATATGGGGCACATCAAAGAAATTTGCCTCTCTGCCTGCGAGGCATTCATTTTGCTCTCTATTAGACGGCAGGATAAGGAGAGTGTTTCAGACCCAAGGGCTCTGGAACTTACACTTCTGCATCCTTTCCCTACTCCCTGTCTCCATGCAGGACCACCCACCCCCACCAGCCCTCCTGGCAGCAGAACTCCCAGCTCCAGCAGGTTCACCAGCAGTGGGGTGCAAGGTGCCATACCAGCTGTGCAGGTCAGACTGCAAACCCTTGCTGTCTTCCTTGGCCAGGCTGCTCCCTCACCGAGGGTCTCCGAAGCTTCAGCGTGATGAGCCCCATCCTTAGTTGAAGGAAAAGGTGTCAGAGAGGGAGTTATGAACCAGAACGGTTTGGGACTGACAGAGCTAAGAGCTGCACCACTCCCACCCCAGAAAGCCAGGGTCCTCAGTGCAGCCAAGTTCCACTGGAAACCGGGATGGCAAAACTGGGGGAACATGCACTGGCTTCAAAGCCTGAGCCCCATCCCAGCTCAGGCCAGTGCTCCTGTGGGTTTGTTTTCTGGCTCCTGGGTTTGTTTTGGGTTTCTTAAAAGAAAAAAAGAAATGTTTTGTAGAAGCTGTCATTGCCCCATTTGTGGAGGCCCTGTGGCAGGCGACTCGGCAAATCGATTAGCACAGAGACAGCAGAGCTTTTGTGGATTGTTCAATTGCAAAAGGATTTCCAACCGCTAAAACTCCACACATAGAAATATGCAGAAAGCAAACCACAGCCACCACTCCCCAGACAGACTTGGGCACTAGGAGCTCCCCACTGCTGAGCAACATCCAGAATCCGTCCCGGAGCCCTTCTCTCCCATCAGGGCTTGTGGGGCACGGCTGAGGACATGGGGGCACAGACCCCAGTTGAAAAATGCACAAGACCCCGATCAGACACAAGGAAAGGCTGTTTCCTGGGGGTGCTCTGCCCTGGGGAGCCTCCAACCCGGCACACTCAGGCTGCGGACAGCCGGGCCGGCCCACGCCGGTCCTGACGCGGGGGGCTGTGGGGGTCCCACGTGGGCAGTGCTGGGCTCTGTGTCTTTGTGTCCGGGCGCACGCCNGGGGGAGCGGGGGGGCCGGGGACACCGCAGTCAGACCGGAGCTGTGTCCTCCCCCAGCCCTTCGCTCCGCCCGACACCGCTGCGGGGTCCCCACCTGGGGGGACCTAAACCCCCCACTCCCAGAGTCACTGTTGGGGTGCAGCAGGCACGGGGGGCGGCGGTGACAGGGTGCCCGCAGCGGGATGCGATGGCAATGGGGCGCAGTACGGGCTGGGCGCAGTGCTCGTGGGTACCAGCTATGGGGTGCAGCAGCAGTGGGGTGCAGCACGGACGGGGTGCGATACTGACAGGGTGTAGCTGGGCGGGGGGGCGATATTAATGGGGTGGCACGGCTGTGGGTTGCGACCCCGGCGGGGCGCGCTGGCGGCAGGCGGGCGGGCGGTCGGGAGGCGTGGGCGGTCGGTCAGGTGATGCGGGCGGCATCATGTGAGCGGGGCCGGGCCGGGGCCGGGAGAGTCGCTCAGTGCCCCGGCGGCAGCGATGGAGACGATGGTGCTGAGGGGACTGGCCCTGACGCTGGCCCTGGCGCTGCCCTCTGTGGCCCTGGAGAACGGGTTGGCGCTCACTCCCCCCATGGGCTGGATGTCCTGGGAGAGGTTCCGCTGCAACGTGGACTGCCAGGCGGATCCCCGCAACTGCATCAGGTCAGCGGGTGGGGCTCGGTCGGGTCGAACTTCAGGCCCGGGATGGCTCTGGCACCGCCTGCGTCCCTGGCACCCCGGGGTGGATGGTGCATGGGAGGCGGGCGGCTCAGATGCCCCGGTGCTGGGCTGGAGAGCCCCCAGAGCTGAAGGATGTGGCCAGGCTTTTCAGGCAGTCGGGGAAACGCTTCCCCCTCAGTGAGGTCCATAAACCCTGACAGGGTTTACATGGGAGCCCTGGAGACCCTCCTGTGGCCCAGACCAGCCCTCCAGAGCCCCCAGTGAACCCCAAAATCCCTCTGCCTACCTCACCTGGTGAGGCGCAAGGGTCGCAGGGTCTCAGCCTGCCATGTCCCCTCAATCCACAGCGAGCAGCTCTTCTTTGAGATGGCAGACCGGCTGGCAGAGGATGGCTGGAGGGAGCTGGGCTATGAGTACATCAACATTGACGACTGCTGGTCTGCCAAGCAACGGGACGCGGCGGGACAGCTGGTTCCCGACCCCAAGAGATTTCCCAGCGGAATTAAGGCTCTGGCTGACTATGTGAGTGCCTGCTGGGGGCCACTGGGGATCTCTGTCCCCATGCCAGCATGGTGGGAGAGCTGGGAAGGAATGGAGGACCCTGGTACCTGGGAGACATCTTGGATCCCTTCATTTGCTCCTTGCAGCTCTCCTGTCCTCACAGGTCCATGCCAGGGGCCTGAAGCTGGGCATTTACGCCGACCTGGGCATCTTCACCTGTGGGGGCTATCCAGGCACCATGCTGCAACATGTGAAGCAGGACGCCCAGACCTTTGCAGCGTGGGGTGTGGACATGCTGAAGCTGGATGGGTGCTACTCGTCTGCAGAGGAGCAGGCGAAGGGTAAAAGTTCACCAGCCTGTGGCCTTCCTCCCCCTGCTGCTTTGGTTGGGGCTGCTGACCCTCTGCAGAAACACTTGGCCAGCCAGTTCTTCCCTTGTGCCTCCTATTGCAACTCTGGGGAAAAGAGGTGGGAGTTTGTGTGCCCTGGAGCTGGTGTAGGGAAGGAAGCCAGGCTGGCCTGGGATTCCCCTTGCTGGGTGGGCTGGGACAAAGGCTGCTACTGGGACATGGGCTGCTGCCAGCCACCCCGTTCACCGGTTGTCATCTTCTCTCCCTAAGGATACCCAGAAATGGCGAGGGCCTTGAACGCCACAGGCCGCCCCATCGTCTACTCCTGCAGCTGGCCAGCATATCAGGGGGGTCTTCCCCCCAAGGTGAGGGTTTTCCCATCCGTTGGCAGGTTCCCGTGTCCCCTGTGCCCGGGAGGAGCTCTTGCTGGACCTCCAGCAGCAGGGTGTTACACCCCCGCTTATTTCTCCCCCCTGGATGGTGCTGCAGGTCCTCGGAGGGAATGTGGCCTTCCTGCCAGGCATCTGGGGACACTTGGGGGTCCCAATATGGCTAGGTGATGGGAGTTTGTGGGAAGAAGGCTCTGAGATGTACCCTTTCCACCCTACTCAGATGGTGTGGGGTTGGTCCTGACAGTCTTCTTGTGAAACAATCCTGTCTGGTTTCAGTGCTTAAAATAGGATAATCCTCCTAGTATATGTTTCTCGAGAACTGGTTGCACTCACATATCTCCTCTTTGACTTTTTGAGTCAGTCCTGAGCTGCACTCATTCTTGTAGCTGATAACTTATCACATTTCCTCATCGCCTCTGTGGTTGTTTTGCCAGACATCCTATCATACTGGGATGTGCCCAGACATTGTGGGCTACGTCTTGCCTCCTTACCCTTCCCTCCTTGCCCTTCTCCAGATTCCTCTGCCTCTCACACACTTTCTGGACAGCTCTCAATAATTCAACAGTGCTGCCCCTGCTCCCCCACTTTGCAGACCAGCTCTTTTTTCCCTCTTGCCTGACACTATTCTCATCAGGTGAACTACACCATCCTGGCAGAGATCTGCAACCTGTGGCGTAACTATGACGACATCCAGGACTCCTGGGACAGTGTGCTTTCCATTGTGGACTGGTTCTTCACAAACCAGGACGTGCTGCAGCCGGCAGCTGGCCCCGGTCACTGGAACGACCCGGACATGGTGCGGCTGGGTGGTGGGTGCTTTGACCCTGTCTGGGGATGAGGATCTCCAGGGATCCCCTTCTAGGGGCAGGGCAAAGGAAGAGCTCCAGGAGCAGGAGCCCTGTTGCTGCAGAGGCAAAGCTAGTGTTGCTCTTGGCTAAGCTGTGGGAAAAACCCGTGGTTGCAATGAACCCTTCACCATTTAAGTTTACCTGTCAAGTTCTCTAGCTGTTCTTGTCCTTCCCTGCAAAGCCTGAGGGCAAATAGTGGTGAAACAAAGGATGTTAGTGAGTTCGTTTGAATGTATGTTGCCAGCAGGGGTGCGATCTCCTCGTGGCTGTGGCAACAGTGGTGGACTTCTTAGGGGGAAGCAAAAGTGTGCGTGAGGTTTCCCTTGTGTGTTCCCTCCCAGCAGGAAGCAGCATCACCAAGGGTGACAAGCAGACAAGTTTCTAACCTTTTTCTGCCTCTTCCATCTTTTCACCATCTCCCCTCCAGCTCATCATTGGAAACTTCGGCCTTAGCTACGAGCAGTCACGCTCCCAAATGGCCTTGTGGACAGTGATGGCCGCTCCGCTCCTCATGTCCACGGATCTCCGCACCATTTCCCCCACTGCCAAGGAGATCCTGCAGAACCGCCTGATGATCCAGATCAACCAGGACCCCCTGGGAATCCAGGGGCGCAGGATTGTCAAGGTTAGAGGGAAAGCAGATGCATTTGGGAGAGCAGACAGAAGTGGCCCAGAGCATCAAAATAAGGAGGGAGAGGGAAGCAATGCAGAGAAACAGGAGCAGGAGAGCTGTGGGAGTTGTGGGCCTGCTGGTGTAGCAGGGCAGAGTCAGAAGTTACACTGGTCCTAGCAACTCTGCCTCACCCACCTATCCCCACCCCAGGAGAAATCCCACATCGAGGTGTTCCTGCGCCCACTGTCCCAGGCTGCCAGCGCCCTCGTGTTCTTCAGCCGGAGGACAGACATGCCCTTCTACTACACCACCAGCCTGGCCAAGCTCCACTTCCCTGAGGATGCTGTGTATGAGGTGAGCCCCACTGACACACTGCATAGCAGGGCAGTCCCATGGCACATAGATCCCCTTCTTCCCAGATCTCCATGCATTTTGGGGGGTTGGGAGGGAGTACTCTCACTCCATGCCTCTGGGATGAAGGGGCAGCTGCCCACTGGGTCACTCTCCTGTTGCCCACTGCTGTGCCCTGTCCTGCTATGCCATGTCAGTGACCACAGCTGGACCCCAGGATGAAAAGTCTGTGGAAACGCTGGTAGCTCCATCTTTCTCTTTCAGGTACAAGACGTGTTCGTCGGGAAGATCATCGGGGCCTTAAAGACAGCAGACAACTTCTCAGTGGTTATTAACCCCTCGGGGGTGGTGATGTGGCATCTCCGTCCCGTGGCGCTCCCGGTACAACCCTGGCATGTCAGACAGCAAGCCCCTGGCAAGGGTTTCCACCCAGCCCTTCTGTGATGAGGCCCAGCAGATGGGGTGTGGACCAGTGCCAGGGTGAGCTGTGAGACCCCAGGGCACGTGGCTCTTCACTGCACAAGTGCCTTTTGCTGTTGAGCCCAGCAGTGCTGGGCAGTGACAATCCCGTGGTACCAGCTTGATGATGTCTGCTCCGTCTGCATAAATCAGCAATTCGTGTTGCCTACTGCCTAAGGGTGTGCAGAGCATAATTCCTCGGTGATTGCACAGCCTTTTGAGATCCTCCTGTGGAAGATGCCATACAAGTAGAGTCCACACACTACTGACATTTGTCAGCTCTGACACCTGAGAACTTCACTGCCTTGAGCTGGGTACCACTGACTGCTGCAGGGGCTGTTTGAACTACAAAGCTGTAGGAAGGCTTCGGGTGCTTTAGTATCTCTCCTAGGGTTGCAACATGCCCTTCTCCCTTTTCCCCACCCTCACCCCCCCCAAGTGTGTGATGGCATTAACCTCAAGGGTCAGACTTGGTCACCTTCTTTCTTTTGCTATAATCAGCTTGGTTTAGAATAAGGGGCTGTCAACAGGGCTGCATCGCTCCCATGTATCCCCACCAGGACCAAGAGCTCTTGGAGGCATAATGGTCCTGTGCACTGAGGCTTTGCTTGCAGGCCTGATCCTGCTGCCACAATCCTAGAGGCCAGCACTACTGCAGCCTAGCATGCATTGTATTAAAGCCCCTCTGGTATAAGTCTACAGCAGAGCAGAGCAAAAATCTCCATGAGCCACGCACGACGCCAGGAGCCGTGCTGTGGTACGCACCAAAAACCGCAGAGCCACAGCACGTTGTGTAGGAGTGCTGGCAGGAAGATGCTGATACTCAGTTGAGGTGGTCTTTTGGGTTGGGAGATAGTCACAGGTGCCTCCAAGCTAAAAGTTGCATCCTTCTTGCTCTAGAAGGGAATTTCTGCTAAAATGAGGATCAGGTCCTACTCCAGCAGGCTGAAAACTCAGGGTTCCTCAGGGAAAGGCTTCTTCTCCCAAGGGCAGCTACATCCACAGCTCTATCCTGAGGAGGAGCCTGCACTAATAAACTGGAAATGAGTGTCAGGACAGACTCTAAAGCCCTCAACTACTTCACCTTCATACAGCAGACTATCTATGGAGGAGTTCTAGGTGACACAAGATTAAGCCTCAGACTGGGGAAAGATCACATTTTAGATTAGGAAAGAAAAAAGTTCTCTATTTCTGTTCATCTGTGGGAGGGTTCGTGGTCATCTGCCCACTCTGATTCCTACAGGACCAAATGGTTGATTCTGGCCCCTTCCGGAAACTCTCGAGGTGCAGGGTCAATATACTGAACACAACGCTTGCAGTTCTAATAAGGAAGGACTTGCTAACAAAACAAGGAGCTGGCTTTGTTCTTGGGGAGTGATTGAGGCAAACTGATTGAAATAAAGGGAAGCAGATCACAGACTGTCTCATGTTTTAGTGTTGCTAGCTATAGCTGCTTGGTTTATGTAGGATTACAGGGTCATTACCTCAAAACAGGAACAACTATGCTAGGAAATAGAACTGGTTTCCTGTCAGAAACTGGACTGATGCAGAGTAGGAAATGGCTTTCTAGTATTTACATCATGTTCAGCAGGGCAGTGGCATTCCTTGGCACAAGAGGAAACAGATTTTACAGTCCACAGCCAAGTGCCATTTTCCCTATCATATATTTATTTTTCCATTGCTGGAAAAAAATTGCTGGCAAGGAGTTTCTTTCAAAGACTTTAAAAGGCCTTCCCTCTAGTGTAATGTACATAGAAGAGGTGCTATGAATGCAGCTGTAGTGAGTAGCAGTGTAGGGACACAGCTAAATGCAGTGATGGGACACGAACATGTGCCAGTTCTGGATACCTGGGCATAACCACAGGTGCCAGCAAGGGGATAAGCCCCACCTTCTTTGCTCCCCCCAGTTACTTGATTCCAGGTCCAGCTTAGCCACATACCAGGGAGAAAGAAGTACTGACCCACAGCTGACACGAGGGAACAGCAGTAGTGGTTGTAGTTCATTCCAGCCTTCTGTGCAGTATGCAAGAATTAAGGTCAACACAACACACACGCAACAGTGAACTGGCAGATAAAGATATCAACACTCCTGTATTAAAGTGCAATTCAAAAAGTTACAAACATTCATGGTTGATTTTTTTTTTTTAAATACAGAGTTGTTAGAATATCTCTAACTCAGAAAAAGTGTTTATAGCTAAGGAAACTTACTTCCCCCCCACGTGGCACTGCTTTAGGAATTCATACTTTTAAGTTGTGCAAACCCGACTTGCAGGAGAGCCCTGCCATAGAGGGAAGTAAGAGGGAAAACACTTCTTCCCCCTCCTTGTGAAGGTAGGGAGGCCGTAGGAAGAAGTACAATCTCCCTATATGTAAAGGATCACAAGGGTCTCCACCAGACTAGACTCTTCAGAGATTTAATGGCACTATGTCCTAAGGAAAAATGAAAGGTTGTGGCTGAGCAGCCAGTCTCTGCAAGAGAGCCAAGCATTAATAACTCCCACCTAGACAGCAGTTCCCAGCCGAGGGCACTGCACCAGTAAGCAACCAACTCTGGGATTACACTGCCCACGTTGCTCAGATGTGGGCACGCACAGCCTGGCTCCAGCAGCTGAAGGAAAAGATGAAGGCCAGTTTTCCCCTGTGGAGGTAGCACACAGCTCAGGTTTGCTCAGCAGAGGGAGCCAAGGCTGCAGAACTTGTCTTCCTAACGTAACACACTTTGCTGCAAGGCAGGCAGCCTCCTGTGCAGCACTTGACTCAATTACGCTTGAGGAACGGCTGCTTGACACAGGATCATTGCACAGATATGGGGCCTGCTTGGACAGGGAAAGAAAGACTGATCCTCGGGCCTGCCAGTCTATGAGCTCACTGCCCTGAGGCACACCTTTGTTTGCTTCTCTATTCAATGGCTACAAAGACAGGCTGACTGGGGCCCATCCCCTTTCCTCTTTCATAGCCAAAGGCTTCAGCGTCTCTTAGAATGCACTTCCCAAGGTCATCACCCCTCAACTGCTAGTCCAGGATGCTACACACTTCCAGCACAATACAGGATTTCCAAAGCCCCATCTCACACTCAATTGTGCTAGAATTTAAGGAAATTTAACACCTTTCTAGGGCACCCGAGGATCTATGCAGGGAACCCCATGGCTCTCTACACCTTTCCTCCTGGATGGTGCTTCAGAAGTCAAAAGTTTGGCATTCCAAGTTGTTTTACTCCAACAAGATCCCAGAGCCTTCACATTTTAGTCCTAGATTAGTCATGTGATATGGTTTAATAAGAAGTCCATCTCTCTCCTCAAGCCAATAGCAGGGCAAAAAGTTAGTCCTTCGACCCCGTGAGATAGAGCAAGTAAGTAGGAAAGTGCTGTTGTCCTGCCTTGTATTGCCACTGACAATGTTTAAGGAGGGCAGGTGCTCAGCTGCCCAGCACTATACCTATTGTAGAGAAACAGAGATCTAGAGATATGCTAACTTGAGGGGTATTGACAGCCAAGTTGTCTTCAGGGAGAGAGAATATGGGAGGCTGGCTGCAATTTCCTTCTGTTAGTTGTTCTTCTTATCCTCAGGAGGTGCATAAGGAGGTGGCTGATCCTGGAAGGAGATACAGTAGAGTCAACAACCGTGCTTGTTTTATGACCAGCTCCTTCCAGGCATTCCCAGGCTTGGCTCACCAGAAATGAGCGCCCTGCAGTGAGCTACAGACAGAACCAAGTTCTATGGTTTAAGCTGTCATTTCATCACACCATTCCTCTCTGGTATCAGCTATGCTCCATGATACATGCTGTCTCCATAACATTTCTAGGAAAAGTCCCCTCAAAACCAGGTAACAAACGGTCTACTGCAAATGGGCCATTTAATATGTTTTAATTGCCATCCTCCCTTCCCTTCCAGGGCTTTGTCCCTGTTGAAGCTCATAGCTCTGACCCAGCAGACAGCAAACCCTGGGCTGAGGGCCAGCTGTGCTGCTCCATCAGTCTCCAGCCTGCCAGAGCCAAGCAAGGCAGTGAAGGGCACAGCCAGACTGTCAAGTACCAGATGGAGGCTACAGACAACCTACTGCCTGCCACTGACTGAACAGTAAGAGACCTCCCTGTCTCCATGCAGCCCAGAAAGCAAGCAAAACAGAAGCCCACATGCTCTCATCCTTAAGTGACCTGTTCTTTTCGTTTTTCAAACTCTCATTTTCAGGCCCAATGGATGCGGAGAGCTCTGTGTTTTCTCTGTGCCCATGCAAGTCTGTTATGCCTTTAGGAGTAAGACAGGTAGTAAATGGCTGTTACTGGATTAATCTTGAGGCCTTCCTATTTTCCTGACTGAAAAGCTAACCAGCCTTCTTCATGGGATCAACATCCATGCCTCCCTCCCAGAAAAATGCATACTTTCTGTGCATGTTCAACTCGAAGGTACACTAGACTTTGCTAGGAAAGCAAAGCACCATCTCTGCTAGTGACAGAGGAGGGAGAAGGCACATGAAGACCAGGCATGGTACTCACCATGGGCATGTACACATTGTGTGGGTTGGCAGGGTTGTAATATGCACTGGAAGCAGCTTCCATGGCCTTACTGCCTCCTGGAAAGGAAGGAAAAGAAGCCACCTTAAATATCTGAGGCAATGGCCCTAGCCCCAGAGCCTTCTCCCCAGCCACAGCTCTTCCAAGGAGGCAACAAAGGCCCAAGGAGCTGACAGAACTGCAGCAAGCTGGGTTAGGATTCAGAGCAGCTCAGGAAAGCTGGCTAGGGCTGACCACAAGCTGTGCAGTGCAGGGCTGAGCAGCGCCCTACACAAGATACGGAGCTCTTGCAACAACAGCTTCTCCACCCCATGGTGTGCCCATGCCACCCTCAGCCCAAGCCCCCAGGCATCCTTTTGCACCCAGACCCTGGCAACCACCCAGTCCCATTTACCTGGCATCCCTGGGCTCACCCAGGCTGGGGGAGCTGAGGGCCCTGCAGGAGGTGCCCCGGAGTAGGGCGGTGGAGGTGGCATGTACATGGGGTTCATGTTTGGAAGTGGTGGGTAAATACCTGAAAAAGACAACACCAGGCTCATGCTTTGGACCACGGACCATGGGACAGAGGGGAGAGAGCTCACAGGCTCGACAGCACATTAGCTGTGGACAAGAGCAGTGGTAAGGGAAGCTCTCCAGGCTTGGCAGGGATGCAGACAGCAGGGATTTGATAACTTGCTAACGCCTGTCATGTCAGCAGGCAATAATTCTCTACCAAGCAGCAGCACAATTTGCAAACCACATTTCCATGTCGCCAGAACTACAGCAACACATGGGTGTGATGAACAGCATGTGACAGTTTTGCAAGGACAAGGATCCTTGATGGAGACGACAGTAACCCTCACCGTACCACTGCCATTTCTTTACAGCTAATATCAGACACAGTCATCACTACCCAACTTCCAGACCTGGAGCCTGGCTGTAAGGATACCCCACGGGCTGCGGAGCAGGTCCGTAGGCAGTCACTGGAGGCGGTGCGTAGGGATACGGTCCGTTTGGTGGCGCAGGGGCAGCGTAGCCTCCTGGCACAGGTGAATAGCCCCCGGGGGCAGGCGGGGCGGGTGCATATCCTCCGGGAACAGGGGTGTATCCATAGCCAGGGTTCTGCAGAGGAGCGCCACTGGAAGCTAAGGAACACGTGTTTAGTAAGCCAGACATCTTTTCTTAAAACCAAATGTACAGAATAAAATGAAAATAGTCCTGTTAATGCAGCACTGTTTCCCCTTATCTAGATTCACTGGATTGTCCTGGCATAGTACTGTGCTTGAAAAGCATTAGTCACAGGGTGCTAGAGGAAAGCAGCTGCAAAAATACCACCTCACAGGTCCCAGTCCCACCACACAGCTCCCACTGCTTGAAGAAGAGACTACTCTAAAGCAAGTAGAAGTACAGCGTTTTTCCTTTTTTTTTTTAAACTTTCTTTCTGAAAAAAGTACATTTTAAAATGCACATTTATTTAAAAAGAAAACTTTATCAGAAAAAAGGTACTTGTTCCTCCCTTTGAAAATTTTAAAAAGCAATAATTTTTTAAAACCTATTTTTCCCCCCTCTCCAAATGTGCACATTAACTTCTCCCATCTTACTGCACTATTATAGAACTGAGCTGAGGGTAGGTAAGTGATGCAATTTTTCACCATCACGTATTTCAACCTTTTTCCAGAAGAAATAAGGTTCTGTAGAAAAAGGTGGTCCACCTCAGAAGCCCAAACCCCAGAATATTCTGACTGCACAAAGCACTAAGATGAAATAAAGAAAAAGGACTGGAAAGGAAACCAAAAGTTCCCCTGGAAAGAGAAAAAATACTTTGCTGTAGAAGAGGACATAGGGTACCTCTCTTCCCACGAAGTTCAGAACAAGCACAATTTGCTTACTAGCTCAGCCAGCCATGGGGGAACCAGCAGATCTGAAAATCTCTTACCACTAGAAGCAGCTTTGAACATCAGCTGTCCAAACTCAATGGCTCCTCCACTGTTGAAAGTCAGTTTAAATGTCCCCTGCCCTTCCCAGCCACCTAGAAGAGAGAATTAGAATTGAAGCAGACTATTAGCCTCCTCAGTACCAGCCAAGACAGCAAAATTGTTTATACTTCAATTATTTTTTTTCTTCTTTATTTCAAAACTATTTCGCAACCTATTATCAGGGAGAAAGAGTCATGGCACTGCTATCAGACGTCCCCCAAAATAATATCTCAAGAGGATCAGGAACTAATTTTTTTACACTTTAAAAGTTATAGTCATGTAGAAGCAGCCTACTCTAGACACAAGGCTGTTTTGTTCTTTCCTGAAAGCTTTAACGGAACCCAATAATGAACAGTGCAAAGACTGAACATTTATTTCACTGAGGATTTTAACTGAAAGCTCTCAGATGAAGTTTTATTGATGTCCTCAGTGAACTACAGAACAGGATCTGCAACTCAAGCTAGGACTTAAATCAAATACAACATCTTTAATCTCACTGACACATAAAAGCTCAGACAGATTATTACATGCCGAGGTATAACAGCAATTTTTCACAAAAAAGAATCAAGTAGGAGATGTCTTGCAAGGTAAGTAAGAGTGCTTTGTTTTGTTGGGGCTTTTTGGGTTTTGGTGGTTTTTTGGGGGGAGGTGCTTTGGTTTTTGGTATTTTTAACAAAAATATGTGTCATTTAAATATAAGATTCATCTTCCTTGTCTAACAATTAAATTAGTATAAAGAGAGATATTCTCTTAGGGACAAAGTAGAAATAAAGTACAGAAATATAACAAAAGAGTCCAGCATGGATAAAGTCATTCCTTTGGAGATTCACCTCTATAAAGCCACTGTGTTAGTATGACTTCAGCCCAAGAACGGGGGCTGATCCACAATCCCCAGAGGACCCAGTCACTTTAAAACATTGTCGCAAACAGAAAGCAAAAAGCATAAACTCTCCAGATGCCACGAAAACGCACATAAGCTAATTCCAGGGCTGAAGAGGGAAGAAATTTGGACCAGAAGCCATGTTTCCAGTCCCTGTTTATCTTTTGCAATTCCCCTCCATGTTTGGTCATGAACAGCACTCTAAGTCTTACCACAGCTTCGCGATCAAATTGGGATCAAAGCTAAATCAATGATGGACAGCAGACTCCCAGATCCATACAAACCATACCCAAGTGGCTGCCAAGTTCCCAAAACCAAAAGTGGTTGCTAATTCTAATTCTATCAATAGCATTGACTGGTGACTTGATCATTTACCCACCCTTCCAGGTCAAAGACAGGAGAAAAACAAGCTCATTCGGAAACTGAGTAAACTTGACACACCCAGCAAGACAGAAGTTACAGAATTAAACAAAAGTCATCCTGGGCAAGTCAGTCCCTGGCCTGGGGGCAGAAAGTAGCACGGTAGCAGTGCCCTAAAGTGCAGGAGAGGGGAGTTACCTCAGTGTGGACACACCAGCTATACCATCACAGCTACTCTGCCTTTCCTGTGCACATAAGCTGTCTGGTGTTCAGCAGAAAAGGCCTTGTGACACTTGGGAAGAGCTCAATCTACAAAGCACGGGCACGTACCTCCGGCCTCGGCCTGGATCTGTCCTTTGATGTAATTGGCAGAGAAAACAGGCTGCTCGATCGAGCATCCTTTCACCAAATAAAATGGCATCATGAAAGACAGCATAGGATCCTTGCCCTTGGACACAAAGATCATCTGCAAGACAGGAGGGAACGAACGCCTCTGAATTACTTGAATTCAATAGAGAGAGTGATCGTGGAGTTCTCATCATATCAGCATCCAGAAAGAGGGTAACTTAACCTCTGGTATGAGTATGCACTGAGTTATTTCACAGCTTTAACACTGGGGATCCCCAACAGATTTGATGGCACATGGCTCACTCACCTGAAGCATGTACATTCCAAAATAATAAACCACTTAAAACACACCTGCACATTTACAGAGTTTTGCTGCTCTGCTTTTTAAGGATAAGCTACGAGAGTTTGTGAAGAAAGTATTATTGACTGACACATTATATGAAATACATTCTCTAGACAGTGATTTCCAGGACTGCATGTGCCTTTGTAGGTAACTGGGATTGTGACATAGGTATGAACTATCCTATTTCCACCTTCCCTTCTCCTACCTAGTGCTGTCAGTGGTTCCTTCCACAACAAAAATCCCTTCTATCATCAAGTAGGTTTCTGGCTTAAAGTTTACAAGATCCCTTGAGAAAGAAGCAGCCCTGCTGGCATCAGACTTACCCTGTAAGGGGTGAGATACAGCATTCCTTTCTTGGTGCCTTTGAAGATTTCAGGCTTGCCTGTCACGTCACTGAAGGAGAGCTCCACATCTTTGCACTGTTTGAGAACACTGCAGGAGGAAATCACACAGATTGGAGTGACAAACTCGGTAACAGCTCCGACACATAACCCTATCACACTGGGAGGGGAACAGCACAGCAAAACCCTGAATATTATCCCAAAGTCCTGCTGTGAGCCCTGCCATTTTGACTTTGAACAGAGAGGGATGATTTATGCTGAGTGGAAGAATTCATCCTCTCATCTGAGACAAGCCCTGCTCCTTCACAAAGGGCACCTTTAAACAACAGGGGTTTTCTGCCTCCAAAGCTGTCAGACTGAGGAATTCCATTCTGCACATGAAGACCTTCAGCCCAAAGATCAGGGCACAGAAAGGGCTGAGGTGTCAGAAACCATCCCCTTGAAGCCAAGGTGTAATCTTAGAGCAATCCTCCCTCCCAATCCATGCTCAAATCAAGTCCACTGCACTGGAAAATAGCACTGCTGTAACACCACACCCACTGTGCAAACTGAGGAAGTGGCTGCACTGAAACCCTCACTGCTGACCCTGCCTCACGTGACTTAAGTAGTTTTTGTAGTAAACAGTACCATGCTAAGGAATGAAACAATGAGTCAGCAATAAGGATATTATTGTTGGATATCTGTGGGAACATTAGTAGAGTTTGCTAATGACACAAAGCCAGATGAGAACTGTGAACACTGCAGGGTCAGGGGTATGGAGGTGCATGAAAAACTAAATATATTTTCAGAAAAAAAAAGAGTCATTTTGGGGAAGCATGTTACTGACTCTATGGTGCAGATCTAAACATACCACATAGTAAGAAAATCTGCAGAATAAACAAAAGAACCTTGGGGGTGATAAACCTTCAGCGTGTTACAGTGGCAGAAGACCCCAAGGTGCTTTATGGTTCAAGAGCATGGAAAACAAAGTGACAAAACCCTAAACCAACACAAGCCCGAACGGGCTGGATCTAAAATAATCCTTATGTATAGTGCTCAGCATACTGTAGAAGTCAAATAAAGTCAGGAAACTGTGCGATTATTTGGGGAAGGGAGATATCTGGGCCACCATATGGAAAAATAACCAAAAGCTCTACAGTTTCAGGTTGTTTGCCCTTTAGGGAAGAGAAGAACATTGTAGATGTATCTGAAAAATGCAGCTACCTGAGAATGAAGACACTGAAAAGTTTAACTTCGATGAGAAAAAACAACCTGACCAAGAAATTCTACTGGGACATTACTTCATAGATGAGCTAGATGCAGATCCTCAGACTGGCTGGAAGGGACGGACTTATGAGACAGCAGAGCTCTTTCCACTTCCAAAATGCAAGGGGAAAACATTTATTCTAAGCTAAATAAATCCAACTTTTTCACAGCTTTAATCTTACCAGAATACTCCCTCAATCATGTGCTGTAGCAGCATTTCACGTCATTTTGCCTCACTGGGACGAATTTCTGTGTAGTCATTGTAATGTTTACTGCTTTGCAGCTACTCACACAAGCAAATAACATGCAGCCACCCCCACAGACAGTAATTAGGCTGCTGAACCGGTCTGCACCTGCATGCCTGTCCAGGGCTGTCACGGGAGGCTGTGCAGCCTGTGGAGCCACACTGCCCTCACCTGTGACTGAGCAGCACCTCAAAGAATGGCTTGAGATCATAAAACCATACAATGTTAGGGGTTGGAAGGGATCTTAAGGATTACCTAGTCCCAACCTCCCTGCCATGGCCATGGCCACCTACCACTAGACCAGTTTGCTCAAGGCATTATCCAACCTGGCTTTGAACACTGCCAAGGTTGGCGCATCCACAACTCATCTGGGCAATCTGTTCCAGTGCCTCACTACCCTCAGAGTAAAGAATTTCTTCCTAATGTCTAGCCTAAATTTCCCTTCTTTCAGCTTGTACCCCTTACTCCCTGTCCTAGCACTGCAGCTTCTGATGAAGAGTCCCTCTGTGCCTTCCCTGTAGGTCCCAATCAGATACTGGAAGGTTGCAATGAGGTCCCCACACAACCTTCTCTTCTCCAGGCTGAACAGCCCCAACATTCTCAGCTTGTCTTCATAGAGGAAGTGCTTCATTCCTCTTACCAACTTTGTGGCCTCCTCTGGACTTGCTCCAACAGTTTCATATCCTTCTTATGTTGGGGATCCCAGAGCTGGATGCAGCACTCAAGGTGAGGTCACACCAGAATGGAATACAGAGGCAGAATCACCTCCCTTGACCTGCTGCCCACGCTGCTTTTGATGCAGCCCAGGATTCAAAGGATAGAGAAATCTCCTCTAAACCAGCATGAGCTCAACATGTCAGAGCACCTTCCTGGTTGAAGTATCAGGAGTCAGCTCCTACTCCAAACTCAACACAACATGAAGCATATTTTTGGAGTGTAATTTTCCTATTGATCACCAGCCCCAAACCAACTCCTTTGATCCTTTTACTTCGATCCTTTACTGGGCCTCGGGTTTCTAGGACTTCTGGGAGCACCCAAACACAACCAAACTGAAGCCCGAGTCTGTTAAGCCGGTCTGCCAATCCCCACTCGGGGCGAGAGCAGGCGTCGGGCAGCCGGCTGTGCTTCCGCGGAGAGGCGCTCCTCCGCGCAGAGGAACTTTGAATTCAAGTTCCTCACTGATGAATTCAAGTGATCAAGACTCGTACCTTAAGCAGTCTCTGCTTCTCTGATGTCACTAAATGACCTTAAAAAAAACCCAATTCCTTGACTTTTACAAGCGATGGCAGCATCAGTCTTCACCCAGGACACCCGCCGGAGCGGCTTTAAGGACCGCCGAGCCTCCGCGGTGAAGACGGGGCAGCTTTACGGACTCCAGCCAAGCCTGCTCCCCACTGCCCGCCCCAGCCCGTCCGCACCCTGCCAGGGAGCCCTTTAACAACGCAGACCCCAGGCCGAGCCGGGCCCGCGCGGCCGGGCAGGAAACGGGGGCTGCCCCAGCGGGAGCCTCCCACCACCGGGCCCCGCCGTCCCGGCCCTGCTGAGGGGACAGGGGGCGAGGAGGACCCGCCTGGCCCCGCGACCCCCGCGGTACCTCTCGGCATTGGGGATGACGACACCACCCTCCTGCGAGTGGTTCCTGTTCAGCGCCATCTTTGCCCCGCCGGCCCCGCCCCTGACCCGCTGCCGGCAGTGACGTCACACCCAGCGCGGCCCCGCCCCGCGTACGCGGCCCCGCAGGCCCCGCCCCCCGCGGCGTTCCCGGCCGGCGGCGCGCGCGGGGCGGAAGTGAGGCGGAAGTGAGAGGGACGCGAGGCGGAAGTGAGGCGGCGCTGGGTCGGTTTAATGGCCGCCGGTGGCGGCGGGAACGCTACAAGGGGCGGCCCCGCGCCCCGCGGCTGCCCCGCGCCGGGCCGCTCGACGAATCACAGACACTGGTGCCTACACGCAGCCCTGCTCGCTCCTCTGGCTCTCTCTGCTCAGCGCAGCCACGCCTGTTCGCTACCGTGGTTGCCTCAGTGGAAGTTGTCCAGGATTTGCCGTGCTTAGCAAAGTTTTTCTGGCGAACGGCTTATCTGGTGAACAGTTTGTGAGCCTCCGAACGCGCTGAGTGGGCACGTCTGATGTAAGGTTTAGACTTCCCCTCTGCGATATCACTCAGGGGATATCTCAAGGGAACAGCTGACTGGCTGTGGTCATCCTGGAACTCAGCTGGTGGCGCACGATTCAGGCTTTTCCCAGCTTGTCCATTCACAGAGACTTCTTCCCAACAGTGTCTCCCGTTGTCATGCCACGTGGGATTTTTTTGGATTTGCCATTTGTAGACTTCCTTGTAGACACACAGGATGTTGGTAGGATATTGGCATGAGCAGCTGGCAGTGAGGAGTACCTGAGTTCATTTTTCTCAGCAAGCTTTTACGGATCCTTTAGAAGTAGTCTATGATCCGACAAGAAATTACAGAGCAGGGCGTAAAAACCACATTATTACAAACAAATAAAAATTCCTAAACCTACAGGGCAAAACACACAGCCTTGCCCTTGAAATCCACATTACAGGCAAAGGAAAAGTCTCTCTCTTCTGTTGCATGGGTCTGCTTTGCTTTCTTTAAGCAGGGCAGCATTTTCTCTCTCTGCCATAACCCTTGGCTGGGCCCAAAAGTCATAAAGATTACCATTCTGCAGCCCAGGGTGAAGACGATGGAACATGGCTTCGTGTTCCAGTGCTGTGAAGATGCAGAGCCCTGGTGGTGTCTCTGATGAGGTTTGGTGTCCTTGGGCTGAGGAGGGCCGGTTGTGTGGCCACGTGGCAGGATGGCTTCTGCAGGGTCCATGGTCTGGCTGCTGGCACCAGGGACAAGGCTCCTGTTCCCTGCAGGACTGAGGAGGCCTGGTGCAGGGGGAAGGGGGTGCGAGGCCATACGCACACACTGCATACAGGAACACCAGGGGCTGTGAATGTGGGCGGTGAAAGGACTAGGAAGGGCTGGCGTGGCCCTCACATCCCAGTGGTGCTGAGAATGGCTGGTTTGTGTGGACAGGTGGGAGTGAGAGTGAAGAGAGCCTTTGCTTTGCAGTGACAGCACCAGAGAACGCCACAAGACGGACATACGCTCTTGACAGTTTTGCTGATGCTTGGAGAACCCTATTCCCAGCCCTGGCCCCCATACAGCTCCGTCAACCAACGTCAAGTTTGACTTGAGTCCTCCTCTGCTGCTCATTTGCTATTCCCTCTTCCTCCCTCCCATGCCAGCCTTTCCACCCCCATCCCAAACCCCCTGCACTTCCCCTTCCTCACAGCGCTGCCATGCCAGGCCGGGGCATTCCACACGTGCGTTTTGAGTGCAGCTGGCAGTTCTGGAGGGGACAACCCCTGCCAGCCATGTGACATGCAGAGACAGGCAGACACTGCCAAACTCAGGACATCTCTGGTCTTCTCCCCTCCTTCCTTCTGCCCAGACAGCCCTGACACTTTCAACCTTGCTCAGGGACATCCAGGAAACAGCTGACACACCGGCTAGACACAAACAGGTAGCCTTCAGTAAAGCTGTGCCTCTTTCTGCTCCTGGGTCTTTACCTTTCCCCCCCATCCCCTCCAGGGAAAGGTAAAACAACAGCTTCTCAACAGGACACAAAAGCACATTGTTAAGAAAGTGTGAGAGCTTGGGAGAGGGAGGAAACAGCCTGGAGAAGAGAAATATTCAAGTACTTGGAGAAATGAAGGAGAGACTTAGAGGGTAAAGAACAGAGAAAGGTAGGGAAAGAAAGGAAGGAAGAAAGCTGTGGAGGGCTAAAAGGGAATGAAGACAAAAGCACAGGAGTGGAGGAGGACACGGGACAGTAAGAGGGCAGAGGAACAGCACTGCTGCAGTAGCAAATGTGGCCGTTTCAATGAGGAGGGTGAGGAAGAGGTATCTCTTGTGCCCCACCATCAGGGGAGACACCCTGGCCCAGTGCTTCTCAGTCCATAGCTCTTTGCACTCCTCCAAGATCTTCAAGGCCCTATGCCAAGGGCCCAGCTGTCCCTGGGGGAGGTCCCAGCAGGCATCCCCTGTGGCATTGTCTTCCCTGTGCTCCCACAGCAGAGGGGCCAAGTTGTGGGGGGAAGGTTTGGCCAGGACCTGCTCAGTGCTGGTGGAGAGAGGCCGCTGCAATGGGAGATTGCCCTATGCCAAGGGCCCGACCCCATGAGTTGGGGTGACCCCAGCACAGCTTGGTCTGATCTGCACAGAGTCAAATGCCTGTGACACAAGCATGGCTTTTGACCTTAGTGCTGGGCAGGGCAAATGCACCCTCTGCAGCAGGAACACGTTATTTTCCTCTGGGTTTTGCTTCTTTCGGAAAATATATCTATTTTCCCCAAGTACTTTGATACTTCTCAAATAGATGCTACAGGCCAAGAACTGTCTCCTCCCACCAGTCACTTGCTCTGAACCACAAAACGTGTCAGTCTTCTCTCATCTATCCTGTTCCAAGCTGCCGTTTCCCCTTGGGAAGCCACAGCAAGAAAAGGGGCTAAAATGCCAGGCCACCGTGCCCTCAGACCAACCAGCTGCCCTTACACCCATGGAAGATCCAAGAGAAATCTCTGCTGACGTCTCTTGAAACATGCATGCATCAACTCCAGCATCTCTCCCGGAGTCTCTCCTTGCCATGTCTCCAAGTGATAAAAACAGGACCACAGCATGCCCCACCCCTCCCCCCTCCAAAATCCATGCCCCTAGAAATCCTTCCCCCCCAACACTATTTCCCCCAGGCAAGATACACAGCTGAGACACAGAAACGAGAGAAAGGAAGCTGACAGACAGTCCACTGTGCAAAAAACAAACCGAGGATGGGGACACTCTGGGAAGGATGGGGGAGATGCCCTTGTCCCTCTCCGGCACACAGGTAGGCACATGCACGCCCGCACGCACTCACACTTGCATCCTCTCACTCCCACGGAGGATGTGCCACATGCTTCAGAGACAGGCCCGTGGTAGAGTCAGGGGTAGCAGGGGTGGGTTGTCTATCCAGAGTCACCGGGTGACCATGGAGGGGGAGGGTCTTTCACAGGTTACTTTCGTGGTTTTCCTCTGTCTCCACAGTCATGGGGGGCAGCCCTCCATTGTCATTCAGCCGTTTGGCCCTGTAGGTCTCATAGTGGATGTTGTGGGTCACTTCTTTTAGGTCCTGAAGGTGGGTCCTGCAGGAGACAAAGTGGGTTGGGAAAGAGGATGTGATAGCCAATATCAGCACACTAAGTATTGTCCTTCTGATGATAATTTTATTCCCCGAAATAAATGGAAGATTTTTTTCAGTCAGTCTAGCGAATTATTGTACCCCTCTTTCTGCATGGTTTGCATGGGTGCCATCATACACAACTGAGAGCTGAGCATCAGCATTTGAGAACACATAGGCAGGATGCAGGACATGGGCTGAAATTCCTGGCTGTGCTTGCCAGTGCCCTGCCCCTCTCGCACCTGTGCCACTGGCACAGCCACTGGCCATCCTGGTGTGTCAGAGCAGACCGGGACTTATCTGAAGCAGTGGTGAGACAAGGAAGCTTCAGGAGGTGTATCAGGTTCCCTGCAGACCATAAGCTGCAGAACACTGCTGTGAGCATCATCCCTGACCTCCATAGACAGCCTGTGGGCTTGGATTGTTACAGGCTTTGTGGTGATCGTTTGGGTAGGATGTTTTTACTTCAGACTTTGGAAAAGCACCTCTGTTGCAGAAGGTATTACAGAACAAAAAGAGGGAAGTAGGGTGATGTCACAGCATTATACCTGGCCAAGTGTCTCAGCAGCACCGTACCCACAAGTGGAATGAGTCACAGGGCTCTGGTTTTGAACTGTGTTTCTGTTATTTTCTTACTTTTTGTGTTGTTTTTGTAGGGAAGAGAGGTGACCCTGGATCTACAGCTCTTCTACAGAATTTGTGCTGAGGCAATTTCATGAAACAGAGTAGAAATAAGACAGGACAATGAAAGCTAATGAAGTCTGAAGCTTTTCACTTCCAGCTCATATGTTCCAGCACATCCTTCAACCTGGAAGGAAACACGATCTAGGATGTGGTAGTGACCTCTTTATCACTGACCTGTTGTCAGCAGCAAATAGAAGTTTTTGCAACCTTAATGGGATTTTTTTTTTTAACTCCCTTAATGGGAGTTTTTGCAACCTTAAGGGGGGTGGTAGTATCCTTATTTTCTCCAGGCATCCAGCTCATACATGAAAACTAGCACCTACCTGACATAATGATCATGTCACTTAAGAGAGGCACTACAGTATTTGCCCCTTAACTCAATCCAACCCTACACCACATAAGCTTTCACTGCCTGAAATTTACTTTATTTTCCTTTTAATAGGGGCTATTTCACTGAGTGGATCTCAGCTGGAAGACTCCCAGCTCATCAAGAGCAAATTGGTGCATGACCATGACCTTACCTGATGACAAAATCTCGAAGTAGGGCAAATTCACAGTGATTGAGGTTTTCCACTGAAAAGAAAGCAAGCAATTGTTACATTTGATTTTTTCAACAGCCCCTTTGTGGTTATAGAGCATGGGAAAGTCACTGCCATGGGGGCAGGTTCCAAGTGGGTAGAGCTTGCATACTTCAGAAAGGACAGACAGTTGTCTGAATGCCACACTGTCAAGCATTGAGGAGACATTAAGAGATGCTGAGCAGTCACACATGAATTTTCATTTGAAAACCAAGGCAACCTCAGGAGCTTAGCTTCACACACCATGGTGTTCAGAGTGGCTCCAGCTTCTGCCAGGTGGTGATAGTGGCACCAAATATTGACCATGGCAGTTCCCTCCTGGCACAGCTATTTGAGAATTCTCCTTTTGCTTGGTTTCAAACAGTTTGTGACAAATGGGATGGGAAGGTAGCCACGGGAGCCTTGTCTATTACTGTGATCTGAAGACATACTTTCAGCTCCTGTAAGCAAGAGGTTTTTTACCTTCAATGATTCCCCAAGGTGTTTTCCTGCCCAGGACTCTTTTGCCATTCACTTGGTACTCCTTGTCACTGCCCACTACTGCAAAGGGCATGCTTTCCTGCTGGGGAGAGACACGTGGAAAGATCCTTTGAACCCATTCCAGAGTGCAGCACCACCACGGTTCCCCATCCACCTTTCCTCCTCTCAGCTCAACAAACACAAGGCCTTCTCCGAGGGAAGACATTCTTCACTGGCTGTCCTTTTCACCCATCAGTGCTATCCCTAGCATTCTTGACCCTTGCTTTCCAGGTGTCCTTGCACCCCAACAAGCTTAGTGGGTAGCTTGCAGCAGTGCCAAGGGCTCTGGAGCTGGGGCAGAGCTTTTCTGCACCTACCTCCAGCATTTCTCAGGAGGAGGGTTGCCAGAGGAAGAAGTACCTTAGCATAACCAACAGAGGGTCTGTCAGCCCAGAGCTGCTCATACAGATAGTTTGAGGTGAGTATTTCTTGCCAGATTTGTAGTTCTTCACAATAGAGAGGACTCAAATAATCCTTCCCCATAAGACACATGAACATTCAACAAGTTTAGTGGCTGAAACTGTACTGAGGAAACCCAAAATAGGAGTAGGGGTGCAGCTTTCCTGGGAAGTAGGACAGTAGGTGAGGCTATTGGGGACCCAGATATCTCTAAGCACAGGGAGAAACTATCTGTTTCCAGAGCACAGAGTGCAGGAGACTCTGCTATCCATAGGGTTGTGCAGATGTTCATAGGTTTACTCTATTGTATAGATATCCCTGGGCCTGGAAAGAGACTGCAATTACCACAGGAATGGAGATTAAAAAGCAGTTTATTAATTATGTGTGAGGGCAATGATGCTGAAGTGCAGAACAAAATGTGGTGCCCTCCTCATCTCCCCCTTCCCCTCCCACAATAAAATGTTTCCTACCCTGATTTTGTCGTTCTCTGTTTTATCCTCCAAGTCCTCATCAAATTCTTTCTGGGGATAAAACTCGATCCCATTTACTTCTAGTTCCTTGCGCACCTAAGCAGAGAGACACTTTGGAGCACAAAGCAGCACAAACCTGAAGGAAAGGCAGTTGGCAAGGCCAGGCAAACACATCTGGGACATCCTTCCAGTGGGCAGAAGCTGGAGGGGTTGTCCCAAGGAAGTGCACAGCACAGTGAGGACACAGGGCAGCAATGATGCATCTTTCTTCCCAACATCAGTTACTTGTCTGGCTCTCCAGTTCCCATGACAGAACGTATCACATGATGTCACAAGGACACACACATTTCTTCCTTCTCTAACAGATGCCCTCAGAGATATAAACAGCTGCATCTTTAGGACTTACCCACCAACCCAGCTCTGGACTCAGTGCACACCCTGGGGACTGCACTGCAATCCCGAAGAAGGATACCACTCATTTCTCCCACCTCCAAGCCAGGGCAGGAAAGGATCCCATCCAGAAGAGGAGATACTCACTCTTTGTTTGAATTCGGTCTTCTCCTCCAAGGTCATGGTGTCAGCCTTAGCAATAACCGGGATGATGTTCACTACCTTGCTGAGATGTTTCATGAACTCCAGGTCCAAAGGCCGCAAGCTGCAGCCCAAGAAGGAACAAGATAGAAGGGGTCACTTTTTACCCTCCTTGCCTTTCATCCTAGTGACTGTCTCAGCATCAGGGCACCCGTGAACCTTCCCTTGTACATACCCTACTTGCTGCCACCATGTTCTCATCTCCTTCTTCCCACCCATACTGCCCACTCCCAAAAAACACAATGGCATTTCTCCTGCTCTTGTAATCCTAGACCCTTTCAAGCCCCACAGCACCCAAAGTTAAGCTAAACAGTGGCCAGCCCTGCTGGCAAGATCCCCAGATCCATGTCTGAGATGCAGCAAGCGTAGGGTGTATATCTGGCACAGAGGTGCCAAGGGCTGGAGGAAGGACGAGGGACGGTGTACATACGAGTGGCCCGTAGGGGAGATGAAGTAGAGGCAGCAGTGCACGCGCGTGTCTGGAATTCGTTTCTTCCTTGCAATATTCACCTCCTCTTTCAAAAATTTTTCATATTGCTCATTGATGTATTTCTCAATAGGCTCCCAGCTGTTAAAGTGGGAGAGAGAGATGAATAGACAGGTACAAATCTCCTCGTGTTCCTGCCTACAGTGTTCCCAGCTCTGATAGCAGCAAAGCAGTCTCAGGCATAAACAAAATCCACCTCAAGCATCTCGCCATCAGCACAGATGATTAAGAGTTTCTGTAACTGGGCACAGGAATAAGCACTCACCATGTAATATGTGCATACCCCCAGTCACACACACAGACCCATGGTTTCACAGTCCCATGGCCCCATTATCAGCCCCTGGAGTGCAATAGGATCCCAGATGCTTTCAAGGGCCAAGCAGATGACAGTCACTCATATACCACCTTAACTCCAGCCCTTTCTGGGACACAAGGCCTTGACCTTGTAAAACTTACCAGTTCTCATTGTTGATCTGGTCCCCAAATCCTGGTGTGTCAATCACTGTCAGCTTCATTTTGACACCACCTTCTTCAATGACTGAGTGAGAAATTGCAAACAATCATTCTCCTCCCTGGGGACCTGCTCTGTCATGAAACATGTCTCTGTGTGCCACAAGGGAACAAGAGAGCTCTGCCATCATCCCTGCCCAGCAAAGCATGACCAGACCAGGCTGGGTCATGCCTCAACAGTTATGACCCTCACTTGCATGTCTGACCCCAAATTTTGGTAACATCTACACGAAAGCCACCTTGCACCACTCTGCCACAGGAAAATGGATTTGTGCTCAGTCTGTGGCCCAAAGGTAGTACCTACCGTAACGCAACTTCTCCTCCCCTCTAACGCATCATCCTGAATCTGAGATGATGCTTATTACCCTGCACCACTGTAGGAGTGCTGATACCTTGCCATGAGGAGCTGTGCACTACCAGGCTTGGGATGGGACTCAGCAATGCAACTTGTATAGATTATTAAATGTAACTGCAGGTGAAAATGACTTACAGCAAGGCTAAATCCACAACTGCAGACTGATGTCTTAGGTGATGAAATCTCTCTGTTTTTCTACCCCTCACTTCTGGCTGTGGCATCAGGGGCATTGATGTTTAAGAAAACCCTTGTCTGTCTCTGAGCCCATCTAAAACTGTCCTTTAGCTTCCCATGGAGAAAGGGCTGCCTAATACCAAAGAACTATTTGCGTAGACTGCTGGGATTTTCTGCAAGACTGTGCTGAAGCATCAGTATTGCTTCCACCCCAGCAGCCTGGCTCTTACCATGCCCAATGGCTTTGATCTCCACTGTCTTGGGGATCTTCTCCTCCCGGTTCCAGCCTGAAGATTTGCGGCTCACCTGGGATTTGAAGAGGGTGTTTACCAATGTTGACTTTCCCAGTCCGCTCTGACCTGAGGATTGCAGAGAGGAAGCTTGTGACATTTGCCACAGCCTGGTGATGACAGCGGGCCCAGGGAACAGAGCCAGGCTGGCAGGGGAAGGGGCTGTAGGTGTCTCCTTGCCTTATGAAGGCTCTCTTTTCCCTCAGAGCAAGTGCTGTCTGCTCCCTCATGCCCTCCCCGCAGGGCTCGCTCTCCCACCTGGCCTCAGGGGACAGTCCCAGTTCCTCAGCTGGTCTCTGCCTACCTACAACCATGATGTTGAAGTCGAAACCTGTCTTCATGGTTTTCTTGCGCATCTGCTCAATGATGGTGTCAATACCAATGTAGCCCAGCAAGCTGGCGTTGATGCCCATGGGTTTCATTGGCACGACTGGTTTTTGTCGCGGCTCTGGGACCAGCTCAGACATGGCTGCTTCGTTTTTGCTCTCCACTGGTCCTGCATGGGGGCAAAGAATGAAAAATCATCATTGAGGTGTAACAACAGCCTCCCTGCTGACCTGTCACAGGGGCTGAGGGCAGCTTTGAGCAGCCTTTTCAAGGGCTGTTGAGGATAACTGAATGTCAAGATTTTAGTGGTAAGGCTCATCATGGAGGAACATCTATTGGAGTTTCCAGCACACTCTCCTATGTACCACTCCAGAAGAGGAGGTGAAGTGGGGTTCATTGAGAATGCAGAGTATTGACGGCTACCTCCAAACAGCAGGAGCAGGGGCAACGAGGCTGGCTGGGCTGATAATCAGGTGCCCAAAGCTCCATGTGTGTCTCCTTGTTTTTGTCTCCCAGTTCTCAACAGGATCACTAGTGTTTTGCCCCTCCAAGTTCATCATAAAATTTGCAATGGAACAGACTTAAAAAAATTATGTGTCAAGTCCTGGCATTGAAACAGAGTTTGGGGTGTACCATGAGGACTTGCAAGCTTGGCCCTTGCCAGGGGTGGCTGTGTTACTGGCTGTGGTGCACAGGCTGAGTTCCTCAGAGGAAGGCAGTGGTGGAAGTGAAAGTATGGCCATAATCTCTGTGCTTGCCTCCCACCTGTAGACCAATGTTTGTTGTCATACTCAAGAAGCTAATCATCATGATCACAAAATTAATTATCTGCATCTTTCCCTCCTCATCTCTGCCTCCTCACTTCTTCCATGTAAAACAATCCAGTAAAAAGAAAGTCCTGAGGGATTTCCAGCCTCCTTGACCCTTTTTTGGGTGATGGCACACATTGCTTGGGGCAGGCCTCATCCATTTATCTCTGTCTCATTAGTGAGTAGCTCCCACCCGCTGGGAGGAAGCAGAGGTTGGGAGAGGACAGGGCAGGGAAGAAAAGCTCTAATTGGTGGGGAAGGGAGGCGTGAGGGATGAATCTGGAAAGGAAGATGAAGGGGATAGGAATCAAATACCTTTCATATACAAGCCAGCTGCAAACTAGAGTTTCTCCCACTCTAATTACTTGACTCCCCCATGCTTTGTCTCATTAGAGGGTTATTTTTCCAGGACAGAGACAGAATGCGTTTTTGCTTGGTAAGTACTTCATTTGTTTTGTATGCCACTTCAGTTCAAGTATCTCACACTAAATTATCCCTTTCCATCATTTTGGCAGAGTTTTTTCTCCACTTATCAGAATCCACTGGCAGCTGAAAAGGACATGAGCAGCCAGGGAGGCAACTGCCATTCGGTGGCTGACACATGCCCCTCTTGGCAACGAAAATGACTCAGAAGTCACCAGGCTGGGGACACTGATGGCACCAATCTGGGATCCCTGTGACAGCTTAGTGAAGACAGGCAGAGACAGGCTGGGAAGAGGTCAGAGAGATTTTGTTCAAGGACAGGGTTAGGCTGCAGCAGGCTCCATGGCTGAATGGGGACCCTGCCTGGCACTCCCACATCAAAGCTCCGGTGCTGACACAAGGGCTGCTCTACACAGTGAAGATTTTGCATTTTATATAAGCTGTAATATCCCACTATCATGTGCTAAGGAAAGACCTTGTGGAAGGGCCACCCTTGGCAGGGAGAAGGGTGCCTCCACTCAGCTCCTTTTCACTGCTTGGGAAGTCTTTTATATTAATCTGGGAGAAGGATCTTTCCTCTGCATGAGAGGATGGTAGCACAGCCACTCATGCACAGCACCGTGGGTAACATCTGAAGCTCTTGTACCACCTCTGTTCCACCTTGCCCACACAGGAGAGGTCAGTGGGAGGATGGCCCCCCTCCTACTCTTCCCACCGAGTGAGGGCACCCTGGGCTATCGTCATCCTCTCCTGAAGCAGTGAGCAGCACCCTGGGGGGACCAGAGCACAAGATGGACCATTGGCTTGAGTCAGACTGGCAATCTGGAGCACCTCACGCTGCCGGGCAGCTGCTGGAGGAGGCAGCCTGCCGAGCCAAGTGCTTCTCAGCTGCAATCCTCTCTTACACCCATCACAACTAGTCTGTGCCTTTCCTGCTGATGAAGCATCCCCTGAGGCTCCTGTTGTCTTTTTTCAGCTTTATCAAAGCTGGTGCCAGCCAGGAAAGCCCGTCTCTCTGGTACAGCATGGGAGGCCAGGACAGCCAGTTCTCTTGCACCCTGCCCTTCACTTGTCCTCTCCCAGCCTGCCCACATCACCCGTATCATGGTTGTGTGGCTGTGCTGTGTCCCTTATGCTGCTGCAGCATTCTCCATATGCACCCCACACAGCCCTGCTGGGGTCCTGCCTAGCCCAAAGAGTGGGAGAAGAGAGAAAGAAACAGGGAACGATGAAGGAATTAGGGACAGGGGGCTATGGCCCCAGTGAGGCACTTGGCTACTGTAGTAAATGGGGGAAAATAAACCCCAAAAGTGGAAAGGAACAGGTCAAGATGGGAAGGAGGTGCAGCTGAGCAGCTGCATGGGATGGGTGCAGGACATGGGCCGTGTGGGCTGTGACCCTTTCACTGGCTGGGTGGTAGCTTGTCCTCAAGGAATCTGTTGCCCTCTCCTTTATTCCTTCAACCCATGTTCTTACATAGGGAGGAGGAAGGAGGGAATTTGCTGTCAGCCTCGAGGCTCACGAAGAGGTTCATAACTCATCCCTCAATCTCACCAAAGAAAGCCTTGCCCAGAGCCAGCAGATGTTGCTAACTGCTGTGGACATCACAATACATGTCCATTCCTTTGCAAGCTTCACTGCTGGAGCCAGGAGCTTGGAGTGACTGGGGAGATGTTTCAGATTCAGGTTCTTGGGCAGCTATAGAAAACCCTGAGACCAGGAGAAAAGATCTCCGGAAGTCTCCTTAAATATATTTCCTGGATTTTATATCAGGACATTCAAGGTGTCAGGGTAAGCCACCTCCCTTTCTCCTCTAGGTCACTTGCCTTCCTCTCTCTGGGGGGTTCCTTCCCATACGCCTCAGACAGGGAAGCCCCCGTTTTGCAGACATTTCCCAGGGGCTCATCTTTCTGCACATGATTTTCCACCTTTTGCCTCCCACAGATGAATTTAAGGAGACAGCTGAGGAACAGCCTGCCAGGGAGGTCAGGGTGTGCAAAACCAGGACCAGAGCCGTAAGAGGCACCCTGAGACATGAAACATGCCTGCTCTCCTGGGAGTGGCTCTGTTTTATGTGTATTAAAGCTAATGCTGCTGGGAAGCCTCCTGAGCATGCTGAGGGGCTGGTCAGGGTCATTTTGTGTCCTGGGCACGTCCTGTAGCCCTCACAGCTGTCCCCTGTGATGAATGCACGAGAGGGCACTATAGCCAGTACAGCTGATAATGAACAGAGGGGTAGCCAAGGTTAACCACATACATCTGCTGTTTGCAAGGCCCCCCTTTTCCCTGCTGCTTTGTTCTGTGTGATAAGAGAAGCTCATTTAAGAGGGCTGTGGCTGGTGATACCCCCCTGCTGCCCAGATCCAGTAGGAGGTGGCCCGGGCTGGGCTGGGCTGGGCTGGGCTGTCAGGGAATAAGCTCTGGCTCACCGGAGATGCTCCATGTGACTCTGCACCAAGGAAAGGTGCAGCTTTTGGGGCAAGGAGAGGCAGACCCAGAAGAGCAATGAGTGCCCAGAGAGATCCCCATGGTCCCAGCTAGCTCCTGCTTCAGACACCCATTGATCCACCCCAAAACAGTGTGTGGCATATGTGGCCAGCAGCAGACACCACTGCTGCAGCTCACCCTTCATGCTCTGACGTCCACAGGAGCTGTGTGGGGACAGAGGTGGCCCTGCACATCCCTTAGGGGCTCAGGTAGTGGGGACTAACATTTAATATGTCCCGATAACCCAGATACAGCGCATCCCCTCCCCCTGCCTTCCCATCCTTTGTCTGAGTGGCAAGAGGGAGGGAGAGCTGCAAACAGTGCTCACCACAACCCAGCTTCCAGCAAGGAAAAGCTATTTAACCCCCACGTAACACATGGATGGCCTCGCTGCAGCTCTCCTCCAGTGCAGCACAAGGTTGTCCCTCTGCAGGTGGAGGCAGTGATCCTCACACACATCTCACCCCAGCCCCTTCCACCCATGTGGTCCTGGACCCACAGTCACACTCCCTGTAGACATGGAACAGGGAGAAGGGATGGGTGCAAAGCCTGAAGGTGGCTGGCAGAAGTAGGCCCTCAAAGGGTGACGCCAGGTTCTTAGGAAAGAAAGCAAGCAGCTGCTTCAGTAGTACAGCTTCCCTGGAGCTCGCAGGCATCAGGACCTGTCCTTTGCTTCAGATCCGCAGAGGTGCTGGACTGAGCATCTCTCCACTGAAAAAATACCCTTCCGTCCTCAGTTCCCATGATGACCCCAGGGCATTTCTTTCAGCTGTGCAGGGCAATGGCTGAGCCCTGCCGGATGCACTGCCTGACCTCAGGGTACAGAACAGAACCATTCTTCTTACCGGATCTTTTTGCCTGGCTTGAAGATCATCCCAATCCTCTGGGCTGCCGCAGCCTTCCCAACAGCAACCTTTCATCCCCTCAGCACTCTGCAAAGGGCTTGGGCAAGAGCCCGGCTGCAGTGAAATCTAGGGCAGCGCGTGCCGAAGCCTCTCTGGAGATGCAGAAGCTGGAGGTGAAGGAGCTGGGCACATCCCCAGCCCAGCCCCCAGAGCCCCAGCCAGGCCCTTGGTGCTGCTCTTCAGCCGTGCAATCCTTGTCCCATGTCCCAGCTCACCAGCTGGGTGGCACAGCTGTATCGCAAGGCGAGGGGATGCTGAGCGCCCCTGGACCAGGGTACCCACACCACCACAGCTGCCTGTGCCCCTGCCCGCATGCCTGCTGGCTCCTGTGCAGATGCCCAGGGAGCAGCACAGGACATCTCTGCTGCCTGTCACTGGCAAGGGACAAGCCAGGTGCCGAGGAGTTTGTGGGCACTCCCCAGCCCTGGGCCAGCTGGATTATCCCTTTATTTCAGAGCAGCGCTTGGCACTAGCTGCTCCCCATCAGCACCACAACCAGCCCTGCTCCTTCTCCTTCGTACAAGACTGCTGCCACCAAAAGGAAACAAACAGAGGAAATACAAAGCCGGGAACGATTTCCCCCACTGCCCTCCGGGGTTATCCCTCCCCCATGCCCAGATCTGGGCAGCGTGGGGGCACGGCGGAGGATGCCTTCGCTAAAAGCCCCAGCGGTGTCCCTCTGGCGTTGCCCAGCCCTGCCAAGCCCGGAGCATCCTACCTTTGAACATGAAGCTTCCTTTGTCTCCGAATCCTCTCCCAAGGGGGTGGGTCTCCCCCCACTTTTCTAGCCTGATGCTGATGAAGCAGCACGGTGGGCTACAAGGCTCCACTTGCTTTTACCTTTGTCTTTCTTCCCTGTGTCCTCTTCTCCCCCCTCTCTCCTTCCCTTCCTTCTCCAGTGGCTATTTCAGCAGAGCGGGGATGCTGGTGCTGCTCCTGCTGCCATCGTCATGTGACCTGAATATTAAACATCTCCGCAAAATCTCCCCCCGCGCACCCTCCCCCGGCTCCATCCCAGGCCCCCGCCAGCCTCCCTGCCTTGCGGGGGGGGGAGCATGGCCTCGGGGTTGGAGGGGGCGCTGCCGATGGGGCCCCCATGTCCTGGAGGGGCCCCCATTGCACACCCACACCCCACAGGCCTTTTCTTGCCCTTTTCCCTCCCAATCCCCCAGCCTTTTCAGCATCTCTGCTTGTTTAGGGAGGGGCATATTTAACCCTTCACAGCTTAGTTCCGGCGGGGCTGAGAAAGGGTGCTCTTTGCCCCTAGGTAATTCTTGGGATCAGGGGATTGCAAAATCTCCTTCTGCTTTCCCAGAGGGAAATGTTTTGGTTCATTAAAAGCGATTTGCCCTTCAGCTTTGCCTGTGGAGGTGCGAGAAGGCTTTTCTCCTCCAACACCATGATTCCTGGCTGTCAGCCCAAGGCGCAGAGGCAGAGCCAGTGCTGTCCCCTCTGCCTATGTGTGTATATAAACATGTGTGCATGCACGTGCGTGTGCGTGTGTGTGCCTGCGTGTGGTGAGCAGGGAGAGGTCCTTCCACTTGGTCCAAGTTGGGGTACACAGGTCACATCCCCGTGTGCTCTGACAGGTACCTCCACGTGCCTTGTGGATGTGCCCGTGCCTGGAGAGCTGTGTGGATGCCTCTGGCTGCTTGCATCTTTGGATGGGGATGCCCTTTCCCTGCTTTGCATTTCCTTCTACATTTGTGAGCCCTGGCCCCAACAGGCACTGTGTTCCTGTCATGCTGTGCTGGGGCAGCGACATCTGGGAATGCTCTGACCCTCCAGTCAGTGGGATGACAGGAGCACCATGTGTCCCTCCACCCCGGGGCAGCCCCCTGAGTGGGGGTCAGGCTGTGGGATGCCTGGCAGACTTGGCAAGGGTTTGGGGCGCCTCTTTTTGTAGTGCTCTGGGACATAAGGAAAACTGCACCCACTGCATGTTACAGGAACATTTAGAAATAATTGTCAGCAGTCACCCGGGCTAGACTGAGCAGTGGACAGGCTGGTTTCTGACAGACAGACAGACAGGCAGGCAGGCATCCCGGCACCCACAGTATCGCCTGACATGGTGACCACAGTTGCCTGTCTCCCTGCTGGGTGCCAGGCTCACAAACACACGGGCTGTCCTCCCACCAGCTGTTGCCCACCCATGATTCTGGTGTGGGTCAAGAGGAAATCACTCCAAGGGGAGGAAGCCCCCGTCCTCCCTCTCATCACCCTACCTCTCCTGAAGGGTCCTGTCCCATGCTGGGCTCCATGTCATTGCCAAGGGACCCCTTGGTGCCTCCCTCCCGCTGCCCAGCCCATCCCGTCAGCAGAGACCCACCGGAGTGTGGTGGGGCGCAGGACACCCCCATCTTCGCCACCGGGGTGGCCTCGGCCCCGCCAGAGCTGCCGTGTCGCTGGGGCCCCTCGGCCGCCACGGGCCGGGGCCGAGGAGGGATGGGGGTGACAGGAGCCGGGCCCCGCAGCCGCTCCCAGGGGAGGCCCCCGGCGCCCCCAGCCCGGCGCAGGGTGACCGAGAGGCAGCTCCGCTTGGTGGAGGCAGGGACGCCGAGGGGGCTGTCCCGCCGCCGTGCGGGGCCCGGGATGCGGCTGGGGCCGCTGGGGCTCCCCGGGGCGGACAGGCAGCTGCGATGAAGGGCGATGTCCTCCTCCATGGCGGTCGGCAGCGGGCGGGAAGCAGAGGTGCGAGGGCAGGGGGGTGGGGGGCCCAGGCTGTCCCCGCTGTCAGGACTGCGGTGTCTCGGGGCGCAGAGCTCCCCGGGGCTGCTGTCACTCACATGCTTGAGCCCCCACCTCCAGCCCTGTCCGGCCAGCCCGCCTCCAGCTGGGACAATGGGGCCCTTGTGGCCTGCATGGCTCGCTCCCACGCTGGGTGCCATGGCCACTCCTGCCCCTGCCCAGCACCTTCCTGACCTCCGCCACCAGCAGCCCCACAGCATGGGCAGCTCCACACCATGACCCCCTGCCCTGGTCCCATGGCAGGAGGTGGAGGAGTGATGCAGACCTGCCAGGTCAGGCCTGTGCTGCCTCCTTCCAAGGACAAGGGGTGTGATTTAAAAAAAAAAAAAAAAAAAGCTGAATCTTTGAAATATTTTCCCTTCCTCTCTTATTTTTTTCCCCTCAAATGGTATATTCCACTGCAACAATTTATATCCCACTGTGTGAGTTCAATGGTCACTTGTTGGGTGTTCGTCCAAGCTGATGCTTCATTCCCTTAATCTGATTTTATTTTGCATATTCATTATCATTATTATGATTGTTTCTTAATTTTGCCAGCTTTGTGACATTTTCAGGGTCAAGAGGGATTCAGCTTGCCACTCTACACCTTCTTCACTGTAAGAGACTTTGAAGGGCAACATAGTAGACAAGGAGGAAAGGAGAAAGGTGTTTTGGTGGGATGGGATGAGAATATGAATGGTTTGGTGGGCAAGTGGGAGCAAAGAGAAGGAGAGACAGGCACCCATAGCACAGTGGCAGGGACAAGGATTGCAAGCCTTCAGGTGACCGGGGCTGAGGGAAGTGGAAGAATCACCATCCAATGCCCCACATCAAACCATTGGGAATGCTGGTGGAAGGCAGAGCTCAGGACACTGTGAGTTCTCTGCTTCCTTAAGGGCAAAAAGATAGAAAACATAAAGAAAACCAACCTGATACTGTGTAGTATTTCCAGCACTAAGTATCTTCTCTGATTTTTATGCAGTTTAATTTAGTATCTGTGACTATTTCCTTCTCCCCTGAGGTCTCTCTGGCTGCACAGATCCCACAGAGGAGAAACAATCTCAGTTTTCAGGCAGCATTGCCTTTGGCTTAATTATTCCCAGATAGCCCGGCAGTGTAGCTGGCACGAGAGGCAGCCGGATGGAGACCTACCCTGTTGTAAAGGAAACCCCACTGCAGACTGCTCCTTGCTGCCTGCCCGGGGCTAGAGGGAGGCAGCTCCCAGGGGGAACAACGGGAAAATAAAGCGTCGGCCATGCAGTTTGTCACACACTTTTATTCCACTGGGGAAGCCTTTGACGCTGCTGACAATGAAGTCCTTCATAGCCATGGAAAATACCTGGCTTAATGCTGATTGTGTCAGGACTAAACAGCACGAAACATAAACCAGAGGAGGTGAACAATTAGTTTCTCTCTAATCCAGCCCTCACCTGGCTGCTGTCGTCTTTTGCTCAGTTTCTTCATTGAGTCATGGGCAGAGTTGAGGTCAAAACAGGCATGACAGCACGCAGAGGAGGGGAGAGGGGAACCCCCATGAGTGCAGGCTCCCTTTCCCACAAGGATGGTTTAACTTCTTCCTGACTGCTCCAAGCCCCTCAGTTCCAGTGGAGGGGTTTTTATGCTACCCCACAGCTCAGCTGTGTTTGTTTACAGGGCAATCCCACCTGTGAGGGAGACAAGGTGAGGAAGCAGGTTTCCAAGCTGGTGCTTGGAGATATGGCTGTGATGTGCCAGAGGGCAGGGAATGTGAGCCATGCAGCCAAGGATGGCATGTCAGAGCATGCAACCCAGCCCCTTGTCATTTCCATTTCACAGCCCCAAGTCACAAAAATGTATTTGTTTCAGACTACACCTGCCATCTGGGTCCTTGCTTGGCAGGGCAAGTATAACTTAGGGCACAGCAGTAATCCCATTCACTGCATTTCCCTGCTGAGTGAGACTCCCCACTTAGGGTACTTGCATCATGATCTCTGTTACTTGGCTGAATGAAAGGACTCTTGACTTGTCCTCTGTCTGAAACAGAGCCAGAAAGCTCCTGCCAGTGTGCCTGGTTTTGGTGTGGAAAAGAATGGTAATGCAATTGCAGTCTGGTAGATTAAATGCCCCAGAAAGACCCAGGATATTTGCAGGATGTCCTGATCCATTCCTTAGAGCTAAAAATTAACTTTCATCCCCAGAGAATTACCAACTTTCAGGCTGCACCTGTGCTTTGAGCCTTTGCTTGCCAGGGCAAGCAAAACTTTGGGCACAGGAGTAATCCCACTCACTGCATGTCCCCGCATAACTCACTCACAGCAGCCCAATGAACTCTCCTTCTTTCTTTGGGAATGGAGGAAAAATCTTCCTGCTCCCAGGTTCACAGGTGAGGCCGAGGGACACACGCCAGGAGCTGTGGCAGATTTTCACAGCTAGCCTGAGGAACCCCTGCTGCTGAAAGGAGCCATTGGGGGCTACAGCACAGAGCCATAACAATGGAGGGATGCTGGAGATGTGTATTGCCAATATACTGGCTGGCACAGATGATGGCACAGGATGCACAGGCATGTGCACATGGCATGGTGGCACCAGCTAACATACCTGGGATAAGCAGGAGTGGGGCACACAGGATCCCTCTGTGTCCAGAGCATTCACAGGTAGCACCATTGCACCTGCTTGCATGCAAAGGGTGGATGTTGGGGTGGGAAGAGAGGGGACACAACCTCCTGCCACAGGTTCCATGGTCTCTCAAACCTCCCTGTCCACACTGGGCATTGCACTGGGCTGGCAGGGAGGGAGAGGATGGGAATGTCCCTCTCAGCCCCAATGTCACAGCTTCATACAGCGCGTTGGTGGCTGATCAGCCCTGGGGCAGTGCAGGAAGTCTATAAACATGGGATTTTGTGCTAGAGCCACATTATACAGCTTGGGTCCAGAAAGCAAAGGTGGTACAATGGGCCCATTTAGATGGCAGGCTCCATGTTCCTTCCCAGAGACGTGCAGGGAAAAAAGTGTTGAGGGATGCTTCACAGCTTTCATTGGGAAACACTTAAGGAAGAGCCTATCCGAGCTGTAGAGCTCTGCTCTGCAGGGGACTGAACAAGTGCGAGTTGCTTCATAGACCATCCCATCTTCCTCCATGACACAGGAGCAGAAGGTTAGGCAGATCAGGAGCAGCTCATGTGGTGTGTCTGGCAGCACCCCTTCATGGAGAGCTGCAGAACGTTCTCAGCTTGACACATGACTTGGACAAACCTCTTTAATAAAGACCTTTAATTTGAATGTGGTGCATCTGGAATGGATGTATGGATGGATGTTCTCCAACTCCCAAACAGACACAGAAGGGGTGTGCATTTAGCAAGGATAAAGGCATTCAGTCTCTGAGGCTCACTGAGCCCTTGGTCCCTCTGCATAGTGCTTCAGCAAGTTCACCATCCTAGCACCAAGAGTGGGTGCTGGGAAGAGCTCAGCTGAAGCAACAATTTGTATTGAAACCCCATTTATTTTCCCCAAAATACCCCTTGGACTTAGAAAGACTGTGTTACATTTAACATAGGGAATAGGAGTACAAGGTTCTGTATCCCTTTGCAAATCTGGTACCTTTCGTGCTGAAGGTCCTGTCAAGATGCCAGGCAGCTCAAACTCAAGTGATTACCAAGGGATATTTCACTTGAGTGGTTCATCAGTCTTGGCCATGGGAAGGAGCAGAAGTCCCTGGCTGGCTGAAGAGCTGTGAGCACATGGGAAGCCCCAGCCACACAAATCTTGACTAAGAAGCAAAGGGGCAGAATGGTGAGTGGTGAGTACGAGACCCAGATCAGCACAGAGCAAAGTGATGACCAGCCCCACTTACACCAGGGCAGGACTGACATTCCCATTGAGGCTTGTGGTCTGCTGCCTACCCAGGATGGATTCCTCTGGCTGCGATGGGCAGCTTGTCAGACCTCAGGCACCCCAAAGGCCAGGTTGTCCCGAATCATCAGTGTCTTCCGAAGGTCTCGCTCCATGATTGGCCTCTGTGTTCGCCACTTATGGGCTTCCTGGAGTCCTGGCTCAAAGTAGTAAATGCAAGCTCCAAAGCCCACCAGAATGAGAATGGAGATCATCAGATACACAGGCACAAACCAATCCAAGAAGTGGGGCATGGCTGCCAGAGAAGAGGAGAGAAAGCTCATGCAGTGGGAGCACCCAAAACACACCTCCACCAAAACTGATCACATCTGCCTCATCAGCAGTGCCCAGTCCCTCCTCACAGCCCTGCTGCACCTGGTTCATGCTTGGTTGCACACAAAGGCACTTCATCCACTGGGAGAGGTCAATGCCTTTGGGATCATTGCTGGGACCCCTGCACAGAGTGTCAGTCCTGCTCCCTCCCCACAGAGGGGGTTGAGCCTGCATGCCCCCAGCCCTGCTGCCAGTGATTAAAGATAGGCAGCGGGTAAATACAGCTGCTTCTCACCTCCTGCTTGAGGGAAAATCTGCTTCCCCTGATACTCCATCACCCCTTTGAATTCCCAGTCTGAGCTAGTCTGAGCCCTCCCTTACAGCACCCCTGTTTCATGTCCTGCTTTGCCAGGGCTCAGGGTCCTTGGTTCAGCACCAGTCTGTGAGCAGAGCTGAGATCCCTCCACCACATCAGCCACTGTGCAGTGGGGAACACTCACCAGGAGCAGCTGATCTGCCTTTCCAAGAGCCCCTGGCCAGCCAGGTGCGAGGTGAGTCCGGAGCAGCGTTGCCCTGGGGAACACAAAACAACACCACACTGCATGATTGCTGCTGGCCCAGTGCTAAAAATGAGAGAACAGGAAGGAGCAAACATCTCCTTGTCCAGATGTCAGGGCTGAAGTTTTCTGGAGGGGTGGACAAAACGGGTCCCAGCCCCACAACCTGCTGGTGCCCTGGCAAACTCTCTCCCCACCATTATGGCCCTGCTGATGCCATGCTTAGGGCATGCACCATGACTTAGGGCCATTTAAATCTGTAATGGCATCACATTTGAGCCTGTCCCTTATCCCCATCTTTTGGGAGGGAGAGAGCAACCCACATTGCAACCCACAAAGGTGCCCAACCTGTTCAACTCTCTGCTGCTTGCTCTGCACCAAAATGCCAGCCAAGGTGTGGATCATGCAGGGACAGAAAAGGGGAACAAAAAGCATATCCCACAAAAAGCACAGCTACGACTTCCCCAGGCACCAGATCTTCTGGGTTTTGCACTGTGAATGTGCTGCTTGTTACAGGCTTTGGTGGATTAAACCTGGGACCCTCAGGCTTGGGAAAGCACAGTGCTGCCAGACTCAGGCACAAAAATGCAGTCCTGAAAGGGGGATTTCCGTAACCCTCACCCCTTGGTGGGAGTGATGAAATGCCCCTTGACTTCAGTGGGGACAGAGTTAGGGGAGAACTGCACCCACATCAAGTTCCTGCTTTTCCAGACAGATGAAAGCTGTCACGTCTGACCATCGCCCAAGTCATCCCTCTGCAAGAACCATGTATCCCCAAATCCCTTGCATGGGGCTGGTTAAGAGGAGGCTGGGGAGAGCTCTGAGCATTTCCATCCTCTTCCCTGTTCCTGGCCCGTGAGGTTGATGCCTTTTCCCACACCAGGGGCTGGGCTTTTTTCTTTTTTTTTTTCAAATACCATAGCCATCAGTTGTTTCCAAAGTGCCCAGCAGCATTTATCTCCTGGATACCTCTTGTCTCAGGAGGGCCTGTAACAGTAGGTTTTTTGTCACAGGGTAAGATCTGAAACAAACTTCAATTCTTATTACCACAAGCAAGAAACTGCAGAAAATGCCTGATTTCCTCCCACTTATTGGCATGCATCTGATCTGGGCACTGCTGCTGCCTCTTCATGGCTGCCTGTGCCTTCCTCAGGTAACTGCTGAGGAAAGCTCCCACCATAACTTGCAACAACATCACAGAGGTGTTGTGAGGAGCTGTGGGGCTTCCCTTGCCTCACCTTAAGGGACCAAGTAAGGAATCAGGCATGAACCCCTTCCGCAACAGGAGTTGGGTCTGAACTCTGGGCCAGAAGCTCCTCAGCACAGCTTTCCTACATGCTCTGCAAAAGTAGCTCCTTTGCACCCCCTGCACCCCCCTGCTGCTGCTGCAGACAGCCTGGGGAGCTCAGGCTGCTGCAAACCCCTTTTTCAGAGGTGTCTCAGCAGCTGATGTCTGTCCCTGGCTGGCAACAGCAATGGGCAGGGTTAGGAACGCTGTGAAGGTGAGTTCAGCTTGGACCCCCTGGGCTGATGGGAGGAAAGCCAAAAACCTTATTCCCTTCCCTGATCATCCACTTTCCAAATGTGAAGTGAAGCTGCCATCCAAAAAAGCACTACAATAAAAAGCAGCCCTACACACTTCCCAATTCATCCTTCCTCCATCACTAGCAGAGCCAGCATTTCCTAGCTCCTCGCCAGCAACCTATTTTTCAGTCTACTTGCTATGCAGCCCTAACCTCGTGCTGTGTCCCCACGCTGCTCAGCTGTCCCTGCCCCCTCAATGAAGGGTCCTCATCATGGCCAAGCCAAATCCTGGGTGAGGTGTCAGAGCCCCCCCTCCAGCCTCTGCAGGGCTGGCCTGGAGAAGCAACTTGCTTTTATCAGGCGGGTGAGCAGATTTTGGCTGCAAATACTGAAAAGAGGGAGTTTCATTTAAAGATGTCAGCTTTCTGGAGCAGTTCTGTAGATACTAAATGTGCTGGACCAGTTGATCTTCAGCACCTCATTTTGCAGTGGGACACCCATGTCCCCCTGAAGACGCAAAAGAGTCCTTGGTCTTCCATCTGAAAGAGTGTGTCATAGAGATAAGCTGTCTGACCCCTTTTAAACCCGTGCTACACCTCACTCCAGCAGCTTGCCTTCAATGTCACCCCTGGATCCCCCATGCTGCCTCCCACTGCCCCCGAGGTGCCGTGGGTACACTTGTGACAGGAGCCCCAGGGGGCACATGGCAAGTGGCAGGGCAGAAACTGCTTGGGGGAGGCTGGGAGCTGCATGCCCGAGCACAGGAGACTTCGGGTATAAAACCGTCCCGTGTGCACGGCTGGGAGCACAACCCAGGTCTCAGTGTTACCAGCCATGGGCTCACCTCGACCGCAGGAGCAGCCCCCAGAACTGGGCACCCTGGGGCAGGCTGCAGCTTGGGGCACGGAGCTGCCGATGACTGGGGACCCAGACATGACCTCGGTCCCATGCACCGCATCCCCAACAAGCACCCGCTACCTGCCCTGACACTTGCCACCTACCTTCTTCCACGGGTGCAGGGCGATGGGATGAGACGGCTCCCTCCGGCATCTGCCGGGTCCCAGCCGGGATGAGTCACGCTCCTTTCCCGGCCAGGCAGTGCCAGGGAGAAGGGACCCAGCGCCGGGAGAGCTGGGCGACAGCGGGAGGCGACAGGCGCGGATGGGCGGGAGGCAGGCAGGGAGGGAGGGATGGCGGGAGCAGCCGCGGCGGGCGGGGGAAGGACAGGCAGCCAGCAGCGTGGCCTCATTGCCCACCGGGACTCCCGGGGGCTTCCCCCACCGCCTCTCCGGCAGTGTCAGCCCCGCTGCAGCCTGCCCGGGGCACCCCACCGCCGGCCTTCTCCCCACACACGAGGAACGACTGTCAGCAACCAACTGCATCTCGGCGCGGGGAGGGGGGAGCATTTTAGCAGCGGTCGCTATGGCAACGAGCCTCCCCAGCTCACCCGCACATGGTACCCGGGTCAGAGCCACGGGGGAGGTGGCCGCGGGATGCTCTCCCTCCTTCCGCATCATCCGCAGCCCGGCTGCAGTCCCGGAGGAGGAGAAATGCTGGGGCAGACGTGTGTGAGCTCGAGCTGATGGAGATGGACAGAATGTTCAGGCTCCACAGATTTACCGGTGTGTCCAGCCCAGGGACTGGGGGCTGGTGGTTTTTCATCAGTGGGTTGGAGGCAGAGAGACAGAGGGGTGAAAGGGGCAAGGGGGTTAGTACTCCCTTCAGGGCTTTTATGTAAAATCAAAACAATCAACACTTTGACGAAAAGTATCTTCCATCAGGAAACAGAAAACCATTGCTGTCTGAAGTACTATTTTTGCTTTCAGTGAAATATCTTTTTTCTTGAATCCATACCTAGTTCTGTCATTGCTGCTGCTGACAAGAGATGTTTTGTTAAAACATTTCAGCTTTCCAGCAGCACAAAAATAGGAACAAGAAAACTGATTTGGGTTTTTGATATTGGAGGTATTTTGCTGGGTTTTTTTGGGTTTTTTTTACGAAGGGAAATTTTCACCATGACCCAGAAATCATTCAACACAAAACTGTTTTACCAAAATCAATCAAACAACTGGCTCCAGCCCCAAGAACTGCCTGCTCTCCTGTCTGTGCTCTCCAGCTCTACCCACTTAGTTTTTGACACTTACAGCCCTGCAGATGTGCCACAGTAGGTTATTGTAAAGGTTTTCAGGATTAATATTATCCACCAAAATGTCTGAGCCCCAAATTTGTGCCTGCTACACTCCAGGAGCTGTGAGATTTGAGGTTTGACTTCCCAGTAGGTTGTGTTTCAGGCACAAATGAGTTCATCCTCTCTCCAAGCCAAGCTGTGGATGGTGACTGAGCCATGACAAGCCATGTGTGCTTGCCAGCTCCAAGGGTAATGCACAGTAAGGGTTTGTCACCTGGTCTGTGCCGGAATTTCATCCATCAGTGCAGAGACAGGAGCCATGGGAGCTGACTGGTATGCTCTGTGATTTCTTCTTCATCCTCTTTTGGTCCTCCTGAGCCTCACTTCTTCTTGATGTAACTTCATAATAGCTTAGAAGCATTGAGTATAGGCCTTGCAAGCCCTCTGTACCTAGCAGGATAGCTGCATGGAGGATCAGATCCGTTAGGTTTAGCCAACTGCTTCTTGGTTTGCCCCAGTAAGGTGGGCACTCCAGATGATTGCCAGAGTGGAGCCTACAACTTAATTTTAGCCTCAATGAAGTTCAGCCATGACACTCACCTTGACCATCAGCACAGTAACTGCTTCACTAATCCCATTGCGGGGGGCAGAAAACACAAGCCCCACAGTTTTGACCATAATGGGAGAGAAACCTGTGGTTTGGAGAAACAGATTTTTAAAACTAACTTCGGAAGGATATTGTTTATTGCATTCCCAGAGCAAACCCTAAGGGCAGGCAAAGACGGTCCATTTGAGAGGGCAAAAGGAAAACCCCTTTCCAGGTGTGCAAAGAAAATTAGAGGGAGTTCAGTGTTTGCTGGCACAAGGTAGGAGACTATTCATTTCTCCAGGTGACTGATCAGTGGTGAAGCTGCAGGCACTCAGTAGAGCCTGCCAGGCTCATGCCAAAATGTGTAAGATCCTCCCATTGTCCATAGCCAACTGTCCCAACTCTCTGTTCTAGGTCACCTCAGGGGCACACCAGAGCCAGTGTGTGTTTGCCAGTCTTCAACTTGTTCCCAGGTTTAAGCTCAGGCTTAATGCCAGCATGCTGCTCATGCGGCCAAAACCCCAGAACAGCAATAGTTTTGACTCACGAGGTCATTTTTTCTGCTGGCTCGCTTCCCTGCCATGCAAACACTGGGAGCACATGACAAGGAGTGAGGATCACGTCTTTCTGCAGCCACCATCACAGCAGTGGGCAAGGTCACGACATGGCAGCCTCTCTTGCTTCAAGCAGAAATCCCCCCAGATGAGTCTGAAGCACGCTTGGAGGCAGCAAGAAAAAGACACTGGGCTTTGTGCTGCTGGAGCTGGGACACGCTTGCAGACCCCATGCCTCTGACGCAGCTGCTTGCTGCCTGTGACAGGGCTCTCAGGTGCTGTCACATCCTTTGGTTTCCAACAAGAGCTGAAGCTGTGAGACAGCTCCAGGCATTGATGTGCCAGTACGGCTCAAACTGCATGGCAACACTTCAGCTGCAGTTCAGCTTTCACCTCAGATAAGGCTGCTGTGTGCCACTTAGATCTTTGAGGCATAAGCTTGTGCGTATCATTCTGCCTGGTGCCTTGGGGCCTTCCAGCCCCCTTCACCTGGCTGGAGGAAGCCTCTGAGCGCCTGTGCACACACACTGAGCCCCTCGAAGCCATTCATCCCAGGACACCTGCCTACCAGCAAGCCTCTGACTCCCTCCATATCTCTGGGCAACCACAAATTCACCTGCGTGATGAAGGCGAGCATGGGGTCAGGTTTGATGTGAGAGGGCCACCCAGCCAAAGCAGAAATCATGAAACCCTTCTCTTAACAAAAGACAAAAGCTTTGGCTGGAAAAAGAGGAGGTGGTCGGGTAACCTCGGGCACGTACTTCCTGCTTGTAGCATGTCCATAAATCACAGCATAAACAATGTACTGAGCTCAGCTTAATCCCAGGCCTGCTTAAGTGTTATTCCAGTCTTTCTTAACAAGTTTTTTCACTGTTTTTTAGTGTCCTTTAGCCTTCCATCAGCATCTTCTGAGATGATCAGACCCAGGCCAATGCCTGTCTTTACGGTAACACCAATCTCCTAATATTACTCTCCCAAAGTAGGGAGAGGCATGGGAGAAGATGGAGTTTATCAAACTTGCCTTCCCCAAGGTCTGCAATAGAGGACAAAACTTCAGCAAGGGTCACAGAAATGCTTCCCTGCTCAGCTGCTGGAGGTGAGGGAGCTGCTGCAGGATGCAGAAGGCACACTGGATGCATGGCAGGCCATCATTTGGGGATAGCCTGGTGGGAAAGCAGACTAACCCACCTTCTGGGTGCTACTGCAGCTTCAAAAAAGGAAACCCATCAGAGAAGCTTTGCTGAGTTGATCAAAAACTACAGAAATGCGTATAGTGAGTTAAATTAAAGAGCAGAATGAAAAAGCTGACTTACTTAGGGTCTAAAAATAGCTGTTAAGAGCCTTTGCCAAAGGAAGCTGAAGTTGCCAGCAACATATGTGAAAATGTCATTAATTTCTCTAATAATTTGCACTTGCTGCAAACGATATGATTTTTATCTATTAGTGAGAGAACAAGTGCAATCAAATACACACGAGTTCTATCTCACAGGCTTCCTGGGAGGGACTGCGAGCCGTCAGCCTGGAGCCAGTCATGCATGGCTGGGCAACATCTCATAGAACTCATACTGAATGGGGCTGTCAGGAGGTCTGGGAGCAGGTGCTGAGACAACTGGGACCTTGCTGGGGTCAGTGCTCCTCTCTAGACCATCTCCAAAGCCTCTCTCCTTTGCTCCTCTGGCAGCTCAGGGAGAACCAAGAGAGAAATCAGAGAGAAAATACCTTGACATGCAGCCACTGGATGAATCATACAGCAAATTGGCCATGGATACATGAGGATGAGGTGTGCTTTATGACGTTTTTTGTACTGGCTGGTGCTGTCCTGCTGCAGGAGCAGCTGCCCCATTCTAAGGGAGCACTGGTGATGGCCAGACCAAGTCTTGCTGATGTCAGTTGTGGGGTTTTGGCAGCATCAGAGCATCTTCATGTTGGCTGCAATACACTTCTACCCATTTTTGGAATGGTTTGTGCTACCAGAGCAATGTACAATGGCCCAGAGAGTAAAATCAGGAGCTCTCTTCCATATCATGCCCTGCCTCTTGTTCCAGTCTCTGGGCCAGTGCACTGACACCCGTCTCAGCTCTCCTGCACCACTCAGAAGCAGAGATCAACTCATTATTCCCACTTTGCAAACTGGAAATGGGGCAGAAAGAGGTGAATCAACCTGACACAGTCACACAGAGATATGTAAAATACACCCTGGCCTCCAACACCAACCATGTCTCATCCCTCTCCCCTCTCCTTGCCAACCTACAGATCTAGACAAGAGCTGCAGGCACATTGCCAGGCCGAGTCTCCACTTCCTTACAATGTCCTCTACCATGAAGAATAATTTTCAAATGCTACCCTTTGACATTAGATCTCTTTCACACCCCTTGGCCAACAAGGGTGCAGGATGACGACTCCTGTTCTCCCCTCTGATTCCCCACTGAGCTGAACTTGCTCTGCAGGCTTTGCATCCCCCCATGGAGCATCCCTGGCTGCATTTCAAAGACGGAGGAAAGCAAAGTGAATCTGTCTGGCTCAGCTCACTTTGCCAGCTGTTAGGCAATGGCTTTGCATCCCAGGAGGAAACTGGCTCTGCCAAAGCCTGGACTTCCAAGGCAGGGACCATCACCATTATCCCTGCCCTGCTCCAGGTCACCCCAGGTAGTCTGAGCGTGCAAGGGTCCTTTGTTAGTAAGGCGATGAGGGGAAGGTGTCCCCCTGGCAAAGGGGCGCGGTGAAGATGCACACAGAGGAAGAAGCAGGGTCAGTCTCTGTGTCCCCATGGGAAGGTAGGGGTCAGCCTTGGAGAGGTAAGTCTGCCAAAGGCCAGCCAAGAAACCTGCTGGGGACAAGGAATAATAACTGTGGGATGAGTGTTAGCTCATCTGGATCCACTGAATGTCAACAGACACCAGTGTGGTGAGAAGAAGGAAGCCTGCAGCAACAGGGGACAGCAAGCATGTCCCTGACCAGACACAAAAGCTGTGACAGCACAGACTCTTTCCCGTGGGAATTTTTCTCTTCTTCTCCCTGTGTTCTATAAACAAAGATAAGGTTTGGATGTTATTGAAACTGTCTCTGGAATGATGGACAGTTCAACCTGGCCTATCGGCCTAGGGGGAGGTTTTGAACTGACCCAATCCAGAGGAACTTTCAAAAGTCTATATAAGTTTTAGAATTAAATAATAAAATCAGAATTCCGCCTCACCTGATTCAGCCTGGTTCTTGCACGCGGCTAGCGGCTCCACAGCGACAAAAAGCCACCCAGGTCCTTCTGTGGGGCCAGAGAGCAGGCAACAGGGGGCAGAAAGAGGACAAACACCTTTTAGGTGGGTGCCAGAGCTTTTAACATATTTTCACACCTCCAGCAGCCCAAAAGGAACATTGTTCTATTTGCTCTCTACAGCCCCCAAGCCTGGGAGCTGGCTCTTGTTATTTATTGCATCTGCTTGCCTCCCATCTTTAGGACATGTCTGCCCTGAATTCGTCCTCCCTTCCCCCCACCAAACTCAAAACCAGCCAGAAATATCCTGTAATCTCTTCTGCTTCACCTGTAATTTGTCTCATGCTGGCAACGAGGGAAACCGTCTGCCTTTGTCAAGATCAAAAACACCACAGCAGCCATGTGATGGCAGCTTTCATTAACCCTGTCTCTCTCCCCTTTGCCTCCCCTCTCCAGATTGCTGCAGAGGGGCAGATGCATCTTCATTCTCCTGCAGCCTTCTTTCTCCCCTGGCACCATCTCCTGCCATTTGGAGGTGCCCTGGTTGAAAGGGCAGGGAGAACCAGCATCAGCAGGCAGCAGAATGGGAGCTGGACCTCCTTCCACACTAAGCTGGAGCCAAATTCAGGGTTGAGGCAAAGATAGGAGATGCAGCAAGGTGGACCACCGAGGTACACTGGACCCTCTGAGGTTTTACATCACTGCATGTCATCCTCCTGCTCTGACCTTGGAATGAGAACAACTGAGCCTATCTCTATAATTGCAGTGCTTCTGCCCAGGCCCCTTCCTGCCTGTACCACGGGCAGGGGAGCACTGGGCTGGGGAGAGGCTGACCAGACAGGGGGGCGAGGGGGAAGGAGCCCAGGAAGGGGAAGGATGGAGGTCAAGGCTGTTGGAGCTGCTGCAAAGCCTCGCACAGAATAATTCAGCGTGCAGAGCCAGTTGCTACTGCCACACAGTGTTAGGGAAATTCCCTTCCCTAACTACGTTATCAAGCAGTCTTTATAGTATGAAAGTGTATTAACATTTTTCCCTCATACTTGGTACTGGTGAGGCCACACCTCGAATCCTGTGTTCAGTTTTGGGGCCCTCACTACACGAAAGACATTGGGATGCTGGAGCGTGTCCATAGAAGGGCAGAGAAGGAGGTGGTGAAGTGTCCAGAGCACAAGTGTTTTGAGGAGCAGCTGAGGGAGCTGGGGTTGTTTAGCCTGGAGAAAACGAGGCTCAGGGGAGACCTTATAGCTCTCTACAACTCCCTGAAAGGAGGCCGTAGCCAGGTGGGGGTTAGTCTCTATTCCCAGGTAACAAGCAGTAGGATAAGAGGAAACAGCCTCAAGTTGCTCCAGAGGAGGTTTGCATTGGATATTAGAAAATATTTTTTCACTGAAAGGGTGGTTGGGAAGTGGAACAGGCTGCTGAAGCTTGTTTTGGAATCACCATCTCTGAAGTGTTGGAAAAGGCGTGGCACATGGGGACATGGTTGTTTTGAACATGGCAGTGTTGGGTTAATGGTTGGACTCGATGATCTTAGAGGTCTTTTCAATCTAACTATTCTATGATTCTATGTATTTGTTCACATTATAAACTGCAACGTAAAGAGGCAGTGGAATTTCACTGGAGCCTTTGATATTGCTCAGCCTTGAGTAAACAAACCGGCAACAGCTCATGGCAAGGGCCAAGGGGCAGCACAGCCCTGGAAATAAGGACTTTGCTTCTCAGAAGCTAAGGGTTGGTCATGATCCTCCTGGACAGCCAAGGCAAGGCCAGTGTCCTCCCCTCAGCATCCCTCTAGAATTGCCTGTGGGTGCCTCAGGCACAACTGATGGCTGGGACATCTGGATGCCACAGGAATAGTGCTGCTTTGCAGGGTTTTGTGGTGATTGGCTGTCCTTGGTGGTCTGTCACGCCGTGTGGCACCTGAACGCTCAGAGGGACCCCCTGCACTGTACCCCTGCATCACCGCAGTCCACAACTTCCTCGTGAGGGGAAGTGGAGGGGCAGGCACTGATCTCTCTGGCAACCAGCGAAAGGACCCGTGGCAATGGCCTGAAGCTGTGTCAGTGGAGATTTAGGCTGAATACCAGAAAAAGTTTCTTC